>JAQPZY010000026.1:0-29348 GCA_029931535.1 Margaritifera margaritifera
TGAGTGTTCTTGGCATCTTTTCCGTACGACAAGAGATTTTCCAAATAAGCACGGTAAGGGTAAGTATCCAAACTGCTGCTGATCAGTTTATTATTCAAGTACAAATCTATTCCACTGAACAAAGAATGAAAGAAATTATTGACGGGAGCTACTAGGGAAGCTTCCACGGGAAGGCTGTTGTCACTTTTTTGTACTAGCAGTTTCAGGTACAAGTAACTGTTATTCAGATCGATGTAATCTTCGGTTTGTCCTTTGATATCAAATTCGATAGGAGCTGAATCCGTCAAAGACGATACAGGATGAAATTCCACCCATTGGGATTCTTGCATTGTCATCATGGTGGGACGCATAGAAAACAGATCTAGTTCGGACTTGGTACATTCGCAAGAATCTCGGTGCATCATTTTCAATGGTTTAGTAATCAAACACGTCTAATTCTCTACCAGTTCTTCTTCTTTTTCTATTCTTTCTGGAAGTACTACTACCGTGTGTTCTTTTATGAACTTTGAAAGGATTTCGAGCTCGTCGTCGTCTCTTTCTACCTTGTCCTTGCTGCTGTGAAGTAATGCCAGAGCCTGAAGCGTGAAGCGTATTTATAGGATTTTCTCGGAGACCTAAAAGATCTTTACCAGTAGTCATCAACACATTTTTGCCTGCTCTCAAAAAGGCTTCTTTTGGATTTTGCTTGTCGATGAGGACATTTTGCAAAAATTCTTTTCCTTGTGTCAAAGCGGCATCTTTTAAGGCATGAAATCCTCGAGACACCATCGGTTTCAAAATAGGAGCTACCGTCCGAAAAGCCGATTTTAACATATCTCCTAAACCATGTCCTCGTTGTCGAGCCACTCCTTGGTACACTGGATACATTTTTTTTTGAGGAATGTTAGAGAACTTGTTTTTTTCGAAAATGTAGTTTCACCGTGACTTTTCCTTGGTCAATGAATGGTACATCTTGTCCCTAAATCTCCTTTTATACTAATCAGGACACTGTCAAAATACGATTTACTGACTGGAAGATATTGAGGATGAACAAATTCACGGTGAACGTGAAAGGTGTTGCCACCAACACTAGAATTACTAGTGGTAGTACTTCCACCCTCTTCTTCCACAGTAATACTAGAACCACCACCACCACCAATATCCAATTTGAAAGGCATGACTCTCAGTAACGGAGCGGAGGTGTGTCCCACCACGTTGTACTCCACCACATCGGAGTACACAAACATTAAATTCAGTCCACCATTCAATTCAATAGGATGTTTAAATTTATGTCCAAATTCTACGTTGGTTCCAAACTCTAAATCACTTTCAGCGGTAAAATCTTTATTTCCACCCAAAATTTACCAAACAATCCAGAGCAAAATTCAATGGTCAAGTATTTTCTCTCTTCCAAAGGAAAAACTTTATCTTTCTCAGTAAGGAGTTGCCCTCTCATCTTTGAAAAATTGGACAATTAAACGTCGTGCCAAAGCATGGTAAGCAATTCTTACAAATTTATTGGCTGCTGATATGGCTTGGCTAAATTGGCGTGCAAACTGGGTTCTAATGGTGTCCACCAAATGTTCAGGACTAAAATAATATCCTGTAGGAATTCTCAGAGTAATCTGAGAATAGACAGTAGGTTGAGTAGATTTAGGATCTGGTACTAACTTTTTGAATGATCCTTTCATGTCTGGATCTTCAGGGTCTTCTTTCCAGATTTCAGGATCATTATTTACCAAGTGATCATGTATTTTTTTGTTCAAGATTTGTACAACCATAGTGTTTTGAGTTTTGTTGATGTTTATGATTTGCGTAGGATGAATGATTTCTACCAAACTCACTTCCCAATGAGTATCGTGATCCAATTGAATGGCTTGAGGTAATTTGGCCGTGAAACAACATAAGCTGTTGTTGGGAAACACATCCATGGAACTGTCACTAGGTAACGTTAAATAAAATTGGTCATTCATAGTTCCAAAGTAGTGGTTCTGGTGGTGTCCGAGGTATCACTCAAGTGGTGGACAGAAGAAGAAGGATGTTCAAAAGGTTCCAAAAGAGGACTGGTAGTATTTTGGTGGTGGTAACTGGACGAAGAAGAAGAAGAAGAACGCCTGGCGTTGTTGTGGTGACTGTTGTCGTGTGGGGTCGTTTGACTAGTAAATTTCAAAGAGGGACTTGGTAAAGAGATAACCGATGCAACTGCGATTAAAATAGTCCCACGGAATTGTTTGTCTCCCCTTGTTGTAAACGTCAACAATATGGCAAATCGCAGCTCTGCCGATGACACAATACACTAACAAAGAATTTTGGGCAGACGCGAAAAGACGATTTGATTTTTAGGCATCACGTTTCTCCGCACGCACACCCAAAGGGGTTGTTTTTGTAATTTCTTATGAGAGAGAGAAGAACTTTTCCGAAGGAGTCCGTTCTTGGGGGGTGTGTGTGGGCTCACTGTGTATGAATGGCATTGTTGTGAGTTTACTTCTTTTTTCCTTTTTATGAGTCGAAACAGACCTTTGAGAAGCTGCAATCCAAGAATCAAAAACTAGGAGATATCCTTTCCAAACGTACTTTGACTTCTTTCTACTCGTCGTTTTACCCTACTTTGCGTGTTCTTTGTTCGAGAATGCTTTCGATGTCGTACAAGGTATCTTCTTTTTTTAGGTCACTCGTTGTAACTCACTCAGGCAAGTAAAATGTTCCTTTTGAGTACTTCACCGTGCATGTCTTTTTTCCAATTTAATAGACGGGAGGATCACGTCCACGGACGGGGGTAATGTGACACGAAACAATTCAGTATGTCCCCAGTTAGGTTAAAATAACCTTTGTCAAAAGTACGTTTGGTTTTTTTCGCGATACGAACCCAATCTCCCGTCTTTAAACTCCAACAAAGGTGTCTTCTTTTTTCTTTTTTTTGGTCATGCTGGGGTGAACCAAACTAATTTTATCAAACAACGAGCCACTTCGTTGTCAGGGCTGAACCTCTATCATCGTGGGGTACAATACCAATAACTACGAATGGTACGAATTGATTGTACGCTTTGACCAAACGAGGTAACACGGTCCAATGTACTGTGAGAGTAAAATGTTGATGTATACAATATGTTCCTTCCACATGCGTTTCTATTCAAAGTTCTATTGAAAAACGGTTCCACGAAACTTGGCTTTGGTTTCAGGATTTTCGGATCGTAAAACAAATGAATGTGGACTTTGTTTCAATTCTTTTATGAAAAGCTTGGTTTAGGACAATATCGGTACCTTTGGTTCCGTTTGCCATCGTAAAGGTTGACGTCCACTTTGTTTCACAAGACCAATTTTAAGGCTCTTAACCGAATTCGGTACTCGCTTTTTGAAGTCAAAGGTAACACGACCCAAGCAAACTTTGGAATAACACATTAGATGACACAAAACAAATTATTTGTATACCACGATTGTATGAGAAGCTAAATGAGATTAGATCCGCTAAATCAGCTTGGTGCATGTGTGTCATGATCGATTTTCTTTCTACTTTGAAGGTGGTTACTTCTACGAAAATTTTACGGCTCGAATGGGTTTGTTGTAACGTGGTACGTCGATTGGTTCTTGTAACCATCGTTCGTAACTTCAGGTAAACGTAACACTTTTCAATTTGACTTTTTAAGTCAGCTCGATATAATTTTTAGAACTCCTCCGGTTAAACCAGCAGCATGACCAAGGATTGTAATACAATTGGGTGCTAACAAGTTTCTTCTCCCATGATGATTTTCCTCAAGAATAAGTTAACCAAGTTCCAATACCATCTTTTCTTTCGTGAGGTAGTCTTTTTGGATTTGTTGTTTGTTTACGTGGTCCCGACGTAGCTAACTGGGGTAAAAGTAGATGTGGTTTGAACAGGGGTCATCGGTTCTGTTTTTGGAACTTCTTTCTTCACTTCTTTTCTTTTCTCCTCCTCCTTCTGAGGGTTAACAGGGGTAGACCTTTCCTTTCATTTTTATCCAATCCGGGGGGGGTTTGGGGGGGTGGGGCCCCCCTAACTTTTTTATTTTTTTAAGAGGTGGAGTTAGTAAAAACTCTTCCTACTTCTTCTTCTTCTTCTTTTTTCTTTTTTGATAGTCACTTTAGGTTCGCTTTTTCTTCAATGAGAGAAGCCTTAAAATCTTCTCAAAGTGGGTGGAGCTGTTTTCGTCGTACTGCTTTTTTGACGAAAAGAGTTTGTAGACGTTTGTAAAAGTTGAACCGTACCGTTGGTTTTTTTTCTGTTTCGGACACATCGTTAACGTTTCCATCAGGGATTGTATTTCTTGTTGTAACCTGAGACATTTCGTTGTGAGATTAGGATTGGAGTGGTAAATGAGGTATGCCGTTGTTCGTTCCAACGATGAAATTCCATCCATCGTTTTGTAAGGTACTAAAGTCAGATATTCGTCCTCTCCATTTCATTCAAAGGTAGCCAAAAAGGTGTGGTCATTTTTCAGAGAAGTGGTGGTCCATTTTATCTTCTTTTTTTTTAATCGCATGACTCCTCCTAAAAGTGGTCCAGCAATTGTTCCTAACAAAGGAGCGACTATATTTTAAACAGAATAACGGGGTCCTACCAGCATAGGTTAAAATCCCACCTCCCGTTGATACCAACATATTTTTTCTTTATGTTGAAGGAGGTAATTTTCTTTTTTTCACCATTTGACGAAGAACATTCTCCGATGTTTCCCTAATTTTTGTTTCTGTATCTTGGACAAAGGTACCGTTTTTCCCTTTCAACACGTTCAAAAACAACATTCACAACACGGTATCGATGATTTCTTTAGGTTAGGAGCTGTTTTAATGATTGTTTTTCGCATGGGAGGTTTGGATTTTGGTCAGGACAGACAAGAACAATCCCAATGTTTCGCCAGACGAGGGGGAAGAAGTCGTCCTTTTTTTGGTGGTTTCTTCTGTTTTGGTGGTTGAATGTTTTGGGAGCCATCTTTTTTAGTCGGTAGAAAACAAGTCTGAAGTCTTTTTAGGAGGGTACACCTTCTATTTTTATACTGGAACACGTCCACTGATTGTCTGCACGAACGTACACAACTTCAACGTCAGGTCTGACTTGACGTTGAGGTGTTTTCAAGGAACTAAATCGACTCAATTCTTGTTTGGATAAATCTACTAAACTTTGTAAGATACCAGTTCTTTCTTGGACTTTGGTTTTAGGGGGATGGTATTTTATTGCTAGCTGCTGCCATGGCTAAATCAGTTGAAGTCGAACGGTCCCGCGACGGGGTCACTTTCGAAATTGGTTTCCATTTTTTGCATCAAATTAGGAAACACGGATCTTAAGTCTGGTTTGACAGGCATCATGGTAAAAGAGGGTGTGAAGAAGACAAAGAGGAAGAGGTGACGACGCAAAGAGACCTTGTGCCATCATCATGGGGGACTGGTGATGATGATGATAGATGGTATAAGGGTGGTGGTGTTTTGCGGGTGTACGTTTGCGTCCTGGCTGCAGTACCTCTTTTAACGTCGGGTGGTAGTGACTGTGTGGTTTTCTTCTTCTTCTTCTCTTTTCTTTTTCTTAGGGCTTGGTTTTCCTCTTCTTCTTTGGACTTTTTTTCTTCTTCTTTTTAGGTGATTTTGGGTTTTTTTTGGCTTTGGGTATCATTAGGATCCCATTTCAAAAGGGAACGAATCATAACCCTCCTAAAGAACCACTTCCACCATGGAGTTTAAAATGATTTTGTTATTTTAGTCCGTGAATCGATTCTAGGATCAGCCAGTTTGTGACAATGCTCCTTTATGTTTTTGAAAAAAACTTTGAGTTTGATGAGGGATGTGAATGATGCCTTGTAGTAATTGACGTGCCGTCAAAGTAAAACCATCGTAACACTTCTTTCAGACTCGCTTCTAACAAATGAGCACTGACTTGTGCATTTTTTTCACCACGACTGATGCCATACAAGGCACGAATCAATTTAGCCGAAGGATGAGATTGAAAGGAAGTCATCTCTAAAAGAGTGTGTGACAGAAATGACGGTGTAGGTTGTTTTTTTAGTTTTTTTTAAAAATGGTCTGAAGGGGACGTGTAAATGACAGGACCACCTTCTTGACCCCAAGAGTGAAAGATACTGGCACGAAATCTCAAATAGTCAGGAGTGGTCGGTTTTAAGTCAATGAATAAATACTCGTGAGGGGTTTGAGTGGCATCGTCGTACGCATAATTGAGCCAAGGAGCTCCTAACTGTTTGGCTAACACTTGTACTTGAGATTTGTCTCTGGGGCTTTTAAACAAGACCACATAATGAGCATTCAAACTAATGGTTCGATGGGCTTTAACTCTGTTTGAAATAAATTTTGTGTTAATGTAGACAATACTAGCATTACGATGGTGTCCTTTTCGTGTAAACCAAAGTTTAATTTCTTCTTTTCGTCTTCTCCTAACATGTCATCAAAAATAACTAAATGAGTTTGACTCACGTCAGACACAATTCCATCTTCTTCGTGAGGAATACCATCCACAAACGAAATAGTTTCTCCTTGACTTTCTTTCAATAACGTGTAAGACGGTTGCCACTCTTTGTAACACCACACGATACGTTGAGGTGGACGATCAAAAAATCAGTTTTGAGTTCGATCAATCGTTTGACAAATTCGGTTTTCCCTGAACCACTCGGTCCAGCAATCAACATGTTAAATGGATGGCGCAGATACAAAGCATTCCAACTTTGACGATCTAACTTTTCGTCAATCACTTTCACCACAGAAGAGGAGGAAGAGGCAGACGAGGTAGAAGAAGAAGATGTAGCCATGATTGAGGTAAGAAGATTTTTGAGAAGAAACAAAAAACCCAAGGCATTTTATACGTTTTCATACACGTTTATTTTTTTTTGTAAAACAAACCAACCCACAAAACAATAACATATTTTACAAATTTGCATGAAGAAGTGAATTTGTGAGAAAATATACAATTAAACCGAACACGTACACAATTAAGACTATCACTAAAACAGCTAAAGTTCTCTCTAAACAAGAAAATGAACCACAATAGTTTTGTGTCCAAGTCATGAAAGACACCACTGTTTGTGGTAAGATTCTTCTTCTACTTGTCTTTTTTTGAATTCACTGACGGTAGCGGTGGTAAAGAAGGGTGGTGTTCCTCCTCAAGAGGTAATGGAACCACAGCAGTAGTGGTAGTGGTGTCAGGTACTTCTTCTTCTTCTTTTATAGTTTCCCATGGAGGTTCCCATATTTTTTTTTTTCACTTTTAGAATGTTATCAATAAGTGGTTGCCAAATCTTGGCTGAACTGGGCCACTTCTTGTAACCAATATTGGAAACCAAGGTTTCTCCAGGGTCGTACATCTTTCCAATGGAAAAGTTGTTGGTGTAACTCACTAGCAGTACACACTTCTTGAAATGTTTTATGCACAGATAAAGTGTGACGAATGTCTTCTTCACATGGAAGTTTCGTCACTAATTTTCATTGCCACTCTCAACGCTAAACGTACAATGTTTCTTTCGTGAACTGATAAAATCAAGTTTTTATAGTCTTCTTCTTCTACTAACTAAGTCCGAAGAAGAACACACGGTCATAATGTTTTTTGGAACTCACAATTGAGTCCAAAACAACCACGGATCTCTGTCAAAAGAACCAAGGCAACACACTTGTCCTCAAAAATAGTCCACAACGGAATGTCCTGGAAAACGAATTCCAAGATAAAGAAGTCACTATGACACATACCACATAAACGTCCAAAATTCAATTGGACACAGTTCTTGTATCACTGTTTATAATCCTCTAGAGTCTGAATTTTATCTATGCTTTCCTCCACGGAATCAGTTTCACAACTGGTGTGTAGAGTTTAGGCATACCCACTCTTTTATAGTCAGGCTCATGTTGACTTCTTCCACAAAATCCGTTTCACGAGTAAAGTGATTTGAGACGTGCCGCGTCCTCTTTATAGGGGTCAATGGTTAAGGTTGGTATCTTGGGTGTCATGTTTTTATAGCCAGGCTCCAAGGTTGGTACCTTTTGAGACAGTCTCCTTCAGGATAGAAGTTGTGATGATAGACGTTTCCCTGACCATTCTTCTATGCCCTTGAAAGAGGGTATAGTGTAAAAATCGAGAAATGACTTTGAGTTTACGTTTCACTTGTAATTTCACAAACTCTCGGTAAATCTGTTCGCGCACATTCAAAGGCATGACACTAATGTACTTGGGTAAAGTTTCAGATTGGAAAGAAATACTTCTCTTTTGTATTCTTCACGATACTGGTGATAGTCGTTGTTCAGAATCAATATTCTGATGGCTCCGAAAGTAGCCATAGCCTTGAAATCGAGGAATCACTTGAAGTTTACGTTTCTACTTGTAACTGAACCAACTCATTGTAAATCCGTTTTTTTTTGCAACTTTGAAGGCAAGTCACGAATGCGATCTTGTAGAGTAGGTTTCTTGGAGACAAAATACTCACATCACTAACCAAACGGAATCGTAGGTTAAAGGATATCTATAGGATCCAACACCAGTTTTCAGTGATTATCCTATCTAATTTCAAAACAAAAAAATGTGAATTGTATTCAGGATACAGTTCTTCTAACAGTTTTTGGTATTCGTCTATGTTAGTCACATTTTTTTTCTTCACTTCCTCCCATGGAATTCTATAATTCCACTGCTACATTGTAAGGTAGCCCCCACCATTTTCTTAAATTGGTGATGTAGATTTTCATCAATGTCTGACCATTTGAATATCTTCTTAGCAATCAAATGTCTTATTTCCCTTCAAAATCCATTGGTTACAACAAGTCTTGCGAAAAGGATGTAACTCTTTTTTACGTTTCAGTTGAATGTGAACAAATTCTTGGTAAAATCCGTTCTCGTAGCTCCAAAGGTAATCCACGAATAACGATCTTCTAAAGTAGGAATATACTGAAAAATACGATCTTGTAACTCTAAAGGTAAACCACAAATAAGTTCATCTAAAGAATAATTATTCTACTCCTCCATTGTATTACTTCTTGGTATCTGGTTCAATCGTATCCGTATTCTTCTCGAGCCACTAAAGGTAAGAACTGACAATGCGGAGACCATCGAGCATGTTCGATGTCAGCTAAGTCGTAAGGCTCCCAATAGCGAAGTCTCACACCGCAACTGAAACACTTCACTTGATCTCCAACTCCCACGTAAAAAAAATCCAGATCTGGCTAAAGCTTCGGTTTAGGCCATTTAAATATTTTGGCCACTTGTCTTTGAACGACTCGAGACGATTTTCAAACTTGGAATAGCCAGACACAGCCAAGGGTATCATCAATCCATTAGGTCTGCAGGGAGTACCTTTTTGTGCACGATTAGTAAAACATAAAGGGCGTCCTGCATCTTTTGAGTTGGATCGACGGTGAGTGACTGAATCCACGATGTCACAACGTACGGCATCGGTCTCGTCATGGCATGGTTCAGCATCACACTCAAATTCCTCAAAACTGGAAAAAATACTCATCTATTTTTTTTTCTTCTTGCTCGGTTCACGTGAAAAGTCAGAATGAAGGTTAGGCTTGGAAGGGGTTCCTTTTTTATACCTGTCGACTGTTACCATCCGAAAAGTATGGTAAGGTAATCGGTGGAAACGCCAAAGAAAGGTAAGCACAGTTTGGTGACCATCTGGTATGTTCCACAATAGCTGAATCTTTAGGACTCATACGAATGCTTGCATCCACAACGAAACATTTTCACTAAACTTCCCTGTCCAAAGTAAACAAAACCTGCTCTGGCTAAAGAGATGGCTGTGGGTAATCGATCAACTTTAGGCCAATTTTTTGAACTTCTTCAATCGACTGTCACACTCAGCATAGTCAGACCAAACCCATGTTGTTGTTGAAGACATCTTTTCTTTTTTTTCAAGAGGAGGGCTTCCTTTTTTTATACTTCTCCAAATCGGCGTGTCCGTAAGGTAAAGTAGTGTGATCTGGAAGTCTCACTCTTTTTTGGTACATTCGATACGATACACTTTTTGAACAGGACGAGTCACGATTTTATGATTTGGTAGGCGAACAATCTTGTGAGGTTCTAACGTGGCTACTTGAAAATCTTTCACTTGTCCAGACAACAGAGCATTTTTTAAAACCTCGAAAGTTCACGACTTGGTTAGTTCGATAGTTCAAGAGTCAATCCTTTGACTTTACAGGATGTGTGAAGTTGACCTTGAGGTTCTCGGTATCGGTACCCATAATTTTTAGGGCCACCGCTAGCAAAACTCAGGATGGTATCTTGAGGGTGCTCATCTGTCCAGGCTCCTAAACGATCTCCTTGAATGGTAGGGTGGGGGCAACCGTGGCGATGAATGTAAATGCAACTGTCAGTATCAAAATACAGAACAACGATCTCCCAAGACTTCTAATGCTTCGTCATACAATTTCAAACGAGCATGAGCAGTCACGTAGGCGGCAATGACTACGTTACTAACATTGTCAGTTTTCCACAAACTTGGGTTCATCTTCACAATTAACAATGATCAAATCCTCACGGACGATTTCGACGTGCTTGACTAGAATACTTTTGTCGTCCACCAGTTTAAAGTAACGATAAGGATCGTCCACGTATTCCGTTTTGGGTAAGATCGTACGTTGAGCCATTTTTGCCCACAAACAATTCAACATCACTTTAGCAAACGATCTTTTTTCCTTCATTTTTTTTCTATGTCTTCTAAAGTGATGCCTTCGATGTCACGGTATTCTTCTTTGAATCGAACTTTGTCTTCGGGAGTTTGACACCACGAAGGATAACCACTAGCTTCTTGTTTCAGTTTAAGAAATTGGTTCACGTACACCCGAAAAAATGCCTGGATGATGAGTGGCGTCGTCATTTTGGTATTGGGCTGTCGTTGGAAAGTGCCAAATTTCATACACGTTCAATAAACGGTATCCACGATCCAATGCCCGAAACAATTCGGCACTAACCCACGTACCAATCATTGACCGTTCTTCCTCTGTGTGGTGACAGGAATGATCTTGGTTACACATTTCGGCACACGTCCGACATAAAGGAAACATCAATTTTCCTTGACAATGGCAAGGTAAGATGGGATGACACAAGTTTGTGGGAGGTAAAACTTTACATTTGATCAATCCTTCGTATTGACGAATGTGTTCCACGTCAGATGTGCTCTGTTAAAATTTCAGGGTGTCCGGTAGGAAAACGAACATATTTACACACCCAAGGATACAAAGAACACACGTCGATTATTTGATTTCTTCTCCTTGGGATTCGTTCACATCGTACAATAATCGAGTGGCATTGGTTCGTCCTCCAAATAAACTGTGACGTGGATCTAAAGGTTCGATGTCGGCTGCGTCGTAACTTTGAGTGATGGTTTTAAATTCAGGATCGATTTTCAAACGTCGATCGTACTCGTGTTCCCACATTTCTACCACTTCGTAGACCTTGACTTTCTAACTGAAGTCGTCGTTGGCAAGTATGTTCATATAACTGATCCATGGTAGAATCTGAATAAGGACTTTTCATGTTTCGGTCAGGATAACAAAGTAGGGCATCCGTGAAACAAACATCCCTGAAACTCATACACAATGTGCGGGTTTTCTAAATCCCAACCATCCACAGAATAACCTCCAATCTTTTTTTCTCCTCCACCGTTTCTAGCATGATGTATCCATTTGTCTTCTTTTTGAGCACAAGTAATGAAGCCAACGTAAAGCTTTGACCGAATATTGACGACTAGCAAAAATTCCCTTGTTGGAGTCAATGATGGCTAGTTGGTTTTCGGGCATGAAATGTTGTCTGTAGACTAAGGAACAGGCTTTAGGTAAGGTGAATGCCTCTTTCAAAGGATCGACCTTTGAACTATCGAGAAATAACTCTCGAAATTTTCCACAACAACGCCTTAAAATATCTACAATCCGATCGACAATATTTGAGCATCTCTTCTTGAAAGTCAAAAGGGATCGTTCTGGTGAACACGGTACCAAGCGTGAAAAGCTTCTCGCTGTTCGGGTCGCATTCCATCGGTGTCGTAATCATGAAGGTCAGGTAAATGAGGTAGGACGGCCTGTTGATTAACTTCCGTGTTAAAGAAGTGAGGAAAGTAACCTTTGGCCATTTCTGTCATGCCGAACGTTTTTGGCATGCGACTCAAAGGCATGGCCAAATAACTCATCGAATCTTTGAATTGAACTTGTCCTACTTTCATGTAGATTAGCTTTTTTCCATTCATGGTGACTTCAGGACGTTCGGTTCCATGGTTCAAATAATAATTAAGTAAAAACTGTCCATCGTATCCCGAAAAAATTGTGAGCTATGACGGTCGCATACCGATGACAATCTCCGTAACGATGAATGTCTTCTTCGCTCCAACTGTCGTGGGTTGTAGGGTCTAAAACCCATTCAGCAAACTCCGACAAAGTATATCACTCCACGAAAGATTTTTTCACGTCCTCCTGGAATCCTACTACAATGAGGACAGTGAAAATGAATCGATTCTTGAATACACTGATCACAAGCCCTATGGGCTACACAAAAATTAGGAATGTGAGTGCCTGTTTCTTGCATACATTCAAAATTAAAAAAGATGAAATCTACTTGTTTCTTGTTCTTACTTTATTTCTTTCTTTCTTCTATCTTGTCATGCTTTTGAATAAAACATCGATGATCAAAATCGACGATCTGATGACAAATAGAACATTTTTTCTTGCCAGCACAAACGTGTCCTCTTGGAGTTGTTGGAACGAATCAGTTGTCCACACGTAGAACACGATTGTAATAACTCACAAGCACATTTTTGTTGTTGTCCTTGGGTCCCTTGCGATGTTGTTGATAGCAAGTAGGACTGACAAAACGGCGTCGACAGGTTTTACAATACATGTGATGTTGTTGTGGCTCAGGAAGGCATGGTG
Organism: Margaritifera margaritifera; assembly: GCA_029931535.1. Lineage (NCBI taxonomy): Eukaryota > Metazoa > Mollusca > Bivalvia > Unionida > Margaritiferidae > Margaritifera > Margaritifera margaritifera. The sequence continues at coordinate 12,835 of JAQPZY010000026.1, forward strand.
TGTTGGCTAAACAACCCCGACATCTTGCTCCACAACCAATGTGTTTCTCCCGACTATTACACCCTTTGTTACATTTCTCACAGAAGTAAGAGTATCCCAAAAATCCAGTAATACTGGTAATGGTATCAAAATGTTCTTGATGGTGATAAAGATGAATGTATTTTCCTTCAGGAAAATCAGGGGCCTCGAAACAGTAGATCACCACGCACTTCTGAGGGTGAACTTTTAACGTATAATGAGGAGCCAAAACATCTTGAAGTTGCTGTAATTGAGAAATGCTACACACGGTCTCTTTAGGGATCCCTGCTTGTTTCAACAAGAGTTCTGCTTCTTTTCGTTGTTTGATATTTGTTAGATCGTCGAATGATTATTCCAGGCTTTTTTCCATTCTTTGCTCTCGTTCTTGTTAGCATAGGTACGACCCACCACACTAGCTCGGGCTAAACACATTGAATCTTCTGTAGTGTTAATTTGGACGACACTCTGTTTGGTAGTACGAAGATCGTCCACCAATAAAGTTTTTCTGCTTCGTCCACTTCCTCGAGTGGAGAAACATGGGGTCATGTAAAGGGTGGCCTTTCCATCGGTGATGGTAAATTTGTCGTTGGATTGTTGTACATGTTCTATTTTGGACATGACTTTATCTGGCGTTAATTCTGCCGGAGTGCTGAATTCAATCCAAACAGGACTCTTCAATTGGTCATGATGAATGGCTAGTCTCAACCGATCCTCTTCTTTGGCTCCACATTGCCGTTTCAAGTTCTGTAAGACAGATTCCCACAAATTGGTAATGAACCGCACGCTTTCTCTGGAGGTACTTGAGACTTGAAGTCTTTGAAGTGAACTGTGTGAGTATACGCTGTGGTCCTAAATTTTCGAGAAGTGATTTTTTGTGTCTCTCGAATCCGATAGTAATTTTCAGGAGCCACGGTAGCGGTAGTAGTAGTAGTAGGACTTTCTTGGTCAGGGGTTTTGGTGTTGGTAGTAGTAGTAGTAGTGACTTTGGTTTTGGTTTTGGGCTTGGGTGGTTTGGAAGATTGGGTTTCAGGTTGTTGTTCATCATTTCGTCTTCAAAGTCACTGGCATGGATTTGAGCCAGTAATTCCTCTAAGGGTGTTTCAGGAGGCACGGAATACCTTCGTCGCACGTGGCTTCTTGGTTTGTTCTTGTTCTGGTTCTGATTTATGCATGGTTTGGACGTGATCTTTTCATCTTGAACTCTGATTTGAAACTGATTGAGTTTTTCACCCAGGTACCTTTATATAGAGACAGAAGAGTATATAAAGAGAGAGCTTCTTACCTTAAGAATCAGTCTTCTTTTGGATGATTGAACTTTCAAGCAGTCAAGATAGGAAGAGTCAAAAAGACAGATTGCTTTTTTGGTGAGAGATTTACAAACAGTGATTCGAAAGTATACTACGTACAGTAAGAGTAAAGACTACTCCTCCTCTGTCACTAGAGATAAAAAGTGATGATACTTGTTACAATCTGTCAAGAGAAAGGACATTGGGCTCCAGATTGTCCCAAACGTAATAAAGGGAAAGATATCTGCTATCATTGTAAAGGACCAGGACAATGGTCTTCGGAATGCCCACAAAAGAAAGAAGAACAAGAACAAGAAGAAGAGGAGAGGGAGGAAGTAGATTCAAAAAACAAACCTAGAAGAAGAAGAAGAACATATCATCAAGAAAAGTAAGAAGAGAGTAAGAAGAATGGAAGACAGTGAGAATGATGAAGAAGAAGACAAAAAGGAAAACATGATTCCTATGAAGAAGAAACACAAGAGAGACAGTGAGAAGGAAGAAACTCCAGTGTTTAAATTCAAGCCACACAAGCATTACAGAAAGTGAACTTTGTTTTTTTCTTGTGTGTGAGTTTTTGGTGTTATATGTTATATTGCTGAATTTATTTTGTAAAAAAAAATTGGATGAATACACCAGACTGGAGAGAAAAAAAGTAAGTGGTTTTGTGTTATTTTTGTTTTAGAGTAGAAATGCACGCACGCACGCACTCACTCACACTTGTACTATGGTGGTAGGATTATTTTAAAGTTTTAACTTGATTTTTTTTTGGCAATTTGATTTCTTTTCTAGAAATCTGGGGGCCCTTACAAGGACCGTTGGGTTGTTTTTTTTTTTTTTTTGGTTTTCAAAAACAAAAACTTTCAAATTAACTTCAAATGCCGTAGTCCTTTACCACGGCCCAATCCATATCCTGTTAATGCTGCTGCTACTGATGGTGTTTTCATTATGGTGGTAGTCACTGGTGGTGGCGTGGAAGGTTTAGAAGAAGAATGTTGCATTAGCCCGTGATAGTCTTTTCCGTTTAAGTGGTTGATGAGTTAAAGAATACTTATAGACATTAGTCAACCATTTTAACTCATATAATATCTCTTCCATCAGACTTACAGTTCTTTCTTGAAAACTGAGGCGTTTCCTTTCCTGTTTACTTCTTCTTTTCTCCTCCTCTTGTACACTGCTGCTGCTGCTAGCTAGCTGTTGCTGCTGTCTGATTTCTTCTTCTTCCACTTATGTTTTCTTCTCTCTTCTTCCTGGACACTGTCAAAATACGATTTACTGACTGGAAGATAATTGAGGATGAACAAATGTCACGGTGAACGTGAAAAAGGGTGTTTGCCAACCAACACTAGAAATTACTATGTGGTAGTTCAACTTCCCACCCTCGTTCTTCCCACAGTAATACTAGAACTCACCAACCAACCACCAATATCCAATTTGAAAGGCATAACTCTCATAACGGAGCAGAGGTGTGTCCCACCACTGTTGTACTCCACCACAATCAGGAGTAGACAAACATTAAATTCAGTCCCCAACCATTCAATTCAATAGGATGTTTTAAAATTTATGTCCCAAATTCGACCGTTGGTTCCAAACTCTAAAATCACTTCAGAGCAAAGCCTGTAAAATCTTTTATTTTTCCACTCCAAAATACCAAACAATTTCCCCAGAGCAAAATTCAATGGTCAAAGTATTTTCTCTCTTCCTCCAAAGAGGTAAACTTTTACTCTTTCTCAGTAAGGAGTTGCCCTCGAATCTCTTTGAAAAAATTGGACAATTAAAAACGTCCGTGCCAAAGCATGGTAAGTCAATTCTTATACAAATTTATTGGCTGCTGATATGGAGCTTGGCTAAATTGGCGTGCAAACTCAGGTGTTCTAATGGTGGTCCCACCAAATGTTCAGGACTAAAATAAATATCCTGTAGGAATTCTCAGAGTAAATCTGAGAATCAGACAGTAGGTTGAGTCGATTTAGGATCTGGTACTAACTTTTTGAATGTATCCTTTTCATGTCTGGATCTTCAGGTCTTCCTTTCCACCAGATTTCAGGATCATAATATTTCCCAAGTGATCATGTATTTTTTTGTTCAAGATTTGTACAAATCCCATAGTGATTTTTGAGAGTTTTTGGTTGAATGTTTATGATTTGGCGTAAGGGATTGAATGATTTCTAACCAAACTCACACTTCCCAATGAGTAATCGTGAATCCAATTGAATGGCTTAGAGGTTAATTTGGCCGTGAAACAACAAAAGCGGAAGTTGTTGGGAAACACATCCATTGGAACTGTCACAAGGTAAACGTTTATAATAAAATTTGTGATCATTTCATAGTTCCAAATTGGTGGTTCTTGGTGTCTCGAGTGAGTCACTTCAAAAATGTGGTGTAAACAGAATGAAGGATGTTCAAAAGGTTGAAACCAAAAGAGGACTGGTTAGTCATTTATGGTTGGTGTGAAACCTGGACGAAGAAGAAGAAAGAAGGTGAAACTAGCGTTGGTTTGTGGTGACTTGTTTGTCGGTCGTTGACGTAAATTTCCAAAAGAGGGACTAGGTAAAAGATAACCGATGCATACTTGCTGAGTAAAATGGTCCCACAATTGTTTGTCTACCTTGTTGTAAAACTCAAATTGGTGGCCAATATCGCTGCTCCGTATTGCACACAATACACTACAAAGAAATTGGCAGAAAAAGACCTGCGATTTGAATTTTTTAGGGCACTCGAGCCACAGAACAGCACGTTCTCCCGCGCACCGACACCTCCAAAGGGGTTGTTTTTGTATTTCTTGAAGATGAAGAAACTTTTCCGAAAGGTAGTCGTGCTGGTAAGTGGCTACTGTGTGTTGAATGGCATGTTGTGAGTTTACTTTTCTTTGTTCTTTTTATAGTCGCCGACTTGAGAAGCTGCAATCCAAGAATCAAAACTAGGAGGATATCCTTTCCAACTGTAACCTTTGACTCTCTTCTACTCGTCGTTTACCTACTTTGCGTGTTCTTTGTTCGAGAATGCTTTCGATGTCGTACAAGGTATCTTCTTTTTTAGTCACTTCCGTTTGTAACTCAGGCAAGTAAAATTGTTCCTTTGAGTACTTCACCGTGCATGTCTTCAATTTATAGACGGGAAGGATCACGTCCACGGACGGGGGGTAAAGTGACACGAAACAATTCAGGCTATTCCAGTTAGGGAAATAACCTTTGTCAAAAGTACGTTATGGTTTTTCCCGGATACGAAACCCAATCTCCCGTCTTTAACTTCCAACAAAGGTGTCTTCTTTTTTTTCTTTTTTTGGTCCTGCTGGGCGTGAACCCAAATAAATTTTATCAAACAACCGGGAGCGCCACTTCCGTTGATCAGGGCTGACCTCTTCGGGGGTACAGTCCCAATACTACGATGGTACGATTGATTGTATCGCTTTGACCATAAAACGAGGTAAGCCCGTCAATGTACTATGAGAGTATAATGTTGATGTATAAAATATTTCCACAATGCGTTCTTTCAAATGTTTCTTAGTGAAAACGTTCCAACGAATACATGGCTGTTGGTTTTCCACAGGGATTTTCGTCGGTCCGAAAAAAAATGAATGTGTCTTTGGTTTCAATTCTTTTTGAAAAGCTTGGTTTTAGAAATTCGGTTACCCTTTGTCCCGATTTGCCATCCGTAAAGGTTGACAGTCCACTTTGTTTCACAAGACCAATTTTAAGGCTCCTTACTAGAACCCAATTCGGTACTGCTTTTTAGAAGTCAAAGGGTAAACGCAACCCAAGGGCAAAGTGGAAAACACAACGTATGACACAGAAACAAATATTAGTAACCACGATTGTAAGGAAAGTCTAAATGAGATACGCCACGTCCGCTTAAAATCAGCTTGCCATTAGATGATCGATTCCCTTCTACTTGAGTGGGTACTGTCCTAAGAAAATTTAACGTCGATAATGGGTTTTGTGTTAACTGTGTACGGTCGATTGTTCTTTGTAATAACAAGAGAAAGAAAAAATGATGAGGAAGAAAAAGAACGAACCCTTGGGACAAAACAAAAAAACCCAACAACCCTCGAACCACCCCTCCCCCCCCGTCCCCCCCTCACCCCGTCAGCTTCCACCACCTAATCCCCCCTCCCCTCCCCTCTCCCCCCCCTCCCCTCCCCCGCCGCCCTCCCCATCCCTCATATATGCAAATACTACCCCATCGTCGTAACTTCAGGTAAACGCCTACACTTTTCAATTGACTTTTACGCAGCACTAACGATATAATTATGTGAACTCCTCCGTAACCAGCAGCATGTACCAGGTAATTGTAAAATAAATGGTGGCTAACAGTTTCTTTCTCTCATGAATGATTTTCCCTCAAGAATAAGTTTAACCAAGATTCCAATACTCTTTACTTTCTTCGTGAGGTATCTTTTTGGATTGTTGTTGTTTACTTTGTCCGACTGTGCTACAGGGGGGTAAAAGTAGATGTGGTTTGGAACATGTGGGTCACGGTTCTGTTTTGACTTCTTTCCCTTCACTTCTTCTTTTTCTCCTTCTGAGGGTAAAGGGGTAGGAGGGGGTGGAGCCTATTTCTTTTTTATCCAATCCGGGTGGCTAACTTTTTTATTTTTTTTTAAGAGGTGGAGTTTTAGTAAAAACGCTTCTTCTTCTATACACTTCTACTTCTTCTTCTTTTTCTTTTTTGGGGGATAGTCCACTTTAAGGTCCGTGCCTTTTCATGAGAGCCTTAAAAATCTCTCTCAGAGTTGGTGGAGCCTGTTTCGTCGACTGCTTTTTGACGAAAAGAGTTGTAGAACGTTGTAAAAGTTGACCGTCACCGTTTGGATTTTTTTCTGTTCTCGGACACATCGTTTATACGGTTCCATCCAGGGGATTGTAATTTCTTGTTGTAAACTGAGACATTTCGTTGAGAATTAGGATATGGGTGGTAAATGAGGTATCCCGTTGTTTTTTTTTTCGTTTCCAACGATGAAATTCCATCCATCCGTTTGTTAATGTACTAAAGTCAGATTTTCGTCCTTCCATTTCATTCAAAGGTACCAAAAAAAGGTGTTGGTACATTTTCAGAGTAAGGCTGGTCCCTTTTATTATCTTCTTTTTTTTATCAGCATGACTCCTCCTAAAAGTGGTCCATGCAATTGTTCCTAACAAAGGACCCGCTATTTTTAACAACGGTCCTTTAAAACAGCATAGGTAGAAATCCACCTCGTTGTACCAACATTTTTTTCTTTTGTATGAAGAAGGTATTTTTCTTTTTTCACCATTTTGACGAAGAACATTCCGATGTTTCCCATAATTTTTTGTTTCTGTATCTTGGACAGAAGGTACCGTTCCTTTCAACACGTTCAAAACAACATTCACACAGACGGTATCGGATGATTTACTTTAGGAGTCTGTTTGAATGAGTTGTTTTCGCATGGGAGGTTTTGGATTTGGTCAGGACAGACAAGACATCCCAATGTTTTCGGCCAGACGAGGGGGAAGAAGTCGTCCTTTTTTGTGTGGTTTTCCCTTCTTTTTTTGGTGGTGTGAAATGTTTTGGGAGCCATCCTTTTTTTTTAGTCGGGTAGAAAACAATTCTGAAGTCCTTTTAGGAAGGGTAACCCTTCTATTTTTTATACTGGAACAACTACGGGATCCTCCACCACTGATTGTCTGATCTACGACGTACCAACTTCAACGACAAGGTCTGACTTGAACCGTTGAGTGTGTTTTCAAGGAACCTAAATCGACTCAATTCTTTAGTTTGGATAAATTCTACTTAAACTTATGTTAGATACCAGTTCTTTTCTTGGACTTTGTAGTTTTAATGGATGGTACTTTTATTGATCTAGCCTTGCTAGCCGGGGGGGGGGGGGGGGATGGCTGGAAATCAGTTGAAGTCGACGGTCCCGACGGCGGTCACTTTTCTCTAGAAATTGGTTTTCCATTTTTGCATCAAAATTAGGAAACACGGATCTTAAAGGTCTTGTTTGACAGGCATCATGGTAAAAGAGGGTGGTTAAGAAGACAAAGAGGAAAGAGGTGGACGCCAAAGTAGACCTTTGCCATCATCAAATGTGGGGACTGTGTATGGATGATGAATGAATGGTAGTCAGGGTGGTGGTGTATTGCGGGTGTACGTTTGCGTCCTGGCTGCAGATACCTCTTTTACGGTCGGGTGGTAGTGACAAGAGTGGTTTGTCTTCTTCTTCTTCTGGGCACATGTGACGCTGCGACTAATCTTTTTCGTTAGGGCTAGGGTATTTCTTCTCTTCTTCTTTTGGGGACTTAATTTCTTCTTCTTCTTTTAGGTGATTTGGGTTTTTTTTGGCTTTGGTAACAGTTAGGATCCCATTTTCAAAAGGGAACGAATCATAACCCCTCCTAAAGAAACCACTTCCACCAGGAGTATTTAAAAATGATTTGTATTTTTTAGTAGTCCGTGAATCGATTCTAGGATCAGCCAGTTGTGACAATGCTTCCTTTACTGTTTTATGAAAAAAACTTTGAGTTTGATGAGGGATGTGAATGATGCCCGTTGTAGTAAAATTGACGTGCCGTCCAAAGTAAAAACCATCAGTAACACTTCTTTTCAGACTCGGCTTCTAACAAATGAGCAGAGTCGGACTTGTGGCGAGTATTTTGTATTTTTCACGGGACAGTGATTGCCATAAACAAGGCATCGAATCTAATTTAGCCGAAGAGGTATGAGACTTGAAAGGAAGTCATCTCAAAAAGAGTGGGTTGTGACAGAGGAAAGGTGAGGGCGGTTTGTAGACGATAGGTTGTTTATTATATTAGATTTTATTTAAAAATGGGCTGAAGGGGACGTGTAAATGACAGGACCCCACCTTTCTATGACCCCAAGAGTGGAAAGATACCGTCACTGAAATCTCAAATAGACAGTGAGTGGTCAGGTTTTAAGTCAATGAGTAAATACTTTTGTTCCGTGAGGGGTTTTTGAGTGTGCAGTCGTCGTAGCCGCATAATTGAGCCAAGGATGCTCCTAACTATATTATGATCGGCTGTTTGGAAGATGCTAACACAATTGTAGACTTGAGATTTGTCACACTGGTGTTGGCTTTTAACACAAGACTCACATAAGGAATGTAGCATTCAAACTAATGAGATCGATGAGCTTTACTTTGTTAGAAAATAAATTTTGTTGTAATGTAGACAATACTAGCATTACGATGGTGTCCCTATTCGTGTAAACCAAAGTTTAAATTTCTTCTTACGTCTTCTTCCTAAACATTTTCAATCAAAAATAACTAAATGAGTTTGACTACACGTCAGAGCACAATAATCCATTTTTCGTCTTCGGTGAGGGAATACAATCCACAAACGAAATAGGTATTCAATCTCCTTGACTTTCTTTCAGATAACGTGTAAGAATACGGTTGCCACTCTTTGTAAGCACCAACACGATAAGGGTCGTTGAGGTGGACGATCAATCAAAATCAGTTATGTATGTTCGTGATCAATCTGTTTTGACAAATCTTCGGTTTTCCCCCCTTAAACCCCACTCGGGTCCAGCAATCAACATGTTCATAATGGATGGCGCAGAATTACAAAGCATTATCCAACTTTTGACGATCTAGGTACTATATGGCTTTTCGTCAATCACGATCACTCACAGAAGAGGAGTGAATAGGCAGACGGTAGGTAGAAGTAAGAAGGATGTAGCCATGATTGAGGTAAGAAGATTTATTGAGAAGAAGGACAAAGAAACCCAAGGCATTTTCATACGTTTAATATCATACGGCAAGAGATCAACGTTTTATTTTTTTTTTTTTTTTTGTAAAACAAACCAACCCACAAAACAATAGACAGTATTTTTACAAATATTGCATGAAGAAGTGAATTTGTGAGAAAATATACAATTACAAACCGAACACGGTGACACAATTAAGACAATCACTAAAACAGGCTAAAGTTCACTCTAAACAAGAAAAGAGGAACAAACAATTGTTTTGTGTCCAAGTCAATGAAAGAGCACCCACTGTTTGTGGTAAGATTCTTCTTCTACTTGTCTTTTTTGAATTCACTGACGGTAGCGGCGTTGGTAAGAGAAGGGTGGTGGTGGTGATCCTCCTCAAGAGTGAATTGTGAACCACAGCAGTAGTGGTAGTGGTGTCCCAAGGTACTATCTTCTTCTTCTTGTTAGAGTTTCCACATGGAGGTTCCCATTTTTTTTTTTTTTTTATCTTTTCACTTTTAAGAAATGTTATCAATAGAGTTGGTTGCCAAATCTATGGCTGAAACTGGGCCACTTCTGTAGACCAATATATGGAAACCAAGGTTTCCTCCATGGTCGTACATCTTTTCCAATGGAAAAAGTTGTATGGTGAAACTCACATAGCAGTACACACTTTCTTGAAAATGTTTTATGCAACGAGATAAAGTTGTGACGTAATGTCTTCTTCACCATGGAAGTTCGTCACTGAAATTTTCATAGCCTACTACTCCTAACGCTAAACGTTCAATGTTTTTCTTATCGTGTTAACCTGATAAAATCAAGTTTTTATAGCTCTACTTCTTCTACTAAGCGGTCCGAAAAAGAACAAACACGGTCATCATTGGTTTTATTGGTATCTCAGACAATTGAGTTCCCAAAACAACCACGGATCCTTCAAAAGAAACCAAGGCAAAACAACTTGTCCCTCAAAAATAGTCCACAAGTAATGTCCCTGGAAAACGAATTCCAAGATAAGAAAAGTCACTATGCACACATACACACAAAACGTCCAAAATTCAATGGACACAGTTTTCTTGTATCACTTGTTTACTATAATCCCTCTAAGGTCTCGAATTGTTATCTAATGCTTTCCTTCCACGGAAATCAGTTTTCACAACTGGTGTGTAAGAGTTTAGGCATACCCACTCTTTTATAGTCCAGGCTCATGTTTGACCTTCCTTCCACAAAATACCGTTTCACGAGTAAAGTGATTTGAGACGTTGCCGCCTCCTCTTTATAGGGGTCAAAGGGTAAAGGTTTGTATCTTGGGGTGGCATGTTTTTTTATAGCCAGGCTCCCAAGGTTGGTACCCCCTGTTTGAGGACAGTCCTCCTTCCAGGATAGAAGTTGTGATTAGAGCGTTTTCGCCCATGACCATGATCTTTCTATGACCCTTGAAAGAGGGTATAGTGTAAAAAAATCGAGAAATGACCTTTGAGTTTTGACGTATTTCACTTGTAATTTCACAAACTCTCGTAGAATCTGTTCGCTGCCACATTCAAAGGCATGACACTAATGATACTTTGGGTAAAGTTTCCGTATTTGGAAAGAAATACTTCTCTTTTGTAATTCTTTCACGATACTGGTGATAGTCGTTTGTTCAGAATCAATTTTCTGATTGCGCCGAAAGTTAGCCATAGCCTTGAAATCGAGGAATCACATGAAGTTTACGTTTTCACTTGTATCTGAACCGAACTCATTGTAAATCCGTTTTTTTTATATTTGCAACTTTGGAAGGCAAAGTCACGTAATGCTGATCTTGGTAGAGTAGGTTTCTTTGTGACAAAATACTCACTAACACAAACCAAACGGTAATCGGAAGGTATAAAGGAGTATCTATATGGTGATCCAACACCAGTATTCAGTGATTATCTCCTATCTAATTTCAAAACACAAAAAGGTGATTTGTCTTCAGGAGACATGTATCTTCTAACAGTTTTTTTTGGTATTCTGTCTATTGTTTAGTCACATTTTTATTTTCCTTCACTTCCTCCCATGGAATTCTATAGTTCCACTGCAACATTGTAGGTAGCCCCCACCAATTTCTTTAAATTGGTGATCGTAGAAATTTCATCAATGTCCTGACCAATATTAGAATATCTTCTTAGCAATCAAAATGTCTTAATATTGACCTTGCTTCAAAATCCATTGGTTACAACAAGTCTGTCGAAAAGGATGTAACTCCATATTTTAACGTTTTCGAGTTGAATGTGTAACAAAATTCTTGGTAAACCTCCGTTCTCGTGAGTCTCCAAAAGGTAATCCACGAATACGTATCTCTAAAAGTAGGAAAATATACTGAAAAAAATACGATCTTGGTAACTCTAGAAGGTAAACCACAAATAAGTTCATCTAAAAGAATAAGTATCATCTTCTCACTCCATTGGTATTACTTTCTTGGTTATCTGGTTCATCGTATCCGTAAATCTTCTCGAGCCACTAAATGTAAGAACCTTGGACAATGCGTAGAACCCAATCGAGCCATGTTTCGATGTCAGCTAAGAGTCGTAAGGCTCCTCAATAGCGAAGTCCTCACCACCGCAACCTGAAACACTTCAGCTTGAATCCTCCAACTCCCACGTAAAAAAATCTCAGATCTGGCTAAAGCTTCGGGATTTTAGTGGCCATTTAAATTATTTTGGCCACTTTTCCTTTGAACGACTCGGAGACGATTTTCATACTACTTAGGAATAGCCAGACACAGCCAAGGTTCTCAACAATCCATTAGGTCCTGGCAGAGGGAGTACCGTTTTTGGTGCACGATTAGTAAAAAACATAAAGGGCGTCCTGCATCTTATTAGAGTTGGAGTCGACGGTGAGGTGACCTGAATCCACGATGTCACAACGTACGGCATCCGGTTCTCGTCATGGCATGGTTTACGAGCATCACACTCAAATTTCCTCAATAAACTGGGAAAAAAATACTCATCAATATTTTTTTTTCCTTCTTGCTCGGTTCACGTGAAAAGTCAGAATGAAGGTTAGGCTTGGAAGGGGTTACCTTTTTATATAACCCTGTCGACTGTACCATCCGAAAAGTATTGTAAGGTAATTCGGTGGAAACGCCAAAGAAAAGGTAAGCACAGTATTGGTGACCATCTGGTTATGTGTCCACAATAAGCTGAATCTTATAGGACTCATACGAATGCTTGCACCACAACTGAAACATTTTCACTAAACGTTAATACCCTGTCCAAAAGTAAACAAAACCTGCTCTTGCTAAAGAGATGGCTGAGTGGGTAAACGATCAACATTAAGGCCAATTTGTTTTGAACGTCCTTCAATCGACTGTGTCACAACTCAGCAATAGTCAGAGAGAGCAAAACCCATGTTGTTTGTTGAAAGACATCTTTTCATGTTTTTTCAAGAGGAGTTCTTCCATTTTTTTATACCTTGTCTCCAAATCGGCGTGTCCCGTAAAGGGTAAAGTAGTGTTGATCTGGAAGTCTCACCTCTTTTTTGGTATCACTATAGCCGATACACTTTTTGAACAGGACGAGGTCCACGATTTTTATGATTCGGTAGGCGAACAATCCTTGTGAGGTTCTAACGTGGCTACTTTGAAAATCTTTCACACTTGTCCCAGAACAACAGAATCATCTTTTTAAAAACCCTCAAAGGTTCATCGACTTGGTTAGGTTCGATAGGTTTCAAGAGTCCCCCCAATCCTATTGGACATTACAGGAGGTGTGGAAGTTGACCTTGAGGGTCTCGGTATCGGTTAACCAATAATTTTTAGGACCACCGCTTATGCAAAACTCAAGGATGGGTATCTTGAGGGATGCTCATCTGTCCAGGCTCCTAAAAACGAATCTCCTTGAATGGGTAGGAGTGGGGGCAACCGGGGCGATGAATGGTTAAATGCAAACTTGTCAGTATCAAAATACGAGAACACGAAGTGTAATCTCCCAAGACTTCTAATGCTTCGTCATACAATTTTCCAAACGAGCATGAGCAGTCACGTTAGCGGCCAATGACTACGTTACTAAACTTGTCAGTTTTCACAAACTTGGGTTCATCTTCAAAATTAACAATAGATCAAATCCTCACGGACGATTTTCGACGTGGCTTGACTAGAATACTTTATGTCGTCCACCAGTTATAAAGTAACGATAAGGATCGTCCACGTATTTCCCGTTTTGGGTAAGATCGTACGTTGTAGCCATTTTATCCCCCCAAAAAACCCCCAAAAAACCAAATTCAACATCACTTTAGCAAACGATCTTTTTTCCTTCATTTTTTTTTTTCTATGTCTTCTCTAAGTGATGCCTTCGATGTCACGGTATTCTTCTTTGAATCGAACTTTGTCTTCGGGAGTTTATTTGACACCACGAAGGATAACCACTAGCATTCTTGTTTACAGTTTAATGAAATTGGTTTCACCAGTACCCCGAAAAAAATGTCCTGGATGATGAGTGGCGTCGTCATTTTGGTATTCGGGCTGTCGTTGGAAAGTGCCAAATTTCATACACGTTCAATAAACGGTATCCACGATCCAATGCCCCGAAACAGAATTCGGCACTAACCCACGTACGCTATCATTGACCGTTCTTCCTCTGTGTGGCTGACAGAGAATGATCTTGGTTACACATTTCGGCACACTCAGCCCGTCCCGACATAAAGGAAACATCAATTTTCCTTGACAATGGGCAAAGGTAAGATGGGAATGAAACAAGTTTTTGTTGGTGAGGTAAACACTTTACATTTGAATCATATCCTTCGTATTGACGAATGTGTTCCCACGTTATGTGCTCTGTTGAAAATTTCAGGGTGTCCGGTAGGAAAACGAACATATTTAACACACCCAAGGATACAAAGAACAACACGATCGATGGTTAAATTTTTTTATCTGATTTCTTCTCTCTTGGGATTCGTTCACCATCGTACAATAATCGATTGGTGGCATTGGTTCGTCCTCCAAATAAACTGTGGCGTGGATCTAAAGGTTTCTGTTGTCGGCTGCGTCGTAACTATTGAGTGATGGAGTTTTAAATTCAGGGATCGATTTTCAAACGTCGATCGTACTCGTGTTCCCACATTTCTCTACAACCACTTCGTATCCTTTGACTTTCTAACTGAAGTCCGTCGTTTGGCAAGTATTGTTTCGTAAAACTGATCCATGGTAGAAATTCTGAATAAGGACATTTTCATGTTTCGGTCAGGATTAACAAGTATGGGCATATCCGTGGGAAAACAAACATCCCTGAAACTCATACACAATGTTGCCGGGTTTTCTAAATCCCCAACCATCCCACAGAAATTAACCTCCAATCTTTTTTTTCTTCACTCCTCCCACCGTATTTCTAGCATGTTGTAATCCATTTGTCTTCATTTTATCACCACAAGTAATGAAGCCAACAGTAAAGCTTTTTGATTGTTGGAAAGGACCTAATATTGACGACTAGCAAAAATTCCCGTGTTGGAGTCAATGATGGCTAGTTGGTTTTCCAGGGCATGAAAATGTTTGTCTGTAGACAAAGGAACAGGCTTTAGGTAAGGTGGGATGCCTCTTTCAAAAGGATCGACTCTTTGAACTATCGAGAAATAACTCTACGAAATTTTCCACAACAACGCCTTAAAAATATCTACATCCGATCGACAATATTTGAGCATCTCCTCTTGAAAGTCAAAGGGATCGGTCTGGTGTGATCGCGGTACCAAGCGTGAAAAGCTTCTCGCTGTTCGCGGTCGCATTCCAACGGGGTCGTAATCATGAAGGTCAGGTAAATGAGTAGGACGGCCTGTTGATTAGCTTCCGTGTTAAAGAAGTGAGGAAAGTAACCTTTGGCCATTTCTGTCATGCCGAACGTTTTTTGGGCATGCGACCTCAAAGGCATGGTACCAAATAAAGCTCATCGAATCTTTGAATTGAACTTGTCCTACTTTCATGAACAGATGGGGAGAGCTGGAGGGTTTTTGGCGCCATTCATGGTGATCTCTTCAAGGACGTTCGGGTTCCATGGGATCGAAAGATGAATAGATTAATGGGGGAAAAAACTGTCGCATCGTATCCCGAAAAAATTGTGAAGCTAATGACGGTCGCATACCAGATGACAATACTCCTGTAACGATGGAATGGTCTTCTTCGTCCTCCGGAACTGACGTGGGGTAGTAGGGTCTAAAAACCCCCAAATTTTTCCCAGCAAACTTCCGACAAAGTATTCACTCCACGAAAGATTATTTTTCACGTCCTCCTGGAATCCTACTACAATGATGACAGTGAAAATGAATCGATTTCTTGAATACACTTGATCACAAGCCCTATGGGCTAACACAAAAATTAGGAATGTGAGTGCCTGTGTTCCTTGCATACATTCAAAATCAAAAAAAGATGAAATCTACTTGTTTCTTGTTCTTCTTTATTTCCTTCTTTCTTCTCTATCATTGTCATGCTTTTGAATAAACAAACATCGATGAATCAAAATCGAACGATCTGAAGTGTACAAATAGAACAATTTATTTCTTGGCCAGCACAAACGTGTTCTCTTGGAGTTGTTGGAACGAATCAGTATGGTTCCCACCTACGTAGAACACACGATTGTAAAAACTCATCAAGCACATTTTTGTTGTTGTCCTTGGGTACTTGCGATGTTTGTTGGATAGCAAGTAGGACTGACGAAAACGTGCGGTCCGACAGGTTTTACAATACATGTGATGTTGTTGTGGCTCAGGAAGGCATGGTGGTGTTGGCTAAACAACCCCGACATCTTGCTCCACAACCAATGTGTGTTTTCTCCTCTACTATTACACCCCTTTGTTACAACTCTTCTCGGGGGAGCGGGGAGACAGAAGTAAGAGTGAACCACAAAAATCCATGTAATACTGGTAATGGAATCAAAATTGTTCTTGATGGTGATAAAGATGAAATGTATTTTTTCCTCTCAGGAAAATCAGGGCCTCGAAACAGTAGGATCACCAACGCGACTTCTTGAGGGTGAACTTTTAACACACTGGGAGGAGTGAGGGAAAATTTAGAGCCAAAACATCTTGAAGTTGCTGTAATTGAGAAATGCTACACACGGTCTCTTTAGGGATCCCTTGCTTGTTTCAACAAGAGTTCTGCTTCCTTTTCGTTGTTGTTTGTAATTGATTAGATCGTCGAATGGTTATTTCCAGGCTTTTTTCCATTCTTTGCTCTCGTTCTTGGTTTTTTAGCATAGGTACGACCCACCACGATAGCACGGGCTAAACACATTTAATCTTCTGTAATGTATAATTTGGACGACACTCTGTATTGGTAGTAACGAAGATCTACCACCAATAAAGTATTTTCTGCTTCGACCACTTCCTCGAGGTGTGGAGAAACAAGAGGTCATGTAAAGGGTGGCCTTTCCATCCGGTGATGGTCAATATAGTCCGTTGGATTGGTTGTACATTTTCTATTATTGTTGACATGACTTAATCTGGAGTTAATTCTGCCGGAGTGCTTGAATACAATCCAAACAGGACTCTTCAATTGGTCATGATGAATGGCTAGTCTCAACCGATCCTCTTCTTTGGCTCCAC
>JAQPZY010000702.1:0-349149 GCA_029931535.1 Margaritifera margaritifera
GTTAGCGTTCATTGGTAGCTTGCATCGCTATATAATGATCAAGTATTAACTACATCTAAACTAACGTTTCTACTGTAATGAACACATTAAATGATTTTGACAGAAAAAAAATAGAGATATTATTACTTGAAATAGCCAGCGTTATAGTTTAAGTAATGGGTTATAGAAAAGAAATTTTCCCGACTTATTTAAAAATTGCTTTGGAGAAAAGAGTTTTTGCATTATTTAAGACTATGTCATCAAAGTCTAAATTTGTTATTGAGAATTGACTGCAGAATTAAGTTATAACCTTTTTTAAAAATCTTAAGCATCTTAATTTTTGTTTATTGGGGTTTTGATAAAAATACTTTAATTCCATTCTTATAAGATATGCTCGTCAGGTTAGTCCGCGCGTTCAGTCGTTCAGTAACATGTATGTGGTTTCTACTACCGGTTTGGTACTTCAGTGGGTTTGCATTGCTGACAGTTTCTGCACATAATTTGTTTTTATGCAACAGTTTCCAAAACGGCCGGAAGAATCACCTGATCATTGGTTTTTTTTGGATGGTATTTTTTTTTTTGGAGGGTTAAAATAAATATATTCGAGTTACATCTTCTGGTCTTTGAGTATAGTTTTAACAAGGAATTATTCGGCAGTCCAACTTTCCGGTTTTTTTCTTATGTGCACGATTTACGAAGTATTTCTGGAGAATGGATCGTATAAGTTGGTCGTCAATTATTTTGAGAATAATATAACCAATCTATCAACTGGAAACTATCTGTACATCAAGTTATAAATGCAAAGAGCAGCAAATTATTGCTTGCATTTATAGTTTTGCGCTTTTGCTGTGGATATAGAAAAAATTAAAGATGAGAGGGGAAAAAAAAAACAAGTTTATTACCATATTTTATTAACATCATTTGTTAATATGCAAGTTCGTGTTGTTTGTGAAATGGTGAGGCGGATTTTTTAAAGAATGGTTTATTGCACAGCAGCCTGTTCTTGTCCTAAAACAGCTTTTGATCATTTTTTTCCACATATATATGTTTCTTATTCCATTTTGCTAAAGTATATCTCAGTTTAAATTTATTGTTATGGTTTTCCTTTTTTCCTCATGAAAAGAAAATGGTTGATGATGCTTCTCTTGAGGGTTTTTCTTATTTTATTTTCCACATTGATTTTTACCTACGTTTTTCATTTTTCAATATACAACAGGGGGACGGTGAGCGTGTTAGTGATAGGAGTGTTAATTTTGTTTTAACGAGTATTTAGAAAAAAAGGTCTTTAAAGTTCTCCTTGGGTTTTTTTTGAGGAGTCATATATTCCTCTCTGTTTTATATTTTTATTTGGGACAAGGCGAAAGGTAATTTTTAAATTGTCATTAAGTAGGTTTAACATGGTAGAAAACCAGAGAGAAAACAGGGGAATTTAACAATTATGGCTCCATGCTGAATTTTCATTTGGGGTCAATAATAAACGGAATTGGGACACATGTCTATTATTTCAACATTACGGGTCAATATTGGGTTATAAGGTGGAATTTAGCATGGGTGGGTCCTCTTTGGGGAGATAATAGGAATTCAAGATAGATTTACTGATCAGCACAACTACCTACATACCAAGATATACCCAGTAGAGTGATCTTTCTATCAAACACACAAACTATAACATCAACACAGTGTGGTACAGTGGGCCGATATGAGGGACAATAGGGAATTTAGCATTAATTAGGCAGCCATTTTTATTGATTCATTAGGGACAAGGAGAAATATTAAGGTTAAAAATGTTCATAGGTTTAACATGATGGGTGGGTTATTGGGGGACAATGTCAATTTATATATTAGACCGCCAATTTTTAGGATTTTGTAGGGAGAAGGGGAATTATAATGTTAAATTAAAAAAGTACTATAGGATTAACATGATGGGTCGTTATAGGGACAAGGGGAATCTAAACATTATGCCTATATCTTGAAATAGTTATAGGGGGAGAAGGGGGAAGGGGGGGAATGTAACGTTACAATGTCCCAATAGTATGAACATGATGGATCATTATAGGTACAAGGGGAGGGAATATTGAAGCAATTATGTTCTCCATGTTATTAAAAATAAAGTGTAGGGACAAGGGGAAATGTAATGTTAACAAATGGCCAAATGTATTAACATGATGGGTCGTCATAGGAACAAGGGGAATATAACATGATGCATCCATGTTGAACAAGTGTTTAGGGGCCAGGAGAGATGAAAAGTAACTTTAAAATTGTCCATATGTTTAGCATGATAGATCTCTATAGGGTCAAGGGGGAATCTTAAAAATGCACATAGGTTCTATATTTAGGGGTCGTTATGGGACATAAGGGGAATTAGAATTTTGGTCCTCTAATGGGGAATGGGGGGAATTTGAAAAATATATATTTAACTGACCAGCCACCTAATGCTTACTGACAAATACTCAGTAATCAACTAACCATCATCCCATACATGCTATTTGATACGACACCGTTTTTCGAGGAGTGACCAATTACCACGTAATTTTCTGTTCTACGCTCCACAATATATCATCATACACGCCGTTGGATAAGTGTGACCCTAGGACCAGTGATATACGATTCCAACTCCCTCACTTTATACCATCAAAACTCCATTATGAGTGACCAATAGCCAGGTGATCTGCTATTGGACACCCAGACCCCCACTACCATCAACATGCCTTTTTGGAGATAACACAATACTCTAAGAAGGATATATAGTATCCAACCACCCCAAATCTATACCTGATCAACAAACTCTTGGGAGTGTATCCAACAAACCAATTGATCTACTATCCAACAACCCATACTATACTATCAACACACGTTTTGGAAATTGACCAGCACCCATTCTTGTATTATCCATTTGCCCCACATTTACTATTCAAACACCCAACACATATTATTTAAAACAACCGGCGTTGGAAAGAACCAGCACCCGATTTATCTCCTAAACATCGGGTTAGGTTTTGTGCTAACACATAGACAAACATACTTAATATACTATCATACATGGAGTGGAAAAGGAGGGAAAAAAAAAGGGTTTGGGAGTGCTCAAACATAGACAAACATAGTTAATTACACTATCATACATTAGGGGTGAATTAAAGTAGATAAAGTAGGATTTAGGAGGAGAACTTGCACACATACACAAATACAACCCCTTCTGTATTCATTACAGGAAATGTCTTACTTTTATAATCCAAGAAGTGTGTTTTTTTAAAACGATTCTGACAGTGACAATTAATGCAGTTTTGCAGCTAAGATTGGAGTTTACAATTTGTAATACTGCTTTGAATTTCCTTGCTGGAATGGGTTCTTCCTCTGTTTATTCTTCTTGCTTCTGAAATGTCCTACTTTTTCTCTTCTTTCACTTTCTTGGGGGACACTATGTTAGGACCAATGTCCTTTTTGCTTGACAGTAGATAACAGGCTTATCATTACTTTTGTCTTCTCTTTTTTCCTGTTTGGGGTTTCCTTTTGTTTGGTGTTGTAGGACTTTATGCAGGCCCAATGACCTTTCTTCTTGACACAGGACATAACAAGTATCTTGAATGTCCATCTCTAGGAAGGAGAGTCTGGAGTTTCTCCAGAAGTCTTGTTGGAAGTGTACTTTTGATTGGACTTTCTGTAAAAGCTCTGACCAGAAGTTTGATCTGTTTTGGATATCTTCCTTCTTCAGAGATTGAAAACAGCATGTTTGTATTCTCTTAGGTAGAGGGGGGTGTGCTCTGTAGTCTATTAGAGAGGTTTCTTTATTCCCATCTAACTTTCGTTTCGTCTCAGTATAGCCAAAATTACCCCCGACCACCCTTAATTATCAATATAAACTCACTTTCGTCTGTTTGCAGTTGCAAACAACTTTAATAGTGTGAATGAAACTGACCTTCTAACGGTTCTGCAGTTAGTAGCACACTTGGATTGGTAACCGAAGCCAATGCCTGTCCTTAAAGTGTTGTTGTTTGTTCTTTACATCATGGCTTAATGCTATATAGAAGGCTATGTTTGGGCATATTTGTAAGCACTCCACCCCTTTTCTATTCTTTCACTCCATTTATTGATAGTGTGATAACTATGTTTTTTTGTTTTGGAATGTTAATATGTATGTAGCCCAATGCCAGTCCTTAAGTGTGTGTGTTGTGTGTTTGTGTCCTCTCTCCATCCTGTTTGCTGTATATATAAGTTTATGTTTGTGTGACCCGTAATGCACTTCCTACTCTTTTTGCTTCTTTCACCCCAAAACTTACATGTAGTAGAAAATTTTTTTTAAAGTATATTTGTTTGATTTGCGTGTTATTGTATGCATTTACGTTACAGGAAGAAGAAGACTTACAGTATTCATTACAATGCTTTTCAACGGGGTAATAGACCAGTGTTACATACCGTCTGTGTGATTGGAAGGTAGGGTTAATTGTGCCATATTTATAGGAGGAGGGAAAATCTAAAACTGACCATGACATTTTTGGGAGATAGTTCCCTGTTGCCTGTATCATACAAACTATTTGAAAAGGGCTTATTCAATAGATTATCTAAATGTTGTTAATAGTTACTATATATAACTTCGCTAATAACCGAAACAACTCGGGGTTCAAAGGGTATTAAGTAGTATAACTGCTTCTTTGAATCTACTACCGATGCTTTTTTTCAACTTGGTAGAACTAAGGATTCACAGTGTGTTTGCTGCTTTTCTTAGTTATTCATTAAGGCCATTTGACACTGTGATTAAATACGACGAACTTTTCCTAAATCTCAGAATTTTGGGCATTCAAGGATAGATTTGTTATTACGTATTTAAGGTGTCGTATTCAAATTTTCAAATAATTGTTCTGATGATCGAATCAGAATCCGGAACCATTTCCAGTTAGAAGGTGGTATTCGACTTTTAGGTGTCTTATCAACATTTGTATAAATACTTGTTTATATTAATAACCTCACATACACGAACTATTACATGTCAATAAAGTAAGGGCTACTTGTTGGGTCCACTCCGTCTGGAAATCCAGCGCTAGCCGATGATAATAACTCTCTGCTCTTCGCAAACTCACACCAATATCCATCTCTGCCAATAAATGATGCATTGATATAGTGTAACAAGAATACTACCCATAGACATGGAAACTATTACAAAATCACACACTACAACCCATTCAACGTTTAGTAAAAGCTAGCCTGTGTATTAGTTTTTTATAAATAAAATCAGAATAGACAAGCGAACATGTGAGAAGTTTTACACTAGAAAAGTAAAATATGCCGCATTCGCTATTACCTATACCTATTTTAAATTGGGGAAAACGATACAATGGTTGAGATTTCCTGTTATCTGTCTAACCAATAATTGTAAAAAATGAACTTGACAAAAATAACGAACAGTTGGCTTGTAACTAAAGGCCAGTAAGAAGAAATCATTTTTAATTTCCTTATTAAGTAATTTATTCACAAATATTAAGTTATTTTAGAGCCCCATGACTTTCCTCTTATACCTTACACAGGGGTCAAGGCTTGTATAAAAAAATTGTAATACCATCTCAGCCCTTTATGGTTGTGAAGTTTGGTTTCGGAATATTCAGATGCAAAAAGTACTTACGAAAAAGGGTTGATGTATTTCAGGGATCATTGTAAAACCAACATTCTGGCGACAGGCTTTCCCTTACTGCTGGGATTAAACAGAGAGAATTGTATCAGAAAATGATAAAAGGAAACTGAACTTTTTTGGTAATAAATTATGCCACTTTCTTCTAGAAATAAATGTAACATCTCTCTAAAAAGGAAATATTTTTAAACTCAGACTATACCTATAATCTTGTCTAGGGAAAGATGTTACAGAACAGAAAATGAATAGGCTTGTAGATTTCCAGATATATGGTAGCATTTTTTGTACAGAAATAAGATGTAATTATGAATTTATTGAAATTATTTTTGGTTAGAGGGACAAATTTTTTCCAGGAAAATTACAATGGAAACAGATTATAAAACATGCTAACTCAAAAATAAGTATGAAAAACAAGTGCTTTACAATCTTGTGTCATACACTGGCAATCTATACCTAATTACCAAAAGATCAGTCAAAAATGTTCAAAGTGCTTCTATAAAACCCCTTCATATTGAATGGCAAAACTCCAAACAATCCATCAAGTGTAGTTTACAGAAGTTAATTGACATCCCTTGGACAATGTTCTGAATCTAACTGTTTCCAAATAAATTACTATTGTGAAGTTCTGTAAAACACTGGAGTTATTCTTATTACAGATGTAAATACATCCATACATTTATTTGCTGTCAGGAGCACCATGTTTTCGACCAACGGAGAACATTATTTTGGACACATATTATAAAATATAAACATTCGTTCTTGGCGGTGTTTCCTTTATAATATATTCAGACATGAATTAGAATTTATTATTCAAACATCTCCTGGGGATAGAATTTCCCAACTGCGTAATCTAAGCTAAGGCTTTGACGAACCCCGAAATACTCTAAAGTGAAATTGCGTATAATGTCTGCTTTCAGTGGTTCTCAATGCAACTGTAAATATTTCATAGATGATGTTGTCGAAACTACAACAAGTAATAAAATCGATTATCAAAATTATGAACAAGATTTGGAAGAAACATGTGTCACATCCCTGTTTTAATAAATCTTGGATAATCATGTCTTCCCATGCAATGCTATTTTTTAACATTACATATACAATTTTAATATTTTCTATATAAAATAATGAGTGTGTACATTAATTAAATAATTGGTGGATGATTGCGCAGGAGTGGGCACCCTTACTTTTTTAATAAGTATAGTCGTCCCTCAATATGAAAATCCCTCAATAGGCAAGCTGGTTCTTGTACGAGAACTCCTCTCAAAGTACAAATCCTCTGTTAATTATATATTAACTTATTCATTATTCTCGTTGTTTTTTTCTTTGTTTTGCGAGCGTCCTTATCTCTGAAAAGAGGACTTAATTGTTATATAGATCTCATGATTGATGCATGATAAGGTAGGTTGGTGCTGGTCATGGCATAAGCTAATGTGTAATTCCCATTATGCCATCATCGAGACCCACCTATGTATTATGTACCCCCTTATGCTCCACTAAATCGACAACATATTGAGTTAAATCATATGGATACTTGAGTTTTAATAACCACATACGTTTTTCCCCCTGTTCGCTATAATAATTATTTTCAGCAGGGGGCATGGATTCTCCTATGTCCCTAATAGAGACCCATCAATGTTAAATTCTATGGAGACATTTTTAACAATTACATGAGTCGATCCTTAACCACTGCCTATGAATGTATTTCAATATGGAGGCGTAGTAGTCGTACGTAGTAGTAAAGTCCACTCGGTCCCCATTATAACGACCCATTCATGTTTGATACCTGATGGGACACTTTGGTATTTAACCCTTGCATTTCCCCTTGTTATCCTTATGAATCCAACAAACATGGACGGGCTTAAATGTGTGGAAAATTTTTTTTTCCCCCATTGTCTGCTATAATCTTCTAACCTATCCCATCATGGTTAAAGCATAATGTGACATTTTTATAAAACAATTATCAATTCTTTTCCTGTTGTTCCCCTATAAATATCAGTTCAAAATTGAAGCCTCTCTAATGGTTATAACTAAAACTCACCCATTTATCCCCAATTTATGAATGCACACCAAACAGCCCTCGACAATCTTTATACATGACTACTATCAGATGATTGGGGGAATCTTGAGTGTAGGGACCATTTGTAAGCATTGCAGTGTACCCACGATATTTGCCAGATTATAAGGCCAGTAAAATAGTTATAACAATCGAGCCTTAAGTTAAAAAAAAAAAAAAAAAAAAAAAGTTAACCCTGACGAAAGGGAATTATGGTCGATCGCAGTGTAAGCTCAGATTTAACCCAAATTTACCACTAATATCAGACCTCATCTCAACCCCACCATATGTATTGAAATGTAACGGTCCACTAAATTGTTAATGAATTTAAACAACATATCGTTTACAAAAATGATAGAGTATAATTATTTAGAATCTTGCAATGATCTAGTTACAATATTCATAAGTTCAGAACATATAAAAAATTTAAGCTGCCCAGTGTAATAAACTACGGGACTTTGCGGTCTTTTTTAAAAAACCTGAAAATAAATATGCACTTTGAAGAGGAATTTTTGTTTGCCACCAAATACACAGAATGTTGCCAAATTCCAGGTCTAAACATTCCTTTTGACTTTCCTAACCAGGGAGGAGCGAGCTCGCGCAATTGTATTAGAGTAGCGAGAGAGTTTTTAGGAAGATTAGTATTTTAATATCAAAATTTCTTTTTTAAAACAAAACCAGGTTTATCACGAAATGGTCTTGTAGAAAGTTTTCTTTTTTGTCCGATTTCTATTGTGTCCTTATGCAGGTTCAACTGAAAAATCATGCTGTAGGAGAGTCTGTTTGGTAATTTGTTTGTATGTATCTGAGAGCTAAATTGTGTGCTACATAATATAAAACACCTCACAATTGTTTTTGTGCTTGTTTTGAATTTATTTCTTATTTATATTGATCGAAGTGTGTGTGTCAAGAAAAATAAGATGTTTATCAAAGTGATGATCAGTCTAGTTTCAAGGGTTGAATTTTCGAAACACTTTATTCAACGTGTATCAAATCATGTCTTGGGTTGAACGCAATACATTTTTATGCCATTGTGGAATGGGTTTTGGGATTATTGGTTGATAGCGAAGTTGATCTCCATTTTTATTTTACCGTTAATGTTTTCCCCCCCGCATATACCTAGCATCAGTATGCATCATATATTTACATTGTTTCTTCAATTTATATAAGATGGATGCGTCTTAGACTGCATGCTTACCACATATAAGAAACATAAAGAGAAAGCTGAAGTCTAGAAAAATATTGAAAAATTTGATTATAAATGTTTAATCTTTAAACACTATTTCACTACTTCTCAATAAGTGAGAATTTGTAAAGTTATATTGATAATTACCTGTACATAAAACTCGCGTCTTTACATATTGGTCATTACTTGATAATACAATCTCAACGGATAAACGAATGCATCCATATTGTTTGAACGAATATTTGTTAGGAATAAAATGTAGGCCCAAGAGTGATTATATCAATTTAATGAATGGTAAGTACCCATAGGAATATCAAATAGGTTCACATATGTCTATCGGGATATCACAATGGGTCGTAATGAATAAAGAAGCAGCCAATTTGAGACGAGTAACATGCCCTTAGTGTGCGTTCCGTTTCTTTAACTTTCATAAACAGTTTTAATAATTTTCCTGCGAAGTATACTCTAAGTTTCTCAATTCTGTTTTGATCATTATTGTATCATGGGGCTCAATTAAATTGCTTTAGCTAATCCCGGTGAATTTCCTCCAAACAGACGCACACACACACACACACACACACACACACACAACACACACACACACACACACACACACACACACACAACACACACCAACACCACACACACACACATATTAGATAGAATAAGTTCATTAGCGATCCACTCGGCACTTTCAAATCGCTTAAACAGCTCTTAAACTGATTGATCCACTTTGCACTTGGTGTTTACACATTTTTTTTGTCAATACGCACAAGACCACTACATGTAAGTCTCAAAATTTAGTATTTTACCGAAAGCTCTAGGCCACCAAGATATAACATTATAACCATCCACCATTTTCGAGTTTTCAATAAAAAAAAAAATTAGCAACCTTCCCTAGAATCTACATTGTCCCAATCAATCATTTTCAGAAGAGAAGGAATATAAATAGGCGCTAACAGACCGGGTACAACCATTGTTCATTTTTAATCACACCTCTAGAATGGTATATAGTTACGTGTATTACCATGCACATTTTTAAAAACCCAATGACAGGGAGTTTGTTTATAAATTATTCTGTACAATATTTTGTGTTAGAAATATACAAAGATATGGGCCTTTAGAAGTAGAATATTAATTCAGTAATACAAATAATTCAAATAATTAATTCATTTAACTTCACGGAAACAAGACCAGATAGTACTTACCTGTTATATAGTATATAAACATATGAATAAGCAACTATTTCCTGGTGATTAAAAGTGTCATTAAAGCAGTAATGTTTAGAATTGGCTGAAATCTACACATTCTATATGACTCAATCGAATTAGTCCTTTCACATATTTGCAGTAACATCGATTACATACAAATAAGTTTGAGCCGAACTTATTCGCACATAATTTTAAATTTTTTGTTATTTCAGTGTATTCTGTGATTTCCAAATATGCAAATAGTCGAACAGAATGGTAGAAAACAAGCAATCATAAATATACTGGCAACAACAATTCTATTCATGTCAATACAAACGTGATTTCACCTCAGGGTGATGGTTTTAAGGTTTGATTTGTATTGAAGATAGCGATGCTCGTATATGAAAGTAGCTAGCTCATATGGGAAGAGACATTAGCTTCACTACTCAGGCAGTCCCCCGCGTCAATTAGCACCAATCTGCCTCAATATCAATACAGCGTACGACGAGTTTATCACTGGAATTCGTTTGATGAATGCGTGAATTCAGCACCCATCTGCCTCAAGATCAATACAGCGTGCATGAGTGCTATAAAGAAGTAAATAATGATACACGTTTGGAAAAAGGCTATACAAGTGTGAAACTTGGTGACAAAAACTATAAGTCTGAATGTGTTACATACTGGAGAACATATATTTAAATTGCTTGGTTGGACTCGTCAATTGAGGAGCATTTAAGAGAATATATACTGGAAATAAACCATGCAAGTGAGCAATCTGGTGGTGCGCATGAGTTACTTTCGTCAGGACTCTTTATCAGGACTGTAGGACATTAAAACCAGACTCTTAATCAGAGCCTTATCATGGAGTTCAAAATTAATCAAAGATATGGTGATAGTAGGGAAACTTGGCATTTAATTAATAGCTTAATAACATAACTGTATTAATAACTTTATTATTCAATTTATAAATTAGCTGTAGCTTAATGACAATGTTTAGGAAAGTTTTTTTTCTTCAGATTGTTCCAGTGGCACAAAGGAAGAACTATCGGATTCTGAGCACATTAGTGTTAAGGGTATTAATTAAAATTGGTTCAAATTATAAGTTATGCAAAGTTCCGGAGTATGGTATGACATTTTGGCAAAATCAATTATATTGGAAAGTATGGGACGGCAACATTTGGATCCGGAATATCTTACTGGCACATGTCTGATCTTAATTATACCACAGCTAGTAAAATCAATTTACAGGTTTCACATTTATTTTCATATATATAAAACTATTGTCTGAAAATATGATACCATTGTATAATGATCACTATTTTAATCCAACGAACAACATTGCAGATCTCGAACAATTTATCATAATCTGTCACGACTTTAATATTCCTCTACATCATGATTGGAGCTATCTAAAAGGGAAGAATTTAATACCCATTAATGGTCCAAGAACCTATTGCAAAATAAAGCGGGAAATGTCTGGGACTGAGATAAGTAGACAGAAAATATATGATACAGATAAATATTGAAATAAAGGATGGTTGATACGATACAGTCGTAACCATTATTACCCAAACCCCAAACCATCAGATGAAAAAACAGGACATCTATTACGCAGATTTTATCCACATACAAGACACTGTAAAAAAATGATTGAAACTTAATTATACGCCAGCAAGGATTTGACTGATATAAGATTTCAACAAATATATTTCAAATTAAAAATTAGATTAAACTATGCAGTTGGTAATTATATTTTCTTTATACCAAGTGATACGATGATGAAAATATGCAGTATTATAGTATACAATAACAATTTACAAAACTCATCAGATGGATTTATTTTATGCATGAATATTAATATAAATACCGGCTCTGTACAGATTTTAATACTTGCAGCTGATAACCGGTCTGCAAAAATTAGACAAAGGATCGATAATGAAAACGTTCCAAGTTCTAACATCTAGAATCAATGATCAGGCGATCTGACCATAAAAAAAGAGAAAAGCGAAGGCAGCAAAGCGAACAAGTTGCAAGTTCCAAGTTTTACGAGGTCTAGAGAAGTTCTAAAAAATATTGACATTGAAACGAATAAGAAAGGTTTTATAAATTTGA
Source organism: Margaritifera margaritifera (assembly GCA_029931535.1). Lineage (NCBI taxonomy): Eukaryota > Metazoa > Mollusca > Bivalvia > Unionida > Margaritiferidae > Margaritifera > Margaritifera margaritifera. The sequence goes on from JAQPZY010000702.1 coordinate 12,138, forward strand.
CTATACTCATAGGATCTTTTGAAATTAACTTTAGTAATAAAGAACTAGAACTATCGATTTGCTTGTCTCCCTTTTTCAAGAACTTGTTCTCTTCAATCAGTGCTCTCGGGTCGCTTTCTTTTCATCCTTTTTGTTCTTGTTTCTATACTGTGATAATAATTATCCCCCCCCCCACCAAAAAAAAAAAATATCAAGAAAAACCCCCAGACCAATTATTGCTACAACCAGATAAATAACAGTCAGATATTACAGAAATAATTTGTGCAGCGAGTTTATTACGCTGCCAATAATACCAGATAATGCCGGTGCTGCCTTTTATAACTAACTTAACCAAATAGTTTAAAATATTGTATGATCCTTATTTTAATTTATTAAGGAATTTATTGATAGTACTTCCGCCTCCAGGACATATTCGACCTCAGCCTCCACCACTAGATTCTTTTGTTTCTGTAACCCCTGTTAAACTTGGTGCGATATTTGTTATGGATAAAGCAAGAGTTCTTGAAATTATACCTATTGCTGCAAAAAGCAAGTATTACACCTTTTTCCTTAAACAGATGTTTTAACTTTCACCCAATGGTAACTTTTATCTAACCTTTAAATTTCTATTATTTATATTTTTTTCTCAATTTTTTCCTTCTTCTAAATATGTTAAATCCCTAACAATCTGCGCCATTTTGCTTTCAGGATTTTGTAGTAATTCTTCAAAGGTAGAAACCCTCGTAAATTAAATTAACAGTATACGTTTTACTAATTACTGCATCTATATAATTTGCTTCAATACTATAATCTTCATAAAAAAGAGAATTATAGAACTCCACACTACCAGCTTTGCTATTTCTATTTATTTAAATCGACCACAAAAAGCTTGAAAAAAAAGGGCTGTTCTTAATGAAGAGATATTCAAGTTTTAGAACAAGTGGAAGAATACAAACAGTAATTAAAAAATAACAGTGAAAATGGAGTATATAAAGAGATAACTGGTAAACATTAAAAATAAATAAATAGATAAAATGGATGAAGCATAAGAAAAGAAACATAGGAAAGTTGTATAAATTCTAGATCAGCAAAAATATAAAAATCGTCGTCAGATGTAATTTCTTGTTGTGATATCGCTGCTAAGCAAACTTATTCTATTTTATAATTTAAATAATTTACAGACAAAGTTGAAATACGATTACAGAATGGCAAGTGGAATAAGATATTGTACTGGGCTTTTATGTTTTAGACTAGGATTACCTCTATCTGCATTGAGAGGAAGTTTAATAACATTTAAAACTACTTATTTTAAAAAGAGTGAGCACGATCAGGTGAGCATGCAAGAAAGCAAAGCAAACAAGTTCACTAAGTGCCCTGGATATAAAGTTAGAGAGCGAAGCGAACAACGTCTTTAAATTATTGCTTAATAAATGTGTACTGGATGATTATTAATTGATGCATTATTTTCCACTGCCAGCTGGAGTAACTATTACAGTAGTTTCTCTATTGTGTACTAATAATTTATGAAACTAAGAGAGTTCTAGTTCACAAGTTTGTAAGCCACTAGTCCCAAGACAACAAAGTTCTAGTTCATAAGTAAGTGAAAGATAGTAAAACTAGTATTAACACGAGTTTAAGATTATTTCCAAATAATTTTTACCTACTTGCAACTAACCTTAAAATAATATTTATTTTAATACTCTAATTGGTTGCAAATTTAACTGAAAACAGCGAAAGAATAAAATTGAAGAAATTTTAAATTAAAGAGAGATATTCCTGTGGCATCCTATACTAAGGTTGACCACAGGCACAAATTTAGTTTCTTTTTTATAATTATTTTATCGTAGATACTGAACTAATGGCAGATTATTCAAAAAACACCAACTTGTATCAGGCCATTGAGTATAAAGTATATATTATCATCATGAGTAATAATTCTAACACGCTATGCACGTCACGAATAGCGTCTCAGATTAAATGTGCTCAGCTTTGTTTAGTATGATGCAATATCCAAGAATCCAACTTAAACAGGTTTATTTGAAACGGTACATGATTCATCGACAAAATAAAGTTAGTTGCATCAACGCTTCCATCCTCAAAGCTATTACTGAAGCCTTTGAATTGAACTCTGACCAATTGACCCCAAATAAATGAGCCAGTACACAGCTAGTGAAGGAACAAACATTACACATTTTGTTGAAACCTCTCGGTTTGTCGAAGTAAAATTTAAAACTATAACTTTTTTCTTTAAAGCGGTGATAGTGGCCTTCACGCTACTAACACCTAACAATATTAGCTTTTTTATTGGACTTGGAGAAATACAGATACCACATTCCACTGAAAATATGATGACTATAAACATTTGTGTGGAAATAAAATGCAAAGGCAAAAGTAATTTTTAGTAAATACTGAACGCGTTGGTCCCAAACTTAATTTGCTTTTTTGGACAGAGGGATACTCACATATTGGAAATTTATTTCAATCGGTCTACTAGAACATAAGTAACTGTATGAAAATAGGATGCTAAGCAAAATCTATTTTTAGCATAAGAGTCCTTAACCTTCAATCATCATTTTTGCTTTCATCAAGTGACATATATACTTTTAATTATACTTAAATCGGTATACTAGAAACAAAATTGCTAAAATAAAATGCAGCTGAACACACAATTTTCAGTAACATCGACCTCGAAGTTCAAGCTTATGACCACAAAAATCAAACAAGTTTTATTTTTTTATATATTATTTTTTAAGACGACTATACATAACAATTTCATTGCATTATGTTCACTTAAAGTTAAGTTGTTGCAAGGAAATAAAATGTAATGAGCAAAACTTGTTATAGTAACATCTATCTCTACCGTCAAGCTACTTACCTGTGCCCCAAAATTAATAGTATCTTTGTTTTTAAAGAGAAACATAGCAGGCAAAATTAATAGAAATCGGCCCACTATAACTTAATTTCTTGTGTAGAAATGAAATTCAATTGCAAAATCCATTTTTACTGACAATGCCCCTGATCTTCAAGCTACTGATCCTAAAATCAATAGTCTTTCTTCGTTGATAGAAACACACATAGCAAACTTTGTTAACATCAGTCCATTAAAACAGACGTCGTAGTGCAGAAACACACATATCAAAGTTCATTAACATCAGTCCACTAAAACGTGCGGTATAGTGCAGAAACAAAAACGGATGGACCTCCCTCTGGACGGTCAGTAGTGAATCATATTGCGCCGCAGTCTTCGTAGGAGGGTATATATATATATTTTTATTGTATTGTGATTTTATCTTCCGTGTATTGAAGATAGGCGAAATTTATTTTGAGTATAATTATGATGTTTTCCGAAAGATGAAACTTTCGGATAAAGTTCTTTCGCACAGATATGGACACAAATACGTGTGTCCCACTTGTTCAACAAAGCTGTCAAAGATGATGGACAATCTACATACACAAGACATTCTCCACTGTTTCTTAAGAAACAAATAGTGACACCAGTTGACTGTTTATTACTCCGTAATTTGTATCCTTTTCAGTGTTGCACAGCATTTTGTTTGTTTTCTTTTAAGCAACAGGTCATTATGTGCATCCAAATACGTATATATATATATATATATATATATATATATATATATATATATATATATATATATATATATATATATATATATATATAACAAGTGATAAATTAGACTCAGATCAGAAACAGTAAATAAATATCCAGCCTCAATGGCAATATGTTCCCCATATTGTGGAGACTATACGACATAAAAATCAATGAGAAACTAAAGAAAAATATGGAAAGAGTCAGGAAAACATCACAGGAAGTCAGAGGTATAATAGCGCTTAATGTTGCATACATGAAATTCACCAAAGTCACACTGTTAAATCACATGTGAAGGACAGTGTTTAATGGTTCTACAATCAGAGTGTGATCGCTATCCTTCCCTGAGTTTGGTACCTGCGACATACAGTAAAACGTTAATGAAAAATTCAGATCTTCAGAGGACTTATAACTATGTTGGAAAGACGTGCATGTACATCACAGGGAATTGCTTAGTAATTATAAAGTCCCGTTATATGTCCCTCCCTGGGTTTGGAATTTATGAACATTTAGAAAACATTAAGTCATATGATCTTTATTTGCTTATAACAGATTAGCCATCAGCAAGTATATACATGTGCATTTCACTTTGTTACAGAAATTGATGGTGGTACGTCTGATACATACAGTAAAACAAATCTATCTCAAGTACAAACATTAAATCAGTACAATAGATATATACTTACATATACAGGCACACATCCACATACATATCAATTCATGTATATAGGCAAAACCTTAACCATTGTTGACTCCTTCATTGCTAGAATGTGTGAAATCAAATATTTCGACTATGCTAAAGAAAGCAAAACAGCAAAAGTGAGGCGGAATGGCTCAATAGCATTTCCTTTTACAAAACGTCAAACTTCTCTGTCATAATTAATCTTGGAAACACAATACTGTGAAAACATTGGAAATTAAAATTGGTCATAAATCAACAAATAAAACGATTGGTATATACGGCATTTAAAAGATAATTTAAAAACCTTCCGCTAAAGTTTGATGTGCTTAAAGGGAACAATTCACTACACAACAAAAAGCCTTAGTTATAAATGCATAAATTTGCTTGCGAGGTCCACCTTTATCCCTTCATTGTTAAATTATTGATCTCGTGGTATTAAATCCTTTAGAAATATTACTGCATTAAATATATCGTACTGATTTAGACTTTCCATTACTTGCTAGAACGACATGGGTTATTTTACAATAAATCAAAAGATTAGTTCATTAATAACGGACACTTATCCCCATTTTTAATATGGACATGCTGTAGTCCGGGAGACGCTTTTGCACCCTATTTGTTATAATACAAATTGAACTTCTTGCACTAGAATTAAAAAAGAACACAAGTTTAACAGGTATTTGCTATACTGAAAAGGAATTCAAATCATGGGAGTACGTTGATGATGCTTTTCTATTATTAGATGGCTTGCCGTTGCCCTTTAAGACAAAACATGCAGTTTGATCTGACTTTGCCTTGGTTTCAGATCTGTACTGTAATATATTTAAATTTAAAGCTATTTGGATTGGAAATATTTTTTAAAAATATTAAATGAAAAAAAAAATATGTCCAGAAATTTATATTATCTGATCTTTGTCAAATTGTAGATTACTGGAAGTAGACTTATCTTTGAACTTGGAGGATATGGTAGAACATAATTATTCAGCGAAGTTGGATGAAGTAAAGAAACTGCTTGGCTGGTGGAGCAGAAGAAAACAATCCTTTATTGGAACAGTTACTTTGACAAAATCCTTGATTTTGCCCAATTTCATTTAACTTTGTCCAGTTCTACCAAATTCTCATCCCATATAGAAAGTGAACTGACAAAATTTTTTTCCCAGGTCATTTGGGGCAGTAAATCTGAGAGGGTTAAAAGTGATACTCTTATAGCTTTTTTAAGGAAGGTAGATTAAATATGATTCACTTAAACTCGTTTGTGTGTTATTTAAATTGTCCTCGATTAGGCGCTTTTTAGTAAACGAAAATGGTTTAGGGCAAAAAATAGTTTCTGAACAAATATTTAGAACATTTGGAGGCACACAGTTATTTCAATTAAGAAAAATTAAATTGAAAGAAATTGTTAAATCTATTCAAAATGGATTTTGGCATTATGTTATTTATGCTTTATCACTGAAAAAATATGAACCATCTACTGTTGAAAAATACTTGTCTCAAGATATATTTAATTTAGTTAATATAGATAATTTCCAATCATACACAAGATGGAGAACAAATGGTGCTGTACTTATTCAACATCTTTTTGATGCAAAAGGATTTCTCTTAAGCTTTGAAAAAATAAGACAAAAACACAAACTAATCATTTCATATAGTTCTTTGCTCTTATCTCAAAGATAACATTGAAGTGTAAAAAGAAAATTAAATGTTTTTTTTTAAAGTGGAAAACGTTTTCATGTAGACTTCACTCCTTAGAACGAAGGTACAAAAACTATAATGGTAAACATGAAACTTGGTCCAGGCAGCTAGAGTGTGCAATTGGTGCAGATGAATGGACCTATTCTTTTGTTGTGGCTAAACTTTGTTCGAAAGATACCAAACTGACTAACTCTAATTTTGATTTCTTCATAGAAATATTACCACAAACCAATATCTGAAAAGTTTCATTTAAGTAATAACGATAAATGCACCTTTTGTAAGGATGGAATAGAACAATTTAGGCACTTATTCTATGATTTCAATTACTGAATACTTTTGGAAATTATTACCCGAATTTTAAAATTACACGAAAAGATGATTTTTTAATATAGAAAATAACACTTTTGATGATCTGATAAACTTCCATTTTTTTGCTTGCAATAAAATGCTATATACAGATAACGCTGTGCATCAAAATTCCTAAATCCCACCTATTATAAAAATTGTGTTTACCATAAAAAACGCTTTACAGTATGTAGCCAAAGTGAATAACAAAATTGATGATCTTGATAAAAAGTAGACCCTATTGTTAACTTTTGGTATGTGATTTGCGCGAATCAAGACAAATCATTCTACAATACACTTGTTCAACCTTTTGACCTCGGGGCAATGTTGCATGTTTCAACAGCAATGGTTATATCGTGAGCTCGATATGCAGGCCCTAGCCTTCTTGTTTTTTGTTTTGCTTAATAATTCTAAATGTTCCTTATGCTGTTTGGTCTCCTGTGGACATACAAGTTTAAGTGTTCCTTCTTTTTTAAAACAATCATATTAAGTTGTCAGTGACAATCACCCCCAGTCATAAAACTTGTTACCCATACATCCTGCAGGGGGATACATATAACATGAAAATATTAAATTACAGGAACTCATTTGATACTTGAATAACGTATAAGTAAACAATTTATTGCTAACATATTGAACTGTCACGAAAATTGTATTGTAAATGCATACACATCAGGAAGTGTAATCCGAGTTTCATCTGACCTTTCCCAGCTCGTGTTAGATATTTGGACAGTCATACCACAAAGTGTAACACTGTGTAATATATTTTACTCTGTTATAACACTTTTCACCAACTCGGGTGTCAACTAGTAGTCTAGTGGGGAATATATAGTGAACGTTACAATGATAAAGGCATACCTGGTCAAAATAATAACACTAACATTGAAAGTAAACGTTCTACATCAACTTGTTTGTGTAAATGCATCTGTGTCTATATGTATATATATATATATATATATATATATATATATATATATATATATATATATATATATATATATATATATATGCGTGGGTATATTTATATACGTATATAATGTGTAAGTGTGTATGTGTGTAATATGTAAGTGTATATATGGATGTATCAAACGTGCCACCATCAATTTCTGTAACAAATTTAACAGAATATGTATATATTTGCTTGCAAAATAAAGGTCTATCTATCATAAAAAGCAAAAAACAAGAAAGAACATTGAAACCAAATTACAAATATGATTTACTTTTAGCCATATTACAATATTATTGGTATACAAGTGCATGTGACTTTCTGATCATCTTTCAAATAAATTTCGTCTGCATCTTTAGACGTAAAATCAATCTCCAAATCATATAAATAATACAATAATATCAGCAAGAAAGACATGGTGATTGCCTTACATGAAAGGATCGGACAAGTTATAATTTTACAAAGCATACAAATTTTTTGATTTACACTTTTGATCTGAAACTATCGAAATGTTTTCCTGCTTCAAATTCCATAAGATATTACACTTATTTATAAAGTGTTATCAGACTTTGCAATATAAAAATGTTACTTACCGAATAATTGTTTTCATATTTCTTCCATATTTACCACACATTTTGTGTTCCATTCGATAGGTATATAATTCTGAAGAATAAATAAAAAAAAAACACAATCTAAATTTATTGTACTCATTGTGTAAGCAGTCGGCTTTAATCTATTTATTGAGTCTGTTTTTGAGAGGTTATGTAGCAAGTTACTCACAGTGATTAAAAGTATTAAATCTCTCTTATTAGGTACATCAATTAGATTTATAAGTATTGGGCCCTTAATACGGTTATGACCATTCGCTTTAAAAAAAAAAAAAAAAAAGTATACATTTTATTTGAAAGAGTGCTCTGGAATCAAATGGTAAAATATATCCATTTCAAAGAGGAAATATTTTTTAATTTACTTTTGTACATGGTATTATTATTATTATTATTATTATTATTATTATTATTATTAATACCAGTATATAACTGCTTAAAAGAATTAAATAACTGTTAATTAATTAATGATTAAATAAAACTCATTAAGCATCACGTACAGCTCATTATTCACGTAACTTTCTACAAAATCGACAAAATCCTCATTAAGGTTAAATAAGGGGTCATCAGGGTTAATGCCAATTTTAAAATATCTTACAAACTGATCTGCTTTAATTTTTAACTATCAGAGGTATGCAAGTCTTTCATTAAACGTTATAGCCAACACTAACACTTGCTTATTTACTTGGATATCTTGTTCTCTGTAACGATTTAAATTATGTAAATATATATACATTCGCCCCCCACATTGCTCATTATACGAGGGTGTATGTTTGGGTTAATTTCGTTCATATTATGTTCTGTATCTACGCCTTTTTTGGTGAGCAACGTCACCTAAAATCTGACTTAAATCATTGAAAACAAAAACAAATCAATTAATCATTAATGACAATATAATTAAGAACCATTAATATTTTAAAAGTACCAAGGTTTTATACAGTACGTTAATTTTTCAATCTGGATAGATTATGTCCCTCTAAGTAACGTGATCCACACATATTTTATATATATTCTTAAGACACGATCAGTATCAGAACAATTAAAAAAGTTCGGTCTTCATTTAAGGCCTCGTTCTAGACAAATATTTCTCACATTTCTATATGTGTATGATCGTTTTTTTTCTAGTGTGGAACACTGGTGAAGGGCAGTGCTATCCTACATCACACGTGACCTTTGTCTGGACCCGCGGACTATTTTGATCGTCTATTGTAAGCATAGTGCGCAAAAAGTAGAAAACACTTCCCGATTTCCATCATCGCTTGAACATTCTTTCACAGATAAGCAAGATAAACATTGATTGCAACACATTTACGCACTAAAGCGAGCAGTGGATGGAGTTACAATGTCCCGTAAACAGGCGGTTTCACAAATGATCGGGCTAGATACATGAACCGCTTCGTTAGAGAAATTTCGAATTAAATAAGTCGTTGTTGTAAACGTTAATTTTTAAAAATTATTATTCTCATTATTATTTCTCATGGGTAAATCAATTCTAAATCTAACACTGAATCGAGGACTAATTCTTTATTTATTTGTCTGTCTCGAAAAATCACATTTCACATTTGTATCATTGCGCAAACTATCTGCAGTAAACAATTCGAACGCTGTGTATTGCCATTACCATAGCCGTTTCAACCACTGTTCTTTGAAAGGTAAAATGTGCTAAAACGTCATTTAAAGTTTACACTGTATCTTACAGTGTAAACCTAACCGTTAACTCTCTCTCTCTTAAGGTAAGGTGATTTTAAATGGATGTTTTTGCTGTTTGAAAGTTACACCAGTATTCACAATACGCCATTTTTACCTCGACCCTCATTTCACATTCAGAAATGTGAGAAAAGAATCCTTCGTTATGCTTCAGTGTAGAATCGGAAAATTGCCTCCCTCTGGATCAGCATTTTACGTCAGACACTCGGCTTCATACGAAGGAATCTTTTAGGCTATCACAACTATTACTATCATTATCACTGACTTCACACCTTGGTATCTTCGATTAAGACCATTTCCAAGATCGAGAGAACAAAAACGAACCAATTTATCGTTATTATTATTAAAATGTATCGGTTTTGACAGTATGATACTTCATTTATCTGACACCTTGTAATAATAAAACAGCACCATACACTACTGACACTTTATTTGTAAAAACCCTTATTGTAATAAACTGGATAAAATGTATGACTGAGTCAGACTTTTAAATGCGTACTATACACATTTATTCAAAATACAAAATGAAAAAAGTATACAGCAATAAATCAAATAATCAGCAATCGTGTGGATTGTTGGCAATTCTTTGACTTCAGGTTTGATATTCTGGCACATTTGTTGTACGGTCTATTTTTGCACTTGTTTGCCGTCACTGATATGCAAGGGAAAATACCACCAATCTATTGTATCTGTGTGACTTAAGTCCTAATCAGTTTATCTTTCCCTATTATAAGTATATGAATAAAGGGGGTGGGTTACTATTAAAAGGATTCTCTTTATTAGTAGAATTGACAGTCTTAGACAGAGGATGATTTTATTACTTGAAATTCTTGCTGATAATGATCACTGGAATTACTAGGGATATAATAATTCAAGGGAAACATCTTATTCAGTGACTGTTTCCAATACATAAAAGAGTTATGTCCCTTGAATGATGTCCTATACTGCTGCTACTTGAAGTGCTGTGTAGTATCTGGAAGAATACTTACGTTGGCCTGACGAACTCACAGAAATTCAAAATATTTGGAGTTTAAGTCTCGGAAATTGTTGTATTTGAAGAGAAATATACTCGTTCGATGATCACACATGCATGTATAGAATGGAATAAGTGAACTAGGGAGGGAACTATTCTCATCCAATGACCACACAATTTATATGAGTAAGAGCGTGGTATGTGAAGAGAAAACTAACTTGTTCAATGATCACAAAATTTTAGGATCGATTTAGCTAATCTTATAGGACAGATTAATAGGTAAAGGTGATGTGTGGTGAGACAACGTTACCAATGATCACTTAAACATAGATGTAAAACTAAAATGGATCCCGACGTCAAGGCGAATTCATTCACATTTGTACAAATAAGGGTTGCAAACGAATCTTCTTAGAGGAAAACAACTAAGTCTTGAATAGATAAGTATTTCAAAATTATAAAAATGTATCCTAGGTAAAAATATATATAGTAAAAAATTACTAAATTTCAGAATTGCGAAAAATAGAAGTCCTAAATTAAATTGCTAAATAAAATTATAGAAAAATTATAGTTCAAAATGGCTAAATCGATCCTAAAATTGTTATCTAGTTCAGTTGCAATTTCTAAAAAAAAAAACAATAAATCCAGAATAAATACTAAATAAATTACATAAGTAACTGAAATATTAAATTAAAGCAGAAACCAATGTCTTCTTGTTTTGAGGATGTGAGAATCTAAATCTTGGCTGTTGCATTCTGTTGTACACCCCCAAGTAATTTGGGTTTCAGACGCTATGGAGTTTCGTCACTTGTAAACCGGCTTGCTGGATTCAGAGTCCAAAATTCCCGGGCCTTAAATACCTTTTAGTTGGAAAAATGTTGGACGTTGGAAGACTGTTTGATATTGGAAAACTTGAACAAAATTTGGAAAACCCTAAATCGTCTTGAGATTAGAAATGTATTCAAACAGGAGAATTATTTACAACTAAATGGATATATGCAGCGACCTAAGAAGGATACATACAGTGATGGATCAAATGAAACCCATTATTTTCTGCATGAAGCTGTGGCATCTATCAAAAATCAAGTCTGGTAATCAAATATTGTCTCAGCAATCGTCTCCAATATATAAAACACCACTTTATCATGTTAAACTTGCGAATGAGATTTTCGAAATCGTCAGTAGGCCATACGAGCATGTATATATATATATATATATATATATATACATATATATATATATATATATATATATATATATATATATATATATATATATATATTGTAAGTAATCAGCTGATTGTTCCGGCAGCTATTAAAAGGCTTAACTATAACTTTAACTTTAACTCTTTTCTTCTTATCCGGAAAGTATACACACACACACACACACACACACACAGATCTGAACAATTACCCTCTGCTTTGTGTGTAGCGTCCTCGCAAACACTTAACCCCAATTAAAAACAAGTATATTCCGTGTCTGTATTTATTTGCTCGTTACTGAAAAACAATACTTAAATAATAATATATTAATTTGTGTCACTATTAATATTTACTCATGTTTATACATTTAGTTTCTATGGTCTTTATATCTCTCTTTCACTCTCTCTCCCTCTTCCTTGCCCTTTCTTTGTGCTTTCTTTCCACTTTTCGTTCCTCCTTGGTGGCATTGATCTTGATCGCCTCATAAATCGACTGCATGGAAACCGACTTTGAAACCATTCACAGTCTTGTTCAGGACTTTGATGCTTTCAGCTTGCCTCTGGAGAGGTATGTTTATCAATTCCAGTGCTTTTGTATTTGTGGTCATGCGATGTAATAATATATCAGCCATTTCTTTTAAGACCCTTCTTAAGCTTTCGCCCACATGAACACAATCGCAGTCTTTACTTTCTGTCCCAAGGTCTACTGTATTGGCACGTGACTCCTAGCCCCTGGGCTTGGTGTTCGATCAGTTATATAATCTTCCACTGGTAGTAGTTCGGTCATGACATCCTCGCCATGTACGAGGCACTGCAAGGTGGATATGCCAGCTGTAATGCAATTCTTATTAGATGTGGCCGAACTGGTATGGGTATGACTCCCTGGATGGGTGACTGCCTCTTCTATCCCCAGTACTTCGCAGAGGTTTCTCGATCATGCTTAATTATATCGCAACACCCGATAAGGTGGGGTACTGATGACATGATCTTTTCTTTCTTCCGTCTTCGCTCCTCTGCTCCAATGATCCTCCATCATTTTCTTGTGCTCAGCATAGTGACGACCATGGTCTACTAAGCCCTTGTAAGTTGTCGTTCGATAGTGACTAAGCCTGCAGAGGAATGAGACATGTTGGATTTCTCTTCTGACGCATCTAGGTAAACTCAACTCTAAACTGGTACCTATGCAATATCTTTTATGAAATTGCCTGTACAGCAGCCCTTCATGAAACTCTAAAGAATCCCATACAATCCAGTAATGTTTTGCTGCTGTACTATGTTTCAACATTTCAATATTGGATGGTCTCTCTCCCTTCATTATGTGCATGAAGATTATTTATATATCTTCATCTTCTTCTTATAGTTTCTTCGCAGCGGTTTCTGTTTATCTGCCCATAAAGTCTGTTCTTGGATCACCACTCTCCTCAACAGACTTCCTAGTCCCTTTTTCACCCTGCTTCAATTTGCCACAATCTTCTTTGATCAGTTTAACTAACTTTGACTTCTGGTCACAACCCGTAATGGCTCTAAATCCTCACGAGGTTGGTCGTGAATTTCATCAATATTTTCCATTCCTTAATATTCTGATTTTTACGGCACTTCTTTTGATGATAGTCACGCACCTTGTCTGCTGTTTATTGAATACTGTTTCCTACTCCACAACTTTAATGGCTTATGTCAAGAGCACCATTCTTAAACTCCTAAAACACCCTATTTGTGTACTGTAATCTTTATAACTGACACACAATATCTGCGGCAACACAACTGTCCTCAAACACTGTGTTGTGGCTATCACAACTATCCATATACACAACAGGTTCCCTCCCTGGGCCATAATTGTCTTTAACCATAATATCTTCAACTTCCGCACCCACATTCTCCTTACTTTCAGCTCCCCACAAAGTACCAGAGCCACACTTTAATGGCTCCATCAGGTCCGCTCCTCTACACTTGCAATCCTAAGCGCTTAAACATCTTGACTTTGCATCTGCATTTCCATGTTTAATTCCTGGTCTGAGTTCAACAGTGAAGTCATACGCGGACAAAAGTTCCAATCATCTTGTTATTCTCCCTTTAGGTTCCCTTAAACTAAATATCCAGACTAGTACTTGATAATCTGTACTGAGTCTAAACTTTCTACTAAGCAAATACTGCCTATAATACTCTATAAAATACCTCACGGCTAACAATTCTTTGTCTGTCAGGCAACAATTTCTTTCAGCCTAATTGACCATTTTATCGCTTTGCATTTGGCACAAGACGGCTCCGATGCCCACATTGCTAGGATCGGTATCTAAATAAATTCTCCCTCTGGCAGTAGGTATCCCATTACCTCAGTTCCTGTCAAGGCAGTTTTACATTTCTCAAAAAGATTCTTGTAATTTGACAGTCCACTTGTATGGTTGTCCTTTGTTTCCCTCAACTCCTTTAGCAGCTAAGGCTGCAAAAATCTTCACATGCTTTCTGTAATAACTTCCCGTGCCAAGTATCTGGTCACAAACAATTAATTCAATTCCCATAGATCGCAACGTTAATATTTGTCTAAATTGCTATCCTTTAGTGGTGTGACCGGCAAATGAAGCTTACATCCTATCAATGATCTATCCAAGAGGAAACTTTATGGCTTTTGTAAGTGCCTACTATAAAAATCAAACCCCGTCAGATATCCCCGTTTACATCCAGTAGTACCTTTGTGGCAACAGCGATAAAATAAAATTGTTTTCGGTTTAAGCCTACTAATGCGTACAATTTACCATTCCATAAACAATCCTCTTCTGAAAAATGACGTACATTTTTTCCGGTAATTATTTTCAGTCAATGAGCCACCTTCATACTTTTAAATACGGTATTTTATATACCACCATATAAAGACGTGTTATATAGCTCATACAAAAATTGTCTGTCATTTTCCACTGCTCGTCTAAAGAGATGTGTCTCTTATTTTCCAATGGGTGTATTTTCCACTGTTGTGTTTGTCTCTCATTTTACAATCCATGGATTGTCCACTCCTGTCATTCATTTAATTGTATCTGTTATTTTCCAGTGCGTGCGATTTCTATGTATGTCATTTTCCATGTCTATCATTTTCTATGCCAGTGATTTTCATGGTGTTCATTTTCAGCAAAAAAAAAAAAAAAAAAAAAAAAAAAAAAATTAACAGCCAGAAAGAAATAATCGTTTTCTAATGCTTTGCAACAGTACAAACGAAAATGCTGGTCATATAATGAGTAAAGTCATAAACCGCTAATGAAAATAAGTATGTGTACAATTAAAGTAGACGTGTTAGGAAAATGGTGATAAAATCTCAAGAGTATTTTTCATAACATTTTCCAAGCATTTGTGATAAAACAAGCTTCAGAATCGTTGTGTATTTTCAATTCTGATAAACTTGATTTACCTTGTGTGAGTGATATTCTTCAGTAATGTTGAAGTGACAGCCACTACATAACTACCATTGGACCTAATATGGTACATTCATGAGTACCGTAATCAACTAAATCAGAGACTATAGTTCAACATTTATTTAAGTTTGGTTTCTTAGACAGTAAACATTATTCAAAATTGACCATGTCATAACGCTCAATTTGGAAACATAGATTGTTGATAAGCTGTACGTGTTTGGTTGTAAATGCGTGTGCGATAAACAATTCGTTTCATACATTGTCAGTAACAATGATGATATCTACTTTGAGTCCGCTTAACCGCGTCTTATAGTGACTATTTAAGAGAGTATAATACTGCTTTATTATCTATCAGTATACATGTACCAAGTGACAATTGATGCAGAGTGCTTTAACGTTAGAGGCGTGTGTCACTCCTTTTCACTTCCGGAAAATATATATTCTTATCCTACCACGAATGTAACTCCTCTTGTGTGATATCTTTAACAAGCTTGCAAGGAAATGCAGAAGAGGCTAACCATTATCTGCTTGGTGGAGTTGATCATTTATTTCTCAGGTAATACTTCTGATTTCTACTTTCCTATTTCTGGCACTTTTATGCAACATGAGACAGTGGTGCAACAGGTCTAATTTATCCACAGTTATTGTACTTGTAGACATTAGCTGCATTCTAGGTGTACAATATTGTATACCAAGAAAGCAGTTTGTACAATATTGTATACCAACAAGGAATTTTTACAACACTACAACATCACAGGTGGCTGAAGCAAGCTTAATGTTAAAAAAGCAATAGCCTTAAGGAAAATAATCATACCGAGTGATACAAGTTCCTCAGATTACTCCTAGGACCCGTTCTGACACCGGACCCTGTCTATCATACTATATAAGAGATAAGATAAGTAACTTCCGAACACTTTACAGAAAACATTGTAAATTTAAAAAAAAACAAAAAAAAAAAACGTTGTTATTCAGTATTGTACAAACTGCTTTCTTAGTTTACTTTACAGTATCGTACAACGTGCGAGCGCTAGGGCATTTTCGCTATTTTGTTGGTAAATTACATATCCGGGAAATTTCGCGTGATCGTTCGTTCACCTTATCTTTGACAAGACCGTGCGCTCATGCTCTGTCTACTCAATTTATATATATTATTTTGTTTTGGATTGATGTTCTGTCATAAAGTATACATGATTTGATTCCTGACATCCGAATATGCATCGATTTATGTTTCTTATGAAAGGTCATTTGCCAATTATCGACCCAATTATAGAGTTAGTATAAGCCTCAATGCAGATTATAAGCATGTTCATTATTATTGGCTATGGCAAACCCTTCTTGTAGCAAAAACAAAGAGTTTAGTTAAATTGTTAACGACAACGGGCAAGTCATTTATTACAATTTAAAAATAATAATGTGTTGGTCCCAAAACATTCCCTTGTGGTATGTTATTCTTTACTGCTCATCACTTATACACAGCACATCCTACTTCTACTGTTAACTTTCTACACTGCACATTTTCTACAAACGAATATTTTCTCAAACACCGCCTGCCCGTATTTCTCATAAACGGCGTTGATAAGAATACCGTCGATTGATTCTTAAAATTGTATCTACTTCATTTCTATGGTCCATTAAATATGTATAATCTTCACAAAATTCCAGGAGCTGAGTAATACATAATCTCTGTCTTTGAAAATATGTTATTGAGTTCCAAATGATCCGTTATTTTTTTTTCCTTGAATCAAATATTCCGTAACATATGAAACACTTCAAGTAAAAAAAACAAACATAGAGTTATAATATGTTAATTTTTCCTGTTTACTTTATTTGTAAATACCTTTTACAATTTTTCTCTTTCTAATAAGATATTATGTCCTATTCAAATGACTTTAAGAATAGGATAGTTATAGGACAGAGACGAGACCCGCCTTCTCTTTCAGCATTATTGGATGAATATAATAAAATTAATTCTAATTTGAGATTTTGAATAATAACGACTAATTGTACACGGGATATTGATAATTTTTGTTTTATTTTCATGTGGTTCCTGGAAATTGTTGTCCTGTAAATTTGAAGTGAAAGACATATTTTCCTCCGTGAAAGCCCTTGTCAAAAATGTATGTAAAATTTCACCTTTGCCTTTATTACTGCGAAGATTTTAGTATTTATCTTCCATGTCATCGACTGCTCTTTTAACTTTTGCGTTTGTCCGCACGTGTTTCTAGAAGCTTTAGAGAAGTTTTGCCACTTGTTAAGTTCATTCTTTTTCTCTTTCTACAATTTAGAATTCCTGATATTTTATGTGGATTTGTTGCAAAGTTTTTTATTTGTCAAATACTTCATTTCTATTTTGCAGTACATATAATTAAAACGTGTTCATTAACTGCCTCCAACAAGCTTCAGTTAATTTTGGCTTATTGTCGCTGATAAATGAATTTGCCTTACAGAACATAAAGTGAGTGATTAACTTACACACGACACGTTGTAAATGAGTCTCATTTTGAGGCAATACATCTTATCAATACACTTTGTAATCCTATAATTTTTTAATCTTTTGTTGACTTCCTCCTATGCAATTTGGTCTATCACTGCAATACTGTATGTTGAAGTCGTGGCATCAAAAGGCTTACAGTGTGTTGGATGCCGATCAATTTCTGACCATTTGAACATTTCAAGATAATCAGCCTTCTTATAGCGTTCATATACCAGTGATTAAAATGACTATGCTACTATCGATGCAATTGTTCTTTGCGTTTCACTTGAATCTGTACAAAGTCCTTGTTAATGCGTTCTCGCAGCTCCAAAGGTAGAGTCTGAATGCGTTCTTCTAACGTATCCATGTTGAGACTCATTAGGTATTGTCGTCTCAACCGACCAAATGAATGTAGTGACAGCGCGGAGACCACTGATCATGTTCTTCTTAAGGTGAGTCTTTATGCTCCCATTCGTTGAGTTTCACACTACAATGTAAACGCTACTTTATATCTTTCTCTGCTCTCGCTAAGGATTTCGGAGTAGGTCCTTCCATGTATTTGGAGCATTTCCATTTGAACGTATGGAATCGACAGGTAAAATCCCAATAGTCCGGCAAAGTCGACTAGCTTGTGGTGACCAGAGTGCATGGATGACATCCATAGATGGGCACACGGATGGCATCCATATCGGTAGTGGAGGAAGATCGTGGTGACTTCCGGTCACATGATATATCATCCTGTCGCAGTGCACAGCCTCACAAGCGACTTGATTAAACTTGGAGTCCCATGGTTTCTGTGTTGAATTCATCTTCTCGGTGGAGGTCTCTGCCGTAAATGGTCTTTGTTGCATTGCATTTTTGTTTTTTATACTGAAGAACGGTACCCTTACGGCATCGTGTCGTGATCGGATCGTCGCACTATCGAACTGAATATAATTGTATATGGGAATTAGCTGTCATGTAAGCAGCAATGATGATATTGCCAAACTCGTCGGGTGGAAAGAACTCCATGACCTCTTCGTAATTCAATAAGATCAAATCTTCAGAAATGATTTCGACGTGTTTAATAAGTTTTCCTTTGTCATCGATGAACTGTAAGTATTGCCTTGGATATACCAACTATTAGTATCAGACGTTGAGCCACTGTTCCCCACAAACAAGTCTGCATGATTGTAGCAAACGATCATCTTCCTTAGTCCTGTTCGTCGTGTTCTAAGGTGACGCCTTCTATGGTTGGGTACCGTTGTTCGAATTTAACTTTTTCTTATGGAGTGTGACACCAGGAAGGATAGCCGCTGGCTTCTTTTTTTAATTTCAGAAGCTCGTTGACGTAGCCTGAAAAAATCTCTGGACTCGAATCGTCGTTCTGTTGGCATTGTTCTGTGGTAGGAAGGTGCCAAATTTCGTACACTTTTAACAATCAGTATCCACTAGCGAGAGCATGACATAATTCAACAATCATTCGCGTTCCTGTCAAAGTGCGTTCTTAGTTATCGTGACGACAAGGTTGCTGTTGATTATACGTTTCGGGACACGTACAGCATAAAGGAAACATCGGTGTTCCATGCCAATGATGAGGCATCAGGGATGGTACAAGTACGTCGGTAGAAGAACTTGACATTTGATCAAACCTTTGTATAGGCGAATGTATTCGATGTCGTTGTGTTTTGTCAAAATTGAAGAGTGACTGGTAGGAAATATAGCATATTTACACACCCAGTGGTATAACCACTCACATCTCTAATATACCATTCCATCGATCTATGTAATGGTGAAGTGAAGTGGGTGGTCAAGGAATCAACAGAGTCAATCCCAATAGTCCGGCAAAGTCGACTAGCTTGTGGTGACCAGAGTGTCTTCTGAGTGCATGGATGACATCCAAAGATGGGCACACGGATGGCATCAATTTCGATAGTGGATCGTGCTGCATTGCTCTGGTCACATGATATATCATCAGTCTTTTCGCAGTGCAGAACCTCACATTCGACTTGATTAAACTTGGA
This sequence comes from Margaritifera margaritifera, assembly GCA_029931535.1. NCBI lineage: Eukaryota > Metazoa > Mollusca > Bivalvia > Unionida > Margaritiferidae > Margaritifera > Margaritifera margaritifera. Next base: position 31,743 of record JAQPZY010000702.1, read on the forward strand.
GTCGGTGAGTCCATCCCATGTTTTCTGTGTTGAATTCATCTTCTCGGTGGAGGTCTCTGCCAGATATGGTCTTTCTTTCATTTCATATTTGTTTTTTTATACTGAAGAACGGTACCCTTACGGCATCGTGTCGTAATCGGAACGTCGCACTAGTTTCTCATCGAACTGAATATAATTTTATATGGGAATTAGCTGTCGCGTAAGCAGCAATGATGATATTGCCAAACTCGTCGGGTGGAACAAACTCCATGACCTCGTCGTAATTTAATAAGATCAAATCTTCAGAAATGATTTCGACGTGTTTAAAACGTTTTCCTTTGTCATCGATGAGCTGTAAGTATTGCCTTGGATATACCAACTATTAGTGTCAGATGTTGAGGAAGTGTTCCCTACAAACAAGTCTGCATGATTGTAGCAAACGACATCTTCCTTAGTCCTGTTCGTCGTGTTCTAAGGTGACGCCTTCTATGGTTGGGTACCGTTATTTGAATTTAACTTTTTCTTATGGAGTGTGACACCAGGAAGGATAGCCGCTGGCTTCTTTTTTCAATTTCAGATACTCGTTGACGTAGCCTGAAAAAATCTCTGGGGTCGAGTCGTCGTTCTTTTGGCATGGTTCTGTGGTAGGAAGGTGCCAAATTTCGTACACTTTTAACAATCGGTATCCACTATCGAGAGCATGGCATAATTCAACATTCATCCGCGTTCCTGTCAAAGTGCGTTCTCGGTTATCGTGACGACAAGGTTGCTGTTGATTATACATTTCGGGACACGTACGGCATAAAGGAAACATCGGTGTTCCTTGCCAATGATGAAGCATCAGGGGATGGTACAAGTACGTCGGTAGAAGAAATTGACATTTGATCAAACCTTCGATGTCGTTGTGTTTTGTCAAAACTGAAGAGTCACTGGTAGGAAATATAGCATATTTACACACCCAATGGTATAACCACTCACATCTCTAATATACCATTCCACCGATCTATATAACGGTGAAGTGGGTGGCCAAAGAATCAACAGAGTCAGTCGTATCTGTGTGGAGAATCTGTGTTGACCGACAAGGGTGTTTAAAAGAGTTTTGGAAAATAGAGCTTTGTTTGGTTTGGTCTGGTAGTTTACGGTACAGCAACACAAGTAGGTTATTTAGTGCTATTAGGCCTATCACGGTAGCTGATCGATGCTGGTCTGATAATAGAATTTAAACCCCCACCCTTTCATTCACAAGTGAGACACGCTAACCAGTGATCCACAGCGTCTTCTTAGTACGAACTAGTATGAGATGGAGAAAGGTAAATATATATCATTTGTGTTAACAACTTAAGTTAACACACTACTCAAACTAACGATCCATTTCAGGACAACCCAGTATTTTAGAAAGAGAATAATAATCATTATGGCCAACTTTTATATTTTGTTGTTTGTGTCTATGTCTTTTGTCTTTGTGTGTATTCACAACAAAACTTACATATCTACCTCCCTCCACTTTGTAATGTGTGATTGTGTGTGTATATATGTATTTGTTGCAGTTGTATATATGTCTGAAGTCATACTTTTGCTCTATTTGATGTTTGCTTCACAAGATATATCAGTTTATTCCCAAAAAGAATATTCTGGTAAAAAGTATGAAATAATTTAGCACTATCACCCTAAGTTTGTTGTCAGTGAGAGTCCTCTAATATATTTCAAAATTGTTTCCATATTTATCCAATTTAATCAAATCAGATGTTTATTGAAGTAATGACATCGGTTTCTAACCCTATGAATTTCGCGCTGGCTTTCACTCACGAGCGTATTATTGAACTCTGTATGATTCACCTCCATCGCGATAGCGATCGCAACCTAGAGACAGAGATGAGGTAGTTTCTTCTATAGTCTTAAAAACATTGCTAAAATATTTCGCCCTTGTTAAACCTTGTACGCATTCCATTGCTATCTACGCACTCACTGATGTTTTGAAAACATTAGATTTGAAAACTTTAAAATTTGCGGCATATGGATGGAAATAAAAAGAATTAAGAACGTGACAACATATTGCACAACCAAACTTTGTTTTGACCCGAGAGTGAGGAAGAGAGAACAAACAGGGTTGACACAAAAAGTCGCTTATATTCTAAGTTAAGAAATGACAGCCGCATATGATGGAAATCATGCAGGAAACCATCAGGAGTAGGAAATAAATGATTGGGCAGAAGAAAAAATAATACAAATCTTCGATAAGCTTGTAAGCAAAAGTTTCGATGCACAGCAGCAATGTACTTAAGTTTTTGCCGTTTATAAACTCAAACAGAAATTATCACAACCTTACAGAACACAACAAACTTAGCTTAACGCCAAATTCTGACCTAGTCTGACAGAGTGGCAAACTAGCTCTTGCCTCTCTTCACAAACAATGCATTCCCATCGGTAAAATTTCAATCATCATATTACATCTAGAGTGGAGGCCCCAGGTGACCGAGTGGCCTAAAACGCTCGCCTATATAGATCACTGGCATCTCACCTCTGTCCTCGTGGGTTAGAGTCTCAGGCTCGGCCAACGTAGGTATGTGAGAAAGCTTGCCAGGAGCTTCCCGTAGGTCGGTGGTTCGTCCTGGAGTTTTCCCCGGTTCGTCGTCGTCTATCAGATATACTGGCCGCCATGTGCTGAATAATGGCGATAAGCCCACAGCAACAACAACATCTAGGGCGACAAAACATTTGTAACAATGTGAACCAAACTGACATTGAATAGTTTGCAACACACTTTCTGCCGATGTTTATCGAAGAATCGATAGGTAAGCGTTAGTGAGTGAATTCTCAAGAGGCGTTGGAATCTTTGTCAATAAAGAATGAAACAAATTTGCGAAAACACGAAATAATTGTATCTATATTATAAATCTACACGAGGCGTGAAAGCTAGAACCCAGCTCTCCCCCTATTCGACTGTCGTCTCGCGTTTTTCTCTCGCATCAAAATCGGCAGAAGATTGAAAAATCCTACACATATCAATACAATAGACACCAAGGGACTTACGCATAACTTTCTAACAACCATGATTTAAATCTAGTCCGGCGGATCAGCCTTTCTTTCCAGCATTACCCATCACAGTCTTTCTACTTCACTCCATCAGGCGGAAGTCACTACAGATACGACAAAAACGAAAACAGTATCACAAATTGTAAACTCCACTTGGCTCCATAAAGCATTGACATCGGCTATGTTGTAATACTCTTCTTGGATTTTAAAAGCAAGCCAATGCCTGTCCTTAAGTGTGTTTGGTTTTCTCTCCATCCTGTTTAATATATATAGAAAGCTATAATGCCCCCAGTGTTTAATTCCCATAGGGGTGCTGGTAAGTAGAGGTGGTTGCTGGTCAGTAAGAACGTGATCTTAAACCTATGGACATTTTCAGCATTCCCCATATGCTGAATAGTGCCATAATAATTTTAAGCCTCTGGACTAATCTTAAATGTTTTGTATGTCTTTCACAACTAATACTTTAACCCAGACCCAGACCCCACCCTCTACCCTTATGTCTTGTGAGATGGTATATATGTGTGATAGTATGCTTGTGTGTGAGCTTCCTGCCCTTTTCTCTACTTTCTCCCCATCTTTGGATAAGTGTGAGTGAGTGAGTGATGGCATTTTTATGTAAATCTCACACCACACGTGTGATGTCAATAAGTATGTAATAGTATTTCTGTCATCTAATTTGGTTTTGGATGTATGTAGGTGTAAGTGTGAAATGGTGTTTTGTCTACTCAAGGTATTACTCTTTCTTCCTGTGCCTCCTACTGTACATCCCTGGTTAGCAAGAGGGTTGTGCTTGGGTGCTGGTCAGTAGGTATTGTATTTTCAAACTTATGGACATTTTTAACATTACATTTCCCATAACCGACATAGGGCAATCTAATGTTGATTTTATGGACATTTTTAACATTAAATTCCCCTTGTACACATCTTCTCATTTTTGAACTCAGAACCAAAACGATAATCAAACTTATGGGTACAAAGGGAAATGTCATGTTAAGGACTAATCTTAAATTTTCCCCATATTCTAGTGTCATTCTAATGCTAAATTTATGGACTAATGTTAAAATCCCCTTGTACTCTCCACGTGACATCCTATACTACTTATATATACTGCGCGTTATAATAAGGATGACCTGTGGGTGGTCGTTTATGATGTCTTTAAAGCATTTGCTCGTGTTGGTGATCAATATCTAAAACAGAAATTTAAGTGCTTTGGAATTGATAGCTATTTTATTGATTGGTTTTCTGGGTACCTATTTAATAGACACCAAAGAGTTTGTGTAAATACTGCCGAATGCAGTCGCCAATGTGTAGCGGCTCGTGTACCACAGGTTTCTGCTTGAGGTCTGTTATTATTTATTGCGTATATTTATGACATTAGCGACAACCTCTTGAGTGTAACGGGACTCTTTGCTGATGATACTCACTGGAATATTCAGCAAATGATACTTACGAAGCAGAATATGTACTGAATACAGATTTACAAATGATTGACGATTGGTCAAGGCAATGCTTGTTTGAGTTTAATCTAACCAAAATAGAGGTAATGTTATTCTCGCGTAAGTTAGAGCCCGTTTTCCCTGAACTAAAATTCAAAAAGGAAATTCTGTCTTTTGTTGACTACTGCAAAATTCTTGTCATAACTGTTACTAGTCTTGGTAACTGAACCAAACATACTGATACAAAATTTCAGTCGTCCTTATATATTTTAAATGATCTGAAAATACTTAAATATAAATTTAGCCGTTGCTTTTAAATTAAATGAGACGAGGTATGACAGATGGTAGAGCATCAGACCCGAAGTCCAAAGATCGCGGTTCTGTACCCGCCTATACCAGCCCGGGTCGGTTGCATCAGTGTGCCCATTACAAATAATGTGCTCAAAGTGCCGTTAAAACCAACCAGTCAAATGTCAATAATGCCTTTCCCCAATAACACCTTTTTTGAATATTGAATTTCCCAAAAGACATCGAAATGTTCAAGTTGATCATCTCTATAGACACTTCTTGAGCTGTCCGGCATACACTAATTGACTTCGGATCTCGGCATAAAAAACACGCGTGAGCAGTTTGGGCAATTGCAGTTCAGTAAGACTTTAATTTTGGAGCTGAGACAGTACCCCCCCCCCAAAAAAAAAAAAAAAAAACCATGTCGTTTTATGACTTTGGATTTAAAAATTACCCCTATTTCTATCCCTGCAGGTCATATACTAGAGTACACTCCTTGATCCCACCGCTACCTCGCCCCCAAGTATTATATATAGACCTACGCACATAGCACGTAAAGACCTACGCACCTACGGCCATATAGTGTGATAGTGCACTCCTTGACCCCACCACCCGCGGGTATTATATTTAGACCACCACACAATTATAGTGGATGGTTGTAGTGTCTGCCACCTGACAGTTGCATCAGTCATTCTGCTGTTTTAAAGGCGTAGCTAATACAACGTTATTCCAAGGAATAGTGTTGCTTTATAATGTCTGTACGTGACGTGGTTAAGGCAGGTCAAGTTTTGTCCAGTCGGCGGTATTGAAAGTAAGATTGTATACCTTGTTATCAACAATACTGTACGAACAGACGATACGGTAAAATTAAATTGTTTTACCAAATTACTTATAAAAAATTATAAGTTTCTTCTGTGCTGATGGAATAACATTATAGTGATTAAGTTGTGTACACCGTTTTGTATCATTTGCTCATTAAGGCAACACTAAACAGTTTTCTTTGCAGCCGTCGTCGGGCACGTATTCTCATTTTTGAAGCCGCCTGCTATCCAAATGCAGTTCCACAACCATCAGCATGTATACAATATCAAACTTGTCAAAGAATGGATAAACAGAATCAGTAAAAATTGACAAGGCAAATCTTGTTCTTTATTTGATTACCCCCATTTGTGTCACACATTGAGCCCTTCTACCCAGATGAAAAATCCCAAACACTCGCAATTTTCAACGCTTAAAATGAAGACAAAATCAGAGATATTGCATGTATAAGGCGGTGACATTTTCAAACAAGATATTATTTTATTCAAGAGGAAAGTGTACCATGAACAGACCGAATTCCGGAAAAATAATTCACCATGAAATGTTCGCGAAAACGGATACGAAGAGCTAAGAGAAAATGCACAGCTGCTCATACACATCGCAATCCAAAACTTAATCTCAAAACCGGCTGACAATATGCGCTTCTGCACTAGAATTGTCCCCTTGTGCTTGCAACATTATTCACGCCACCGTGAGTAACAAGGGAAAAACATAGGGATAATGTAAGGATGTCTCTAAAATAAAATATTTACCGTTTGTATTACCCACGTATGGAAAACCTCAGCTGTCAATCATCCAAATACACGTGAGAAGAAAATAAGAAACACATTAAAGACCGTCAAAGTAGCCCACTGGATAAAATTTTTGTTATTTCAACGTAAAAGAAAGCATACTATTACATAAAGTGTACAGGAATACACAATTTTAAGCTGGTATCCATCAAATTTTGACTCAAAATAGTGAAATATTATACTTGTGCAATGTATGTCCTTTGAGCCAGGTGACGTTGATATTAATTTCGAATGGTAAAACTCTAATATGAATCTCAGACATCTGAAGTATAAATTGCGAAATTCTTATTTCTATATATTACCATTACTCACGTTTCAAGGGTGAAACTGTGTATTGGGCGTAATGAAAGTTGCATTTTTCTTAGACACAGTATCTCTAATAAACTATTTTAATTCTTAAAAAATAATAATTATTATATTGCACTTTTAATAGCAATCAATAATATTTTGGAATGTATTGCAATAGGTATTGTACTAGGTATTCGGGCTATTTAAAAAAAAAAAACAAACAAAAAAAACAAAAAAAACAATTGTTTAATCCTATATTTAAATAAGTTAGTACATAACAAGTGTTCAACAATTTTCGGAAATTTTGTATCGGAGAATTCCTCTTAAATACTGAATTCCACTGTTTCAATGAAAATTCCATTTGCAGTGTTTTCCTTTTTTATACGCTCGTCAACGGTCGATACTGCATTCCTAGAGTTTGTAAGCACAAAATGCTGAACCAGTGCTGAGCGCTGGAAGTTTAGCGACCCCGAATTTGCAATGTTAGTATGAGAATTTAGGTCACGGAGTCACAGCAAGTCTTGCATTTCATAGCACAAGATTCAATAAATTCCAACTTACAGCTCTTTGGAAAACTTTATTCCGAGACATTTTTGATAATGCTTGACCATCCTCTAGTTCATTCTGATTGAGATTAGAGGTGGTTGCTGATCCGTATGAAAGCAAAGACATGATACTGATACAGCCGCTCTGTTGCAGCGTGATTATAATCACCTATATATTAGCCATGGTGACGATTAAATAGCTGCCTATTTTTAGATTATTAACACGCAGGCGCAAGAAAACAAAGCCGATTAATTACAATACTCGACTGCTAGATTGACATAAAATGTTTTGAAGGAATTTAAACTTTGTCCATGTAACCTAACCCGCAATAGCAAATTCGATACGTAATTAGACCTTGTGGTCTAGATTGTAGTTTGTAAATTTTAAGAACACTAACTGATTTACTTCCTTTTGTACGTGAAGTTAAACCCTGATTACGGTGTAGGCCATTATATGTCATATATATATATACTATTTATAGTTAGAATGTAATCAGTAAATCTACACTTCGTTAATGACCCAGCCATGATCATTTAGTCCTTTTAATGTAATGTTCCTTCTTTTTGATAAAACCAGCTGAGGTCATCAGTAAATCATTTGATTTTAGGTAGTATGTACTTTTCTTTAAATGGCCCCTTCACATTGTTGCAGAATACCTAGATCCATCTTCGTTAGCCAAAGGTGGTTGATCTACTTCGGTAATTGCGGCAGCTAAGTGATTGGTGTTCTCCTTGGGAATTTTTGATATCATTGGAGTATCGTCGCAAAATATTTTCAAAAATGCGCATTCTCATCATAAAAGTGAAAATAGCAATACAATAAAAAATAAGAAAATACTTATAGACACATAGTATTCTTAATTTTCCTAAATTATATCATGTTTGCAAGCCAAAACTTATTACAGTCTTTGAATTTACATAATAGATATATTTTCTTCACTTTGCCATGTCTCTGTCCTACCACATTATAGTTAACAAGTCTCCATGGCAAAATCCTGCCGTGCTGATGGTTACATGGTATGTGACTATATCTACCTCTGTGAGACAGCCCATTCCTCAACACACACTTGATCATATCCATTGTTTAAAAGGACCTTTCAGAGCCTGAAAAAATTGTAACAGAAAGTGTTTTAATAGACCGATAGATGTACGAAACGATACAAAACTACCTGATTCCTAATTCAGTGAACTATCAAAGACGAGTTATTCAAGAGTCAAGACAGTAACGTGTTTGTATATACTAATGACAGAATAACTAATGAAACATACATTCCCTTCATTATTAAAATAGATCAGTATATTTTGTTATGGTATTATTCCTTGAATGTCAGAGAAGTAAAATATTGTTCAAAAGTTTAAAGCCTTTTATGTATCTGCTGTAGACATAGTTAGCACTAGTGACTGACAGTTGGCGAAATAAATCAAACATAAATGAAGGAATAACTCAAAACGTTTTCTGTACATGATTTTAAAATAGGTAAAAGTTGAAGATAAAGTTATTCCTTTTCTTACTTTTATAGACAGATCAAGAAAACCCTTTAGGCCAGGACCCACTTAAGTTAAGATTTGTTTTAGTTTTATATTGACCAAACTATGATTTATTTGCTCAGAGTATACTATGTAAATAAAAGAACAACTCATGGATGGGGTGCAATTTTCGTTCATGAAATTTTACTTGTTGCATACAATGACAACAATCACAATAGCAACTACAGCAACAGTAATAAATACTACTACTTGTACTACTACCATTACTACTACTTCTGTTGCTACTGCTACAACTATAAAAAATGAAAGGAAAAACATTGTAATAGTGCAATAGGAATTTATATGCGATCCCACCATCACCTCACCTGTTGCGAAATAGATCTAAACCCAAAGTTTGCAATATGGAAGATCTACATGCGATCCAACGAATTCCATACAAAGATTGAAAATATTCCATTCACTGTTGAACCATTCCATTAAATTCGTTTCTTAGAATCTTTCTTTTTCTTCATGGGAGTAATACACTATCAGAATCAGAATCCACACATTCTGCATCTGATCTTCTTAGCCAGGTCAACATGGGGCAAGGTGGGCACTGGATAATTTTGCGTGTTTGTTTATGGCGGTTTGTGATTTGAGTGATACGGGTTGTAATTAGGTGTCCGAATGTTTATTTAATCGAATAATATGTTAAAGGTAATGTTTATTCGTAAAGCTTGCCATATGCGTTGTTTGGTTACAGAGGTGTTTGGGTTAAAGAAGGACTTGTAATTACAATGTTTAAACTACTAATTGGAGACTTTGAAAGAGGGTAAGAACATTGTTATTGTGATGTTGTAAGGAGTTGATACAAGCAACGCTTGACCGAAAATCACTGAAAACAGTTTGGTACTGAGAATTCACCGACGTGCAAAGATTCCATATCAGTATCTTAAGCGATAAGAGAGCTAGATACAGTTATGTCCCATAACAGTTCTATGTCTAATTATCACAAGTGAGGCCGTCCACACTATTCACAGGGTGGGTTATCTAGAGAGATTTTTTATACGCTATCAGAATGTTGTATAGTGCAGTTTTATCTCTATTTAGGATAGTCAAATTCTCTCTGATTATTTTTTCCACCGGCATTTGTTTCTCTTGGTAAAACAGAAAAAGCGAAAACGATTCACGATACCCACCTTCTTCTCCCAACTAGAACAATGTGACCAACTTGCGGGGTTCTAATACTGGCCCTTTATTGATTCCATGCTAATTTTATTATACCGTCAGCATGTTCAGTGCCTCCCTTCCCTTCCCCATTTTGTATGCAGCTTTTTCATTAACGCCTGCCATACGTTTTATTGTGTTGTCAAATAAGAATGTTTAAGCGTTATTTTAATATACTAGAGAATCTGAAAATTTCGTCGTCATGATAAATTTAAGCAATGATTACTCTTGTCCAATTAGAGTCTATATAATCCTTTCATACAGTGTCTGATATTGAAGTCACGTCATAGTACAGCAAGCGAGATTTCTCGTCTCTCGCGCATTGAGGTAGGACAGTTATCACCTACACGCTCGCTCCATGTCGAAGCTCCATGGTAGAGGGGTAAATACCTTCAAATCACCACCATCATCAACATAAATAAGTGCATCTGTAGGTTCCGATAACGTGTGATATAAAAACAAAACCTGAAATTTAGATGTTTCATCTAATATATAGTATTAATAAAGTTCATACGCCATTGACATTATGTTAATGTTATCTAAAATTCGACTGGGACAGATTAAAATGTGTCAGTTTATTTATAGCAGAAACCTTGTAGATAAATCAGTGCCACACCGTGCACACTCACTCTCAGTGAAAATCTGTAGTGCATGCTTGCTGGAATCATAACAATAAACCACGCACACATTATTAACATCACCATGACTCCGTGGTGATCGGTGGTTGTGGCTCCAAGAGAAGCGTGGTGTTCAGAGCTATTCGCTGCGAAAAGCCGCTGCAGTTCCGTCAGAACATGCAGGGTGATGGTGGAGGATCTTATTTTAATTATGTCTATGCTCACTCCGCCCTAAGAGCGAAATTACTTATGTATTCATTTATTTAGGAGGGTTTATATTTCAAATTGTTTTGTTGCAATTCTTCCTTTGTCCGCATTTTAGTACTTACCTTAAATTGGCACTATATGGCCAAAATTGTGCTATGTTGTTGTGAGTCGCTAATACAATGCATACATTTTTTTATGAGTTACTGTTATTACCTATACTTCAATCCAGTAATTTGGGAATAAGAATAAACTACAATACTTTTCTATCAGTTTCAACTGTAATTTTATTATCATTTTTTTAATTTAAAAAAGCAAACAAATAAAAAGTAAAAAAATAAAATAAAATAACGTACAGCTGAATTTTTGTTTCTTGTTTAGAACTATAGTCTGACTTTGTACACGCATGTACATAACAGTTTGTATTTCTGGACCATGAAAGATTCATGAACCATCAGTCTCACAAGGATTAAATAAGAATGCATTCTGGACAACCATTTTATTTTTAGGGGAGCGTCAGGATAATATGTGACAAAAGTATCTACAATCATCCGGACAACAAGTTATGTAGGATACACAATTCGTATTTGTGAATGAAATGGGTGGGCACAAAATATATATCCTGCTTCCCATTGTAAATATAATGGTTGCGCCCTATTGTACTGTGCATTATCAGTAGGTACATGATGTATGACCACTGTATGGCTTACACGCTATACAAATATCTCACAGCAAAGGAAAAAATGGAAAAATAATGCTTCGTTCTACATTTCAGATTTATTAATGTGTATTTTGCTGAATTTACATATTTTAGGGAGTTTTACTAACGATTTTGTGTAAATCATTGAAAGATTTAGCACTCGCAAAAAGATGCAGAGCCTAAAATCTCACTTTGCGTTTTTCACAATTAACTAGTATTTTACGAGTATGCGAGCGTTAAATTTGAGCCGTGGGGTCCTAAAGACCTCCTGCATCGAGTTTATGGGGCACTTTGATGGCACTATCTATTCCATTATTTTTACTTATTACTTGCTGTTTACATCATCACAATTACGAATAATTACTTTAATTTCCTTTAAACTACGACATATTAGAAGTGTTAGCTCCTAATCGACAACTTTGGGAGCTCTCATCTTTGGAATCTCTCTCTCTCTCTCTCTCTCTCTCTCTCTCTCTCTCTCTCTCTCTCTCTCTCTCTTCCGAAATGGCCGTGCTGTATAAACATATCTAAGATGCATTGTTGGCACTGATGTAAGTCTCAAAGTAAACTAGTAACAAGACACCAGGCATGCATTATGGCAAGTTCAGTTCAAATCATGCTTTTCTGCAGGTATTAGCAGCTAATTCCCTTCCTTGACCAACAAATAAGACGTAGTTTGTGTGAGATTTTGGACAAATAGAGAGGTATGCTCTTATTAGGGCATGTGCAATTATTACATTGAATATGGAACAAATTATATTTTGTTAACAAGTGCGAAGCAATTTAAAAGAAAACACGTATAACAGTGACACTGCTTATATAGGCACAGTTATTTAAATTATAGAAATTTATCAATGAAATATGAACCTATGATAACAATTGTCCAATAAATTAGCATCAAATAGAACTTTTAGTATGAATCTACTGCCGTGGTGTAAAGAAATTTCAAGCAAATGTTCGTAATTGTGATGATGTAATAAACAAAATAACATGTCAATAATGAAATAGGCAGTGCCATCAAAAAGCCCCATAAAAGCGATCCAGGTCTTTAGGGCCCCATGTCTTGAATTTAACATTCGCATACTCGCAAAATGCAAGGTAATTGTGCAAAATGCAATTGAGATTCAAAGCTATTGCATTGTTTTTGCGAGTGCTACATTTTACAAAGATATGCAGCGAATCGTTAGTAAAACTCCATTAAGTATGTAAGCTAAGCAAAATACACATGCATAATTCCGAAACATAAAACGAAGCCTGCTTTGACATTGATTCCTTTACCGTGAGATAAGCTGTTGATTAGCATGTAGCCTAATATTGTGGCCATACAATATTTTCTGATGATACCCAGTGGAATAGTTCGCAACCATAATATTATCAAGGGTAAGCAGGATATCTCTTCTGCACCCAATCATTTCATTCACAAATACAGACATATTTCTCTGATATTATCTTCATTTAGGTAAAATCGATTCTAGTACGGCTGATTGCAGATAATTGTGTCACATGTTATCCTGACTATCCCCTCAAATGGTTGTCCCTAATACATTCTTGCTCAATCCTATATAATACTAGGGCACAACCATGACATTGTCCAAGGGAGATTTATCTTTCCTGCTTTCTGCCACTTTATTCACAAATACGGAAATAATTCTATGATATTATCTACATTGTTAGGTAATTTATTTTACTATGTCCCCTCTAATATTTACTCTGCTAGTATTTTTTGTAGGACGGCCAATCAAGGATAGTTGTCTCTGTATTATCCTGTCTGCACCTTAAAACAAAATGGTTGTCCCTAATATGCTCTTGTTCAATCTAGCGAGTTTGATTGTTTTCGAACCACATAAAATGATAAAACGTTTGACCGTACTAATTGTGAGCGTACAGCAGTTTTTTTTTTTACGAAGTTTCAGCAGTTATGATTTAATAGTTCTAAGAAATTCCAGTCTTTCACAAGTCTTGGGGGAAACCTCTATTCGTTTGAGCAATGGGTATCTTGCATGTGATTTCTACAAGTTCTTTCTTATTTCGTCACATTCTAGATGGGGAGTTTTGCAGTGTTTGTTAAAAACCTTTGTTAAATTTCATTAATCTTTTCTCCAATTGCAATCCACGTTGGTTTAAGGTCTTCCAATACAACCTATTAAATATGGATGTCTAACATAACGGTGTGTAGTAATATTTGGATGCAACAAATCTGGCTGTTCGCTTTTGGATTTATCAAGTTCTTGCGAGAGGGGTGGGGAGAGGGGTCGAACTGTACAAATATATTTAAAATGAGGTCTTACTAAAGCTTTGAAAGCAAAGTCTTAAGCATGTTGTGGGTAAGATGACAAGTTATGCCTTAATAGGCTGAACGTAATTCTGCCTTTCAAAGTATCATAGTTTCTTCTTACTCCAAAACCCCTGGCGTACAGTATCGATTACTGGTAATAAACGTAACTGATACAGAAATAAAAAGTTGCCAGTATAAATAGGATTTTGCAAGTTGATATTTTCTCCACTAGCAAAAAATGCATGTACTAAATAAAGTTACTTTCGAGCCCTGGTTTATGACATGGTCGCTGTATGCTTGTTATGATGAGATTAACTTTATGAAACTTAGCTAAAAATAATTGTTTATTTCACGGTTTGGGTATTATGTCAAATACCGTATTTTTAATTTTGGTCATTTTGAAGCCTACCCTTTTCTTTGGTATATAAGCAGCTTGATTATTTAATTTTCTTGTGCATTCTTTATGCTTGATTTGTTGAACTATTACACCTGTAGTAGTATTAGATGAAGAGGTGAAGTTGTCATTATTATCATTATCAGATGCAGAGGTAAAGTTCTCATTATTGTCATCATTAATTTCAATTCAGCCATTTCCTAAGAACTCTAAATTTGAATTTATAACAGACCGTCAGTCGTTGCCACCTTCAGTGACTTAAGTATTCAGCGTGAAAAAGTGAGACACTCTTATGATTTTCTTGCTTATAGCTCTATAAAAGTACAAAGTAATCTTGATCAATGACACGTTTGTCGCATTTGACCGAGTTATAAAATCTTGCATTTTGATTATTTAGTGGACTTGTATAATAGCTGGAACAAAGAGTGCACGATAGCAAACAATATAGATGGCTACTTGTTTGCGCATTTTGCGACACGTTGCCAATGTTTATGTGTACCCTTTCAAAGTTTCAGGCTTAAAAAGAAACACACCCAATGTCACAGCCAGGAGAAAACGCTGTATATTGTTCTTTCATAAAGGGAGCTAAAGAGGCTCAGTTGGTTGACCATTAGACTCGCAATCCAAGGATCACGGGTTCTATACCTGCCCAGGCCAGACCAGATCGGCTGCCTCCGTGTGTCCTTTGGAAAGGAACTTAGCTCCGATTTCCTCGGCATGATATAGCCAATAGCGTGCTAATAGTGCTGTTAAAACCAACAAAAACAAAACAAAATTATTCATCGCATACTTGAATCATGATGCCAGGAAACTGGCTACAAGTTCACCATTTCACAAGCAACTGTATACAGCCAACCCCAATCAGAATGGAATCAAGATCTACTTATCAAAAAGTAAATATGACAAGCACACATACAAAGTCATATTCTGTTGACCTGTTGATTCAACAATCTAATTACAATTTTCAACCCGCTGAAAATGAAAAATGTCATTCGGAACATATTAGTGCTTACAATAAATCTCCCTAAATGAAATGCAATGCTGTGTTTTATAGGCTATTGCAAATAAGTGCTCAGGGAATTCCAGTGGTCACCAAAATATTAACTTTAATTAGTACCTGCCAGATCTCCGTTAGTTTGGATTTTAATCAGATTGCGGCTAACCCACAATTAACTCGGGTTGGCTTGAAAGCACGGAAAACACGTGATCCCACTGTTTAAGTATTCAGTACCAAAATAGTTTTGTCTTAGTTTCCTCAAATTTTGATTCAATTTTATTTAACGAAATGTTTTCCTCTAGGTTATTTTTTCAGCCAGTCCCTTCAGGTTGATGCACTGTCTGTGTATTTCATCGTGATCTGTAGGGAAGAATATTCAGGGACTTGCTACTTTCATTTTCTGAACAGTGCATACATCTACACCTCGTGAACAATCGAAGTCTGAAAACCATTGTTATTTCTATTTCAATCCGTAAAATAACAAACAATAGCTTCAAGCGTTGTAAGTATTTACATGACCTAATAAAGAAACTTAAAACTATTGTTTTTGTACAGGGAGTCAGTGGATGCCTCACAATTATAGGGTAAACAAACTCTGTATTTCGATGGAATAAGCGGCTATCAACGTTTAGACCCAAACAATTGAAATACAATGTAAATATCTCTGTTTGTTTAAAGGGAAAAAAATAACAACATTGTATTGGACGCTTTTATAAGTTGCAAATCCAGTCCCCATGCTTAATGATCAAACAGTCTCATATGCATGGTTCTGTATATTTAACCTTTTAACGAGTGATGCATTACCATCCAAGCGTGAGCGGGGGACAGCTCAGTATTCATGCTTCAAAATGAAAATGCCGAATTTCATTGGCGTGCTCAAGGTTGTCTCGGGTAGATTAGATAAAATGTTTTGAAAAGCCTGACAGGCAGTTGACTTAAACTTATGGAATTGGTCTGATATAGATTTAAAATACAGGTCACAATGATCTGCGTGTCATGTGGTTATGTAGTTGGCATTGGTATACAGAGGAGCTGTGCTTTAGCATTTGCATTGCAGAAAAAACATTTCATTTTATAAGATCACTTATTTCTCTCATGTAAAGGATTATGAGCGCAAGCTGTGCTGTATGCCCTTTTTTCCCCCTTTGCTTGAAGTAAGAGATAGCCTGAGCTTGAAAAATGTCTCTTGTGCATGCAGGATACGTGACTTGAAAGTTTTAACATCTTGCACACTTTCAGTTTAGAATGTTATTCAATCTTGCACCCATTCAGTCAGGCAAAAACTGAAAGACATTCCTGGCATAAAAATCTCTCAAATTCATGCTGGATAAGTGAATACAAAGTTTAAACATTCTGCACAACTTATATGTAGAGTCTAATTTAAAATTACACTTGGCCAGTCATGTAAGCATTTGGAAAAATGACACTCTCATCCACCGATATCATACTTCAAAAATATCAACAGATAAATGGAATTTTTGGAAGTTTAGTTGCATACAAATGTTTGCATTGTTTATCCGCAATACCATGTTTTTATATCCTGCTTTATGTGGCAGATTCTTATAATTCTACATTTTTCTTGACAGTTGAAGGAGTTTCAATGTCTATTACTCCATCATCCATGGTAATAGGTTCCAGTTCAGAAAATCATGTGACGACGTTAGAATTGCGGTGTTCTAGTAATGGAACCAGCAACAATGGTATATATAGCCTTCAAATCTTGAGAAGAAGATTTACAGAAACAGAATATACCGGGATTGCAATACTAGATTTGCTAGAAGGTATTAAACAATATCCAAACATGCCAGCGGACAAACTGACAAAATCACCAAATATCACCGGGAGTCTTGCTGGAATATCAGGTACATTGACAGTGACCATGAATGGAGAAGGTCTAACCTGTAATGATCAAGCAGAGTTCAAATGTGAGATGAGCTACAAAATATCAGGCGTGACTGGTACTCAGATTGCTACAGCAAGTAATAACTTTACAGTTATAAGTAAGTACAGTATTGTGGCTTAAACCTTTTTGTTTCATGGTAAATTTGCATAGTATTTTTTCATTTTGAAACACCTTATTTTAGCACTGCCATTTATATGCTGCCATAACTGTACTTAAAGTTAAAGATGCAGTAGCTATTAGAAAATCAAAGTGATGTCTGGTAGATTGTAATGTAGATGGCGTCAGTTTCACCCTAAGTCAAACCCTTCCCTCAGCAGACACCTTTGGAAGTAAGTAAAATGGTCTCTAAAGACAGGTGGATGCTTAATGGAGGCTTCATTCAAGAATAATTCTGTTTAAGAGACTTTGAAAGGTATCTGTTTATGTCCTGTGATTTCTTAATAAAGATGACCTTTAAAACAGGAGTGGCTCTGCAGTAGTACTTTGATCCATGTATATTCATGTACAAAATAGCTCAGCCTCTTGCTAGCGCACCTCTGGGAAATAGAGGAGAGCTATTGTGCTAACCCCGTGGTCGGTACATATGACATCATATATACATATTTATAGCCTTACTGTATTTCAACCATTCTTTTATTTTTCTTGGTTCTTGGCAACAGTTGTTATTGGGTTTGTCGTTTTCTTATCTTGCCATCTGTGTCCAGGTATTATTCTTGACTTACTAATTCCACCTTTTATCCACTCGCATTCATTAGGAATATGGAAGTTGGTTGTCTGGTTGGTTTTAATGTCACTTTTAACATGTTATTTTAGCATGCCGAGGAAATGTGAGCTAACGACACACTGAGGCAGCCGGAGTACACAATTCTTTTTACTATATATTTTCAACATTTACCTTTCAGTACTAGAATTTCCAGTGTGTCTAAATCCCAATAAATCATATGCTAGTCAAAAGTATGTTCCTAGACAAACTTCCAGTTAAATTCTTGTCATAGGTTATCCCGTATTCGTTGCGAGGCTGAACTGTAAAAAAGCAACATGCCATGGGTCACATATTTCACTTCCGGGATTCACAGTCCGCTGTAACCAAAACACACACAAACAATCAAACCATAATTATCATGTTCTATAGAATACACAATTTCCTTTAAATCATTACCAATAATGCCCACATCCAAGCCAAGGATCACCACCAAAAAGAGAAGCGAAATACTCTAAAAATAGATAGATACCACATTCATGGGTATTGATGCAGAAGTAATAATTGTGATCTGAGTCCAGCCGACCCGGGTTAATCTGGGCGGGTATCGAACCCGCAGTCAATTGATTAGCAGTTTGACTCTCTACCAACTAAGTTGTCGTGGCTCCATAGCACAAAAATTGCACTGTATCGGTTCAAAACATGTATATGTCGTATACTATCAAAGTCTTGAGCTTTATAATCTCACATCTAAATAGGAAATTATATCAAATGTAGCTAGGATTAGATATACATCTTGTTATGCTCATATGTCCAACATACATCACGATTCAGTTGTAGCGGTGTCACGCCGCCCAATATATAGTATCAAATAACACCATACACGAATCCAGGCAAGCATGTTGTATAATAAGCTGTGTTTATGTGAAGTAATGACCTTAGATTTGTATGGATTACATTGACAGCTTTTAGAAGGTAACTGCCTATGTCACATAGATTCATCCAAGTTGTATTGATTTTATTTTGTGGCAGGGTTTGAAGGTATCGATAAATTATCATGCATTAAATTACCTGAAACCGAGTAACTATATACAAAAGTTCGTATAGTTATCATGTCATAATCAACAATAGTAATTATAGGTAAAAAAATTGCACATTTGACACAACTGAGCATATGTATCTCTCTCTCTCTCTCGTAGATGCACACACACAAATACACACGAAAAGAAGCAGACATCGCACTCACGCGATGTGTGTGTGAGTGTGTAACCAAATAGTGCTATGATACAAAATACAGGATTTTTGTAAAAGTTCATCTTCTATTGAGTGTCTAACACGAGACAGGTTATTGCACTCATCACCTTGACTGCATGCACTAAGCCCCAAACCATCTCGAATAAGCGTACATCCCTAAAAAAGGATGGAACATTAACATCGATATAGGTATTCATACGTAGCAGACGCACTCCATTCATACGTCTCCTAAATTTTACTGGATCTTTGAACAGGTTTTAATACAAGGATATGACGTAAAGAGTTATGACATTTCATATCGTACCCTATCTTTCACTAAAGATCACCGCAAACAAATGTTGCCAAGTCCCGCAGGTCCTACACGAGTCTCTTGTATTCTCGTATCGCAGGTTGTATGATTATGCACGAGTATGTTGTGTTATCTTATCGCAGATTGTATTATTACACACGAGTTTGTTGTTTTCTCATATCGCAGGTTGTGTTATTACACACGAGTCTGTTGTGTTCTGTTACCACAGAGTTCAGTGTTACACAAACTGCAGAGATAACCGTATTTAAGTTAGTGCATGATTAGAATTATTAGACAAGGTAGCTAAATGAAGCTGAAATAAACTTAGTAGTATATTGTACCCTGATAAGACTAAACGAGACTTTACGTATGTACACATGCTCTCTGTCTGCGCGTCCTATCCAACCACTTGTTGCTAGTGACATACGTGACAACAACACCGCAAACAGTTACTTATGCTGTATCCTAATATCATTTATATCGACTTTTATTCTTAGAACAGTTAGGAGAACTTCACACTTGTTAATTTTCTGACTGAAAAACTGACATTTAATAATAGCACGCATCACGTATAGTACTTAAAAATATGTATGATAAAAGGGATATATCAGGCTTGTAGGTTATTTATAATTTCAAATTTCCTTGTATGTGTAGACTGACTGAGTTTGACAATACAGACGTAGTTGCAGTAATACGGTATTGATTTCCTTAACTCAAATTCACTCAGCCCAAGTTTCCGTTTTGACATCCTTAATTGATGAAAAACATACGTTCCACTTCAGATTTGCAAACTCGTTTGTAAATCTACTCTTTCTGCTAATAGATTCATCATATGTTTATGCTATATGAAAACAATGAATACCCGCACCATGTGAATCAAAACTTGCTAATTCACTATTACAATTTCATCTACAACAACTTGAGCTACTGACTTTGCTGCAGAAGCAAGAACAGCTGCCTCTACTCTTACCCTTCATCCTACTACTGGCACTACTGCCACTATAGGTTTATGTTTGGTCATGGTATTGTTTATAATTTGTACCCTGTGTCAGACACAGAAAAAGGAATTGCTATACAGAATTTTGTTTTGAAATGTAACCTTGCTTTAGACACATCTTAAAGTCATATTACCGACTGTCAGAACATCCATTGTATCACTTGTGTGATGAGTATCCCCACCCCCACACACCCTGACCATAACTTCTACCCCTTTTTGGAAGCCAAAACATTCATAATGTACTTCAAGAGGGGAGTAGATGGATTGGGGGTAGAGGTGGTGATTAAAACTTTGTTAACCATTCATACATATATAATTTGAAGACAAATCTTGAAAAAATGAAATAATTCAACTACATGGAAATTCCCTTGCAAATAAATATAAACAAAAAGAGGAGCAAGATAAATTAATATAAATATTCTGCCTGTCGCTCAATCCTTGATTCATTGATGTCACTGCAAAATATTGGCATATTTTATGATGATGATGATGATGATGATGATGATGATGATGATGATTTGTAATCGTGGGAGTTCAAACCAATTAGGCGCAACGTCTAACATTTTCAAACTTTGCTTCCATTAGATATAGTCATGTAAACATTTATCAATTCAACGCTTAATTTTGTGTTATTGTTTGTCTTGATTATCTGTTTTGTAATTGCCTTCGACAAAGATTAAATGGGAGTCGAAGGCGCTTGGGCTAGTTAATATATGTATATATGTGTGCACGTATATATAAATATGTGTGTGTTTTTACTTTTTATTTTGACAGGTCAGAGTACGTGAGGAGCGAGAGAGAGAGAATGAGAGAGAGAGAGAGAGAAAGAGAGAGAGAGAGAGTATCTGTATTACTTGATTCAATGTTAAAATACATCTAAATGGACGGGAGGAATTTAAAGTACTGTAATTTTTTTTCAGTTATGTTTCGTAAAATATTTAATCCTACATACAAAATAAGTTTTGCATAAGTTCTTTACATTTCTGGACATTTGAATTGATCTGATTAGTATATATTAAAATAATTTATTCATTTTTATACCATTTTCCTAAGAATATGCCTTTATTATTTGTTTGTTTGTTTGTCGTTTTGTTGTTGTGTTTTTTTTTATGTGACTTATCATGCATAACTAATTGTCCATTGACGTAATGAACTTCAGTCCAAGCACCACTAGTGTCAGTCCTGCATTTACGTCTAATATTCAAATGCGTCATGCCTCATTTTGAGGTATTAACCTACCAAATTAACTCACCCAGATCTTTTTTGTCGATATTAAAATATATTTTTCCAATCCGGTAGATAATTTAAACCAGCGATCCTTTTATGTGCTGGAATTTGTAATATATTTGTTTGGGGCAAGCGTTGTTAAGAGCGCTTGTGACAAAAGGAATTGCACATCATTTTTTGGAGGTATTACAGAATACCCGTTTTTAATATCCAGTGTGACTAAAAATTGGTGTTGTAGGTAAAAGTGTCTACAACTTATAGAACAGACCATTTATTCTTGAACATTAAAAACAAATTCTTCCCAACTGGCTAAAAATATCTGGCGAGAAAGCGCTTAACATATTTTAGTCGGATCCCTTTCCTGAGTGAATTTGTTGCTTTCATATAATTTTACTTTAAAATGGCCATCATATTTTTTCCTCGAGACCTCCTGCAAATGAATAGTTTTCTCGCAAATACCATTTCAAGATATCGAGGATTATGGTAAATTTGGAAGCCTGCTGTAATAATTAAATGATACAAATCTTCCACAAATGAATACCCCCTCCTCTGGAATGTTTCTGACATATGTGATAAGTATGTTGACCCAATCAGCGACATTAATTATTTTAAATATGGCGGCTATTATTCCACCACAGAGACGCTGGTTCTGTCGCTTGCAAAATTATTAGTTGTCTGTAACCTAAAAACAGTTTAACACTGCTATGTTTACTAAGCCGAAATATACTTCCCTTTTTCAGATTCCCCTTCTGGTGGAGATAGATTGAATGACTCTAATTCAACAAGGACAGGTTAGCCACCAATTTATGATACCAACGTTAGCTACACATGTATGCATCCTGCAAATGAATAGTTTTCTCGCAAATACCATTTCAAAATATATAGGAATTTGGTAAATTTGGAAGCTCTAATAATTAAGTGATAAAAAATCTTCCACAAATGAATACCCCCTCCTCTGGAATGTTTCTGATATCTGTGATAAGTATGTTGACCCAATCAGCGACATTAATTATTTTAAATATGGCGGCTATTATTCCACCACAGAGACGCTGGTTCTGTAGCTTGCAAAATTATTAGTTGTCTGTGAGCTAAAAACAGTTTAACACTGCTATGTTTACTAAGCCTAAATATACTTCCTTTTTCAGATTCCCCTTCTGGTGGAGATAGATTGAATGGCTCTAATCCAACAAGGACAGGTTAGTCACCAATTTATGATACCAACGTTAGCTACAATGTATGCATCCTGCAAATGAATAGTTTGCTCGCAAATACAATTTCAAGATATATAGGAATTTGGTAAATTTGGAAGCTGTAATAATTATATGATACAAATCTTCCTCAAATGAATACCCCCTCCTCTGGAATGTTTCTGATATCTGTGATAAGTATTTTCACCCAATCAGCGACATTAATTCTTTTAAATATGGCGGTTATTATTCCACCACAGAGACGCTATTTATGTAGCTTGTAAAATTATTATATGTCTGTGACTTAAAAACAGTTTAACACTGCTATGTTTACTAAGACGAAATATATTTCCCTTTTTCAGATTCCCCTTCTGGTGGAGATAGATTGAATGGCTCTAATTCAACGAGGGCAGGTTAGCCACCAATTTATGATACCAACGTTAGCTACACACGAATGCATCCTGCAAATGAATAGTTTTCTCGCAAATACCATTTCAAAATATATAGGAATTTGGTAAATTTGGAAGCTGTAATAATTATATGATACAAATCTTCCACAAATGAATACCCCCTCCTCTGGAATGTTTCTGATATATGTGATAAGTATTTTCACCCAATCAGCGACGTTAATTCTTTTAAATATGGCGGCTATTATTCCACTATAGAGACGCTAGTTATGTACCTTGTAAAATTATTAGTTGTCTGTGACTTAAAAACAGTTGAACACTGCTATGTTTACTAAGACGAAATATATTTCCCTTTTTCAGATTCCCCTTCTGGTGGAGATAGATTGAATGGCTCTAATTCAACGAGGGCAGGTTAGCCACCAATTTATGATACCAACGTTAGCTACACATGTATGCATCCTGCAAATGAATAGTTTTCTCGCAAATACCATTTCAAAATATATAGGAATTTGGTAAATTTGGAAGCTCTAATAATTAAGTGATAAAAAATCTTCCACAAATGAATACCCCCTCCTCTGGAATGTTTCTGATATATGTGATAAGTATGTTGACCCAATCAGTGACATTAATTCTTTTAAATATGGCGGTTTTTATTCCATCACAGAGATGCTGGTTCTGTATCTTGTAAAATTATTAGTTGTCTGTAACCTAAAAACAGTTTAACACTGCTGTGTTTGACGAAATATACTTCCCTTTTTCAGATTCCCCTTCTGGTGGAGATAGATTGAATGGCTCTAATTCAACGAGGGCAGGTTAGCCACCAGTTTATGACACCAACGTTAGCTACACATGTATGCAGTCGAATGTATCCCCTTGTAACAAATATTCTAACTTAAATTATGCATATGGGAGTGATTATAAATTCATTGTTCATATTAGATTGCGCTTGGTGAATATATATATTTTTTTGTAGAGATGCAAATAATAATAGACGATATTTTGAGGCAAATTCTCAAACAGTCGAAGTTACCTTATTGTGAGGATGTATAGTCCCTCAACTTACAGCCACGAGAAAAATATTTTATCTAGATTAGAATGGCTAATTTATTTACAGCTGCGATGGCGACGTCAATAATGATTTATTCCAGATTTGAAAAATAAACATAAAAAATGCAAACTAAAAATACCATAAGGGACATTATTTTGCCCTGTAGAGAGGACTTGATTTTCGTTATTTTTGAGATGCATAGTACTTAAAACTGACACTGTTTGAAAGTTCAAGACATTTATACTCTTTTTGTCTTCAACGTGAACTGTCCAATTAGCAGTTTATGGAATAATATTTGCCCTTTTTTCTTCTTTGCTTCAGTTCTGGTGGTCATCTTGTCCTTGTACCAGTCCATATATCGCAGATTTGCAGATGATTAGCGTAGTTATATATGGCTGCCGATGCCATTGAGTCTTCGTTCAAATGAGAAACAAAGAATCTAGAGTCAATTATATATGTACACGTTTCACATATTGGCTATCATGAGGTTCCTGCTAGTTCATTTTCGCTTTTAAAATTTTCCATAATATCATTCATCATTTGCTCCAAATTCGCTTTTGCAATTAGACTAATATATGTATTCAAACAAAAGACATTCCATGTACATGCATCTGATCTCTAAACGTTCTGTGTCAATGAATGATTTATACTGCAAAAACTCTGATTAAATTGTACCTGTGACTATTATGCTTTTCATCTAGAATTTTCTATAATGTTTTGATTCAGTGACTGAACCAGAGAGAGAGAGAGAGAGAGAGAGAGAGAGAGAGAGAGAGAGAGAGAGAGAGAGAGAGAGTATATGTCAAAGCTTGTAAACTACCGTCGTGAAAGCTAAATGCATGTATTTACTTCCCATCTAATTCACGAATGATCAATGTTGACTCTCCATTTTAGAGGGGTGTAATACCTATAGTTTGGAGAAGTGATTTCGTCTCCGAAGTATAGTTGTAGAATCAATTTGAGATACCCAAACTAACTGCTCTCTCGGCCTTTCTGACATTAGGTAAGCTGTTCTCTCGCCATTGGTAACGATGTTCGAAATAGTCCAACCGGCATACTCTCGAGTGGACCAATACTTGAACTGTGCCCGTGCCCTTGTGTAAAGTAGGTAAGACTTAACACCTGTGCCAGATGAATGATTGGGCCGTACCAGTCCCCAAACATCGGAACACTGCGATGGACCTGAATTTACTTGAATAAGAATGCAAAGGGCAAACTTAAGCAAACAGCTCGAGAATACACAATTCTTCCAGTTATTCCAGTCCTTAAGGCTGATGAAGACAATCAATGCCTGTATTATCTAATATATTGATACAAAATGTATTCTGATGTCACCAATTACGGGATAAAAATCCAAGTAACTAAGTGATGAATTATCGATACTACAGAAAGTGTATGGTACTTTATATTCTCCGTATAGGGTGCCTTAAGATGTTATGGATTCTTGCATCTTGATGAGTGTTCGGAAATCCGCGACTGAAGGTTTGGTTTGGTTTTGTGGGGTTAACCGCCATTTTGCAGCACATAATAAGATATACATATATTTGGTGGAAGAAGAACCCAATAAGACCACAGGAAGAACCACCCATCTAAGGGAAGTTGCTGGCATACTATCTCACATACCCACGCTGATCGAGCCGAGACTCGAACTCACGTGGACAGAGGTGAGATGTATGAGTGATCTGTAAAGGCGAGCGCTTTAGCCCACTCGGTCTCACGGGCCCTCAACCCGCCAATAAAACAGAGATAGACTCAACATCATTTCCGTATTAATTAGGCAGGCATTCAAATTACACATTTTTTCATATAAATGGAATTGAAAATCACGAGTCATTAAGATTGCTTCTCAATGATTCTACACACATTGAACCAATCCAAACAAAGTTGTAGGTGTACCTTTGAGGTTTGAGGGTTATAATCCTTAGAAAAAAATGTTGTATTTGCCATAATGTTTCGAACCCTAAGAAACAATGAAAAATCCCCTCCAATTTTTTCCCTTTCATTAAAGGGGATTGTGAATTAACAATAAGCGTATATAATCAAAGGCAAAACACAAAATTGCCATCACACAATGTTTATTAGGCAAAGATATTCTCCTCAAACCCTAACCGATGGGAGTGAAAATACCACAGTGCTGCCTAGGTTTTGGACGAAAGCAGATCTGCTGAATGCCTACTGAAACAGTATCCTGACCTTTCAGTGTCAACCCTGTGATCTGAGTTCACATGCAGACCGCACCTGACATACCACAGAGAGAGGACAGGACTCAATGTTCTCAATCTGAAATGTATTAACTAAACTGCCCCCTTGGCTTCCCTGACTTTTCATGGCTGTCATATAGACCTTGGATTCGTACCAGTTCCCAAAGATACTGCCACAGGAGCAATCTATAAGCTTTCCTCCCACTCACAAGGGTATAAGATCCATGTAGCATAGGTACAAGTAACCGGCATTAAGTATGCATTAAATAGTAATATGTATGCTGATGACCATAAATATAGGGTGCGTATTGAATATCCATTAATTTTAGAAAACTGCAGTCATGTAATATAAGTCAGTTTCTTTACCATACACGAGCCCTTTAACAGCAGGAAGGTATTTCTGTGTGCACAACAATAGAAATGGCAATAAACTTGCACCTTCTTTTATACCAACATTACACAAGAAAAGTTGGGACAAATTACAGTGATACAAAACATAAGAATAAATTGATCTATACAAATTCTTATATAATCCACACATTTCCCCTTATTCCCAATTGGATAAGCTGGTATTATCAGTTTTATCTTAACAAATAATTACCCTTTTGGAACACAATGTTGTTTATTGAATTGAGCTTTAATGTATATCCCGTAGGCCTTATCCCATTATTAAGCCTATTATTGTGAAATTACACAAAAAACTTAGATCATGCAAATTTCCTTTTAGCGTATTATGACTACATACCATTTTGACCATTTGCTTAGAAAAAAAGCTTTGTAAAAGTAGAGTTGAAATGTATGCCTAGGAATGATAACATTATATAATTTTCAACAGATAAAAAGTTAATTAATGAAATTATGCATTTTTACAATGCAGTCTTGTTTGACCCCAAGATCAATAGGGTTCTTTCGTACTCCAATTGCAAGCCATCCACAAAGTCTGGCCCAGATTTGTGATGTTATTGTGCGGAAACTATTTTTTCCTCAGTCAGACTGACCTTGTCTTTTGTACTTTTGACCACAAATTCGACACGTTTATTCCACACCAGAAAATAAAGTTATCCGCAAAGTTTTGGTCCAGGTCTGTGATGTAAAACTAATGTTATTTAAGTCACAAGGATCTTGATCGGTGATAATGTAATCGATAGACTTCTTTCATTAAGAAATGTTTAGTAATGACAGATGAAGGAGAATTAGAGTTACTGTGCAGAAAGAAAGGAGGAAAATGCCGATGGATAAAAACCATACCTACCATGCACATTTATGTATGTCCTGAATTGTTTTTGAATAACCATTCCAACAAACTAGTCAGGATGGGTGGACAGACAGAAACAAATCATGATGCTCTCACTGCATGTACAGCAGTAGGCATATGTTTTTTAAGATATTGCCCCTATCATCTTATTTCCAGATTTAACGCGCTAAAAGCTTGAGGATAGGCAAATCTTAACATGATACTCACAAACTGTATTAATTTTCATCAAAAGTGGTCACTAAAACTAGATCTATTCTTGAGCTGAAGATTGAAGAGGATTTTCATCTCCAATCAAAGGAAAGGGGAGGGGGATATTCTGATTAAAGGAGGAATTTAACGGAGAAATACAGGCCGGCCTTGAAAATATGCTGTTTTAAATTTTGTTTTTGTTTTCATTTGTATCATGAAGCATGAATTTGCAATTGCGCGTCATAAAAGAGAACCTGCCTAAAAGGGCATAACATTAATATTTTATTTTTAATTCTGAAGAAATACTAATATAAAAAAATGCAAATAATATAAATAAATCAATTTTTGTATTTATTGATTGAATCTTAAGTAGCTTCAGTAACTGTATTTTACTATACACGTTACATGCATTATGTATATTTTTTTTACTGGTACTTTAGTATTTATAGTCTCTTCATTATGGAATATTTTTACAACATTCAAGGATTGCTTTTACTACTCCTGGACAGGACATTTCTGTGTTGCAATCTGCCAGTTCTGTAAATTTAATACATGCCATGTTAGTTTTTTTTAGTCATTCCTCAATCAAGCATTATACTATATGGTAATCATGTCCATTCGAACATTTGGTACCAGTCTTGACATTATACTAACTGAATTAACTATTTTTTTTATAAAAATGTTGTACTTCCAATCGACTACAACGGTAATTTATTAAAAACGAAGATCGCTTTGGTATTTTACCAAAACTATTCAACATATTATATTTGCAAGTGTTTTTTTAAATTCTTTTTTATAAAAAGTCAACGTGAATGGTCTATATGAAAATGTGGCCCAAATTAACAGACTATTCAAAATCAAATCTCACCAGGGCCTATTTTTCCGTATTCAGATTTTGCAAAACTTCACAAACTTTGGATATAGTTTTGGAATATTTAATGAAATACATTTTGGGCAGTAGCAGATATTTTATTTGTCTAAGAAAACTGTCAACTTATCCATGGTTGTCAGACAATTCATTTTCTTATCCATGCAGTCTGATAAATGCTGTTTATGTATGAAAGTTCACTATAACCCAGCTGACACTGATCTCTGACACTATAGTGAAATATAAAATTCTACTCCCAGACTACATGTTTCAAACCAGTGCAGCAATTTGTTCTCCATCAGCTTTTGTACTCTTACATTAGTCGTGGTGGCGACCAATAATATCAGAAAATGATATAATAGTGCGGAGTACAACCAGTTGGTCTAGTTTGAACCTGATAGCTTCATGGTAGCTGTGTATAACTATGGTGAGAGCGATCAGTATTATCTGAGTAAGAGTTGTCTATTGTAAGGCTTAGAAAAGGAAACAAATATAGTCAGTGGCTATTTTAAGTTTCAACATTTTAAAATCCAATCGCAAATCATATTTTAGTGCAATCATGCTAATTTTCGAACAAATCGAAATTATTATTTAAAAAGAAAATAACAAATTAACTATCTGCTTGATATTACATGAACCGGTTTGAGAGAATGTTAATCAAAACATATATTTTCATTTGAAAACTAATGTAGAGTCTTTGGCCTCCAGTTATGTCTAATAGTCAATATACCCAAATATACTGTTAGCGAATTAACAAAATTAACTCACATAAACGTTAAACTGAAATGGACCCAAATCATTTCATAAAAAAAGAAAGACCAGTATTGGTGCTCCTAATGGACGGGTGAGTGGGGTGTAATTCTTTATTACAATCTGCCGTCAATACTTTTCACTTATTTCTCTTCATTATAATTTTACGCACGTGAAATTTTGTTGACGTGCTTTAAATTTGGACATAGACGTGATTTTTAGCTGATATATTACGTTTATTTGGCATCACCTATTATAATTCCTGATTCCATGAGGAGATGTAAAAGGGACGTTGGCATCACTTTTTGCAGCGTAGATGGTAGAAGGCCATGTTTGACCCCCAAACCCCTGGGGGTTTTACTTCACTTTGCATCACATTTTACTTGATCACAGAGCTGCAACGTTTTTACTAGACCCCGGGAATTATTGGCGGGTCACTTTTGGAGGAAAAGAGGGTTAACGGGTGGGTGGGGGAGGGAGGTGGGGTAGGTTGGTAAAGGAGGGTGGCGGTCACATCGGGGATAGTGTGGCGTCCAAAGCGAGAGCTGTAGCTAAAATATAAATGAAATAATAGGCGTGATATAACCCCTTAGGCAATGGGTACAGTTTTAGCTAGGTGGGTAAGGAAGTCGACAGCAAGCGACAACCACAATTAGAGATGTTGCGTGTCTATGATTTACCATCAATAATCATGGTCCGACGAGGAACTAAAACGTGTACCTGGATGCCCTGGGGACAGACAGCACCATGCAGACAAAAATGATTTGTAACTTACTGCGCTATACACGCCCAACAATTTAGTGACGGGATCCGACTCCTGACATGTTGGAAGTTCGGAGCAGGCACCATTGCCATTCACTGCATATACAACAAATGTGGAGACAGGCATCAGGCCGACAAGTTGCGGCGCATAGATCAATATGGCTGAAGCCAATTTATGAAGGCTATTAGCGACCTGCTTAGCAAAGGTCGCTCCAGTCCCAGTTCACGATAAGCTACAAACACACCTATTAGAGTAGTGTTGGAACCAGAGCATATACCCGACTCACCACAGTGATGGTCATAATCTTACTTTTAGGGAAAGGCGACATACCATAGCATACACAGCAGCATACATCAGATCCAGTCATCAACGTCTAGCGACAATTTTCCAGATTAGTAGGGTAAAATAGCATACATAGTAGCACACATCAGTGTCGTCAGCGAGCGCAGACCCAGTCAGCAACGACTAGTGACAATTTTACATTTAGAGATTGGTAGTGTACCATAGAACACCACAGTCCGTTCTGCACGCTTATCATGTCTAGCATGGAGCGGATGAGCACCCTGGTAAGGGATGGCTGATCAACGAGAGCAAATACAATGATATGCTAGAAGCAGTAATGAATGCCAGAGCAAGATAGCCAGCCGAGCGACCCATGCCTGCACCCAGGCGCCAACCACGAACGCCGGCTCCCAGGCAGCCACCTATACCGGTTCCCAGGCAGACACCCACCACACTCTCCAGGAGGCTAGATTAAGCCCCTCCATCCAAATCTGCCAGACGACAAGCCAGGCAGAAAACCGTCAGGATAGTTAACGAAGCCATACCACCCCACACCCTATCCCAGCACGACGATCTCCCAGAATGCAAGCCCAGCCGCCACCTCGCCAAAAATCGTAGTTGACTACCTAGCTACAATACCGCTTGGCCATCCTGTAGAAGCCTATCTCTCTAAACTGCTCATAGCCAAGACACCCCGGTGTGGTAGATATCCTAAAACAGGAGATAGGAGAGAAGGGAGTAATATGTAACATCTACGTAAAAACTATGCTAGAGAAGGTTACGGCTGACAGTGAGGAAGTTACTTATATGCTGGTATATTTACATAGGAACCAAGCAGACGTGTACTGATGGCTGATGATTAATTACCGTGGCTATAGCTAAAATCGAAGAGCGCTGGAAAAGATTACGGCCAAAGTCTTAGGATGGCTGCTAGTGAGGTGTAATGTGCTAGAGCTGCACATGTTTCGAGGCAAAGGGCATATATCCAAGCCAAGGTTTATTTCCAGAAAGAGTAGTCATAAATGTAGAAAACCGGGACAATATATACTTTAAATGGGCGTCCTATCTGCCGGAAGCCCCACCGACGACAACGCCCAAAGTTAGCAAATACAGTAGGCTTCAGCGAACGCTACGCGTTGGTAATTCTTAAGTGTCAGACATAATAAAGTTTGAGAACCTTAACCCCGCCATCGCTGTCAACGTCTTTGGATGGGACAGCGCGCTTTTCCCTATACGCGTCTCCGAAAAGGTGCTGGACAAGACTGTCAACCTGTTACTGGTTACTCAAGAGGAAAAGCAGCACTACGTATGGATCTAACATCTTTGGCGGATGGTGTACAGCAGTGGTAAGCACAAATATCGAAAACACGTATGATACCGATCCTTCCACGCCTTTTCACGATCCGACCTTCTCGAGAACCATGTAAAAGACTGTCATAGTATAGGCCCAAAGCCTCAGAGGATATTCCTACCAGAACCCGGAAACAATAAGGTATACTTTAAGCACCTCTTTCATCAGATGTCAGTACCATACGATATTGATGCTGACCTCGAGTCCCTTAACGTGCCTGTGAAGAGGGAACAGTTAATCCTACATACAGCGATACCTATGCCTATTAGCACCATTGGAATGAGCTGGGACGCGCTACTGAAAACAACGGCAGCAGAACTTGAGCTGCTCACAGACATTGATATCCACCTGTTTGTCGAGAGAGGTACCCGAGGCTGCAATTCCAGTTTCTCCAAGCGTCATGCAAATACACAATTCAAAGTGTCCAGACTACGACCGCTCTAAACCTACCAGCTGGATTGTCTACCAAAAACCCAATGACCTCTATGATTGGGCGATGATGCAGAGCTTTCCGATTGGCGGCTTCCGACAGCTCAACCCGAAGGAGATTAAAAGTCGTTTAAGTAGCATACCCCAAGACGCCCCCAAGGGCTACCTTTTAGAGGTTGACCTGGAATACCCTGAAAGAGCTGCTTGAACCCCACAGCGACAACATGATAGCCCCTGAGGCCATGATCGTTCCGTAAGAGTGGTTTTCCAACTACTAGCATAGCCTAGTCTACAAGCTTGGAGGTCGATATACGGGCTGTACAAAGCTGATACCAAATTTGCTAAAGAAACAGCGATATGCCGTTCACTAACGGAACCTCCAGCTCTACAATAGTCTAAGGACGCGCATCTCCAAAATACACCGGAAGCTCGAGTTTGACCAGAGTCCCTTTACGACCCCCTACACCCAGAAGAATATGGACCTGAGGGCCAAAGCCGAAAACGAGTTTGGCAAGGGCTACTTTAAATTACTGAATAATTCCGTCTTTGACAAGACCATGGCAAATCTGCTGAAACGAAACTGCGTCAATATGGTCCGGCCTGAGGGTCAAGAGGACAAGCTGCAACGCATGATAGCCGACCCAGCCGTCCAGTCCCGTAAGATCTTTGATGGTGACCTCGCGGAGGTCCAGTCGACAAAATCCAGACTCAATCTCAATCGCCCCATCTATACTAGCTATGCCGCATTAGACCTTTGAAAACATTTGATGTACGATTTTTATGACAATCAGATAATGGCGCGTTACGGTGCTAAGGCCAAGCTACTATACACCAATACTGACAGTCTGCTGTTAGAGGCGGAAACGGAGGACATCTACCGATACATGGCAGAGGATGACCATCTCTACGATACGAGCGACTTTCCGAAAGGCCACCTTCTCCGAAGCGACGCAAACAAGAAGGTCGTTGGAAAGTTTAAGAGTTCGTTGGTCTGCGCCGCAAGATATACTACATCCAACGAGCGGTTAGCGCAGAGACCCAACAAGCTAATGGAATATCGAGATTCACTGTCAAGACTGACATCTGGCATAAGCAATACCTTGAGAGCCTTAACAAGAAAAAACATTTTTGCTATACTATGTCCACCATACCTAGCAAGGGCCACCCAATCGGAGTACGTAGCCTGACAAAGACGAGTCTATTCCATCTGGATACGAAAAAATGGATTGCCTTTGACGGGATCACGACGCGAATTTATTGCCATGTTTAAACGGCAAAGGAGGCTGATGAAGAGCCGGAAGCGTACCTCGCCTATATCTGGCGGCCGACGGTACCAAGGTGCGCATCAGCGTCAACGATCTGACCCTTTTAGCGGCCATTTAGTTGGCCTCAGCGGCCTACCGCGTGGGCGTCGCGCGCTCCAGTCTGCGGACACTTTAAAGATGGAGGTCGACCCCGCGGACGCCGTCCTAGGCGTGGGCTACCTTGTCGCACCAGTTATCGTGCGGGATCACGTCCACTATTGCGGTGTACATTACTTGTGACGCCGTGAGCGGTTCCTACGTGGACTCCAACACCAGCCACAGGGCCAACCCCGGCTACGTGCTCTACAGATTCGCTCCTGATCTGAGCCCGGGCGAACTCCTGACCTTTCCGCCGCCGCTGCCTGTCTACCTGCCCTGCCAAAGCCGCCACATCAAAAGCCTGTGCTTTACGCTGACCCATCAGGACGGCCACCTGCTGAAACTCTGAGGAGAAAGGCTCGTAATCGGTCTCCACACCCGCCACCGCCCCGCGTTCGGCTAAGGTATTGAACGTGATGGGGCGAGCACACTACACATGGGCTCCCAACGACCGACATACCAAGTGCATTACGGTACGGGCTTGGTGACGTCTTCCGATCATCATCAAAGCAGCCCCCAAGATAGCGGCGGTGCCAACCAGGACGATAGCGACTACGCCGAAGTAGATAAAATAGTGCTCGTCAACAATGGGGTTCGATGGAGTCCGCTACCTCATTGACAATGACCAGGTGGAGGCCTGCCTCGATTACGCTGATGTGGCGACGACTATCGTCAGCTTGGCCCGCTACGACGACTACTCGAACAGCTCGAGGCCGATGCTAAATGTTTGTGAAGGACGCCACAGACAATGCCAACGACGCCCCGTACAATATAATACTCGTGGCAAAGCCCGCTGCCTAACAGATACCGCTACGCGCCGAGTATTGTACTCTGTCAACACCAACTTCAACATGGGCTTCACGCAGCGGAAGGGGCAGTTGGACGCGCACGACAACTTTTCTGCCTCATCCAGCTGACTTGACTCTTTGGATTTTGCCGGGACGGGCGCAAAGTCATCTTTGAGGGCAAGCACACAGTGTCGCACAGACTATGACATATTCCGCGCCAACGTGCAGACGCGGGCAAAGTCACGCTCTCAAAACTCGTCCTGTGGATACCAACCGTGAGGCCATGACCATGGACACCCAGCAATGTGCCGTCTCCTGCTAGTTCTTCTGGCAGATCAGAGCCCAGCAGGGCATCGCCGCGCCCCGGCACTTCTTTGTGGCCCTCCAGTTTTCGGCTCGGGAGAATAACCAGGAGAGCAGGAGCGCAACACGATGGTGTTCTATAAACTTTTAATCAGGGAGGTGAGCCTGCGCCTCAAAGGTCACAAGGAGTCAACCGAGGATATTCTTCTGGACCACGCGACCAACAGCGTCGCCCACGCTTACCTTCAGATCATGAGCTTCATGGACCGTGAACAGAATGTGAATACGGGGCTGCAGATCGGCCAGAAATATTTTGCCGGACTCTACCTGAAGCCGATCCACTACTTCTGCTAGAGTACATCAAACTAGTCAAGCAGTTTGTTGTGGACTAGTATTTTAAGACCTATGTCGGCCTGGACGACCCAGGCATCAACTATTGAGCCTTGACCACCATCCTCGCGGATAGAACGATGCTGCTCCCGGGAGCTGGGAAACAAGCGAGGGTGGTTGAGGCCCCGCTAGATCGTACCAATTAAAACACAAGGAACATACACATAGAAGCGATGCCACACGAACGACATATTGTGTCCCTGACCGAGGTTAAGCTGGATAAATTCGCCACGTCCTGGAGAGTCTCCTCGGTGTACGGTTGCGATTGGGGGCCGCAGAACTCCATGTGCGTCATCCTATCATGCTGACATCCCCCCAGGCCAAGTGCCTCTGTGCGGCCTTAATCTTTCCGTCGCAGCCCTCCTCCTTTCCCTGGCGATTGCTGACAAGGCGGCGTCAATTCCAACTCTAGCTGTCGCTGGCATGGTGGAGGCCTTTGGCGACCAGAACAGCAAGGACCTCTGCAACGAATGCGAGAGCTTCTCGACCAGCTGCGCGTCCCTGTTGGCTGCGAGAACACCATCCGGTCTGAGGACATTAATGTCGACGCGCAGGCAACCGGTGCCCTGGCCATCTTCCGCAATTATAATCCTCGGTAATATAACAAAGCCCTGGCTGAGAGGCCTGTTAGCTCCTAGGACGACGACACATGGATTCAGCTAGCAAAACAAGCGTCCGATGTCGACAAAATGTACCACCTATTGGTGCAAGAGTACATTCGCCAGCTTGCGATCAGCGTGTTCCGATTCCGGCTGGGGTGGGACGAGACCGCTGGCCAAATAGATCTCGAGCAGTGGGTCCACCCTGAGCATCCAAGGCCTAGCTGCGGCCCGCTGGGAATTATCGCACTTTCGCTGCAGCAGAAAGCGTTAACGCCTCTGAGGCAGCCCGTGCGTGATTATTTCTACATCGACGCCGCAGGCATTGTTACCCATTGTGGTTATGCGATGAAGAACACACGCTCGCTGGCATCAGAGCTCAGCAGCAAATGAACACATTTTTTTTGTCAGAAAGAATATGCTGTGTCGCATTTCGGACAAAAACACCCCCAATCGCTTAAGGTCTCGATCGTCGGCACAATTGCTTTAACCATCGCCGAGTCGGTCGGCGACCGTTTTTATGACCGAGTTCGAGGAAGTGAAAAACTGGAGGTCCGCCCCCGCGGACTAGCCTGAACTCCACCGGTTGCTATCGAACAATTAAAATTCTACCTCAACCTGCTTGTCGAGGAGCTGAGTCTCAACATAAAGCTCGATGACCCTCAAGACTTTCCACTTATCATAATATCAGAGGTAGAGGACGCCCTGCGCGCAGAGACAGAGCAGCGGCGGGACCTTAACAAAATGTAGCACCGTGCCAACAGTCTGGTCAATGGCGTTGACGGCACCCTGACCGTTGTGTCCATGGCTGGAGGCGTTGCAGACGTCTCCCTGTTGACCAAAATAATCGCCACGCCCATCGCGGTCGGACTTGAAGGCCCATCCCTGGACTATTGCATGATGTCCGTGGTCGGAGCTTCTCAGCCACAGCAAGGGTAAAAAACGAAGGACGAAATCGACGTCCTAACGAAGGCCAAGCTCAATAGCATCCGTGACATCTTGTGCCAAGCGCTGCACGACCTCTCTATCTCGGAGGAAGAGTTCCAGCTCATCCTCGACGAGCGGGACAAGTACGAGGTGGCCAAGAACGAGAACAGAGCAAACGCATCGAAGGTGGACGCTGCCCAATCCTACGACCAGTCGGCAGAAAAAGGGCTGATCGCCCGCGCAAACGAGGCCCGCACAGAGACCCTGAGCTGTGCAGTGCGTCGCCGGCGGCAGCGTGTGCTACCGAAAGCCCGGAGCTCTCCCTCAGCGTGTCTCCTCCTCCGTCTTTGGAGCGCGCCGCTGGCTTGTGAGCCCTGATCGATATCCATGGGTTATGGTACCACCGTCATTCCGCTTGGTTTGGGTCCGCTGGCGCATGTGCCCGCCCGCTTTAGCTGACCGGTTTCATACGGGTGCTCGAGTACATCTGCATTCTACATATTCTTATTCCAAAACGCCAAAGAATTGTTCACGCAGACTGTCTGTCGTAGGCGGGGCGGTTTGGTACTGGTAGATCGGTTTCGCCTAGCCTGATCAGATAGATGTTGACGGCGGTCTAAAGGAGATATTCAAAAGTCTCCTGATTGCGGACGTAATCATGAACTTCATCGCTGCTATCATTCGAGTTGTAAGTCACTTTGCACTCAGAGGTTATGTGTTCATCAACTAAGCTCCACTCCTCCAAATCGCTTCTGGACCCACATCGGTACATGCTGCTATCGCTGAGGTCTGTGATGGTATAGCATAGGCACCCCTCGTGTCTAAATAAAGATTTTATTGATGCCTACGCATAGGTCCATTATTCAGCTACCCCCCACCCCGCTCTCACTATGGATGCAATACTACCATGATGTGACCTCTACACTCCCAACCCCCCCTTTGAAAAATATTTGGTGACCCAGAAAAGGTGACTGGCAAAAAATGTAATTCGCCAAGAGTTCTCAGGGTCTAGTAAAAATGTTGCTGCTCTGTGACTTAGTTAAAAGTGATGCTCGGTGAAGTCAAACCCCCAGGATGTTTTGGGGTCAAACATGGACTTCTACTATCTAGGCTGCAAAAAGTGATGTAAATTCGCCTTTCACATCTACTCCATGATCTGTTCACCCTTACAAACATGTTTGTTTGTCCTCAGTTGTATTATGTTAATTGTGATTTTGAGTCTGAGATGAAGAGTGAAATGTAATATTTACTGGCACACCATTTCTAATTACCACACTACATCGGAGGTTACCAGCTGTTTCATGAATATCGAGGATCCAATTAGATGCGACTTCTCTCATTCAAAATGGCTGTTTTGGTCATGTCAAGCCTCTATGGTATTCTCATGTGACTCTCACTTGAGGAATATGTGCCTATTATTATGGTTCAAGAACGGGTCAAATTACAAACTGGACAGATTTATTTACAGTCTTCTGAGCAATTTGGGTGACAATTTACAATTAATCCGTTCGTTTTGTAATTTGACGCATTGTTGAACCATAGTAACAGTCAGATACCGAGATATTGATCATGTGACAGTCACACGACAAAGCCACATGCGCTGGAGTCACATGACAAAACTCTCATACTGAAGGAGCAAAGTCGCTTCTGATTGGTCCTTCGGTATTAATGGCACAGCTGATTTTCCGGTGTTATTGCACTGAAATTCGGTATGGTGATAGGAGATCGGGTTGTGCTATTATACGTGGATATACTAACTGTCAAACATAGAAAAAGTACATATACTGAACAGATCGCCGAAATGCCCCTTCTGTCCGCAATAGTTGCCGAGTTGTATGAATAGGTGAAATCAGACCAAAAACCATACAACACACCAGTACAGACTTAGGGTTGATTTATCTGAATAACACTCCCTCGCATATAACGGGGCAGCCATCTGTATTTAGTTATTATTGACAAGCGCCATCTCGCGACAAAATGAGCTAGTATGCTAATGGAGTTAGCTCGGTTTTCCACCAAAATACACCCAACTTTTCAATTCAGCTAGTATAGTTACAGGACAGTCTCTGTGCTGAGGAATGATATAGTACTGACACATTAAATATCATGGAGGTTTTGAAAATTAGAGTGAGGCTCGTATTCTAAAATCAAATCAAAAGACGGGACTTCCGGTGTTGCACAATGGTAGAGCTATACAAGGAAACAAGTCGTAGTTTCTAAACCACAGAGAGGGCGAAACAAATGTATATTCTGTAAAAGAAGTGCCTAACATGCGAGTTAAGTTGTAGTGACGTTAGTGCAATTAGTTACATTATAAGCCCAAACAATGATAATGCTCTTTATTACACCAGGCTGGAACAGAAACTTTGATGGTTTTCAAATTGATCAAATAATAGTTGTTGATGATTGGAATTTAGTAGTAGACCCTGCTCTACATTTAAAAAATAAATTGTGTGAGTTTCAACAACTCTAATGCTAGGAACACCGTTAGGAACTTAATAGAAGAAAACGATTTGATTGATATTTGGTGAAACTGTCATGAAAGTGAAAGACTATATACATAGAGAAAAAACAATCCTCAGCAGCAAACAAGATTAGAAATTTTTTGTTATTTGGTAACTTTGTACATTACTTTTGGGACATTGCCATTGTGCCAGGACATAGAAGTGATTATTTTGGAATGTTATAAACACTTGCTTAAAAAGTTAAATTACATGAGCAAGAAACGTGTAGAAGTTATTGGAAATTTTCTAATATTCATTTAAAAGACAAAGAATACATCGGCCTCGTCAAATCAACCCGAAAAGATGTGATTTTTACATACAGACAAACAAAGGAAAATAAAATGTTAAATATGTGATTAGTACATACAGACAAAAAGAGGATCATGAAAATGTTACTGATACTGATGGACTTTCATTACAAGATCTAAATGTAATATTGATAATCAAACATTTCTGGAAACTTTGCTCCCTATTATAAAAGGTAACAAAATACACTATAAAATAAGAAAAGAAAACGGCTTGAAATGGAAATTAATTCACTAGAAAGTGAATTAAATCAATATTTTACTAATACCAATAATGACAAAGTAAGACAGTTGGAAATTGAAAAGGCAGAGTTACATAAATTGCGCGATAGAAAGATTAAGGGAGTGATGATAAGATCTAGATGAAGGTTCTATGATTTAGGAGAAAAACCTACAATATATATATATATATATATATATATATATATATATATATATATATATATTGCTATTTGCAAATTAGAAGTTTTATAAATAAAACAATTCATAAAATGATAGATGAACATGGTAATGAACTTACTAATAATGAATATATTATTAATGAACATAACATTTTTATGAGAAGCTTTATTGTAAAACCCAAGAATTTGATGACATATCAATTGAAAGTTTAATGAAAAAAAAAATAATCCAGAAACATTAAATGATAATAGATCTAAAAAGTTAGAAGGTGAAATATTCTTTGAAGGACTATATCAAGCGGTCAAAATATGAAACGTTCCAAGTCACCTGAATAGAATGGATTTACTGTTGAATTGTTCACATTTATTTGGAAATAATTGGGACAGTTTATTGCAAGGTGAATACATAATGCATACAGGACGGGTTTATTTTCCATAACACAAAACGAGGTGTTATCATGTACACGCCTAAACCAGATAAAAATAAGTTTGTGTTGAAAAAAAAACTGGAGGCTCTTTTGAGTATTGTATATAAAATGACGTCACTTAAATATCAAATAGATTGAAGAAAGTAATGTATGACATTATACATGAAGATCAAAAAGGTATTATACGTGGTAGATTTATTAGCGAGAACATTAGGATTATCTACGATATTTTATGTGAAACAAAGATGCAAGGACTTACAGTCTAATTCTAATTCTGGCAATTTATTGATAAATGTTTAGTTTACTTCAATTTTTAAAAT
Organism: Margaritifera margaritifera; assembly: GCA_029931535.1. Classification (NCBI taxonomy): domain Eukaryota; kingdom Metazoa; phylum Mollusca; class Bivalvia; order Unionida; family Margaritiferidae; genus Margaritifera; species Margaritifera margaritifera. The sequence continues at coordinate 72,271 of JAQPZY010000702.1, forward strand.
CCTATACGTTAGTCGATAAAATTTGTTCACAATGGGCCTGAGTTCTATAGTTTACAAAATGGGCATTTATCTGATTTTTTTAAAAAAAAGTTGCATAGAGGCTGCAGTCAAGGGGACCCAGTTTGACTGTATTTATTTCGATTATGCGCTGACATTTTAGGAAAACTGTTTCGAAAAATTAAAAGTATAAAAAGAATATCGATTATTGAAAAAGAATTTAAAATAAGTCAGTATGTTGGCGACACATACATATTGTTAGATGAATCAACATAAATACTCTTTGAAAACAACGGGGAAGTTCTATTCAATTTCTGCATTAAAAATGAATGTTGAAAATAACTAAGGCAAATTGGATAGGATCACTATCGGCATAGAATATAAAATTATGTGAAAATATGAAACTGGACTGGGAGAATGGACCATCAAATGTACAGGGAGTGTGAGGAAACTTGTGAGAAAATGGAAAATATATTTAGCAACTGGAATAAAACAAAAGTAACTTGGTAAAATAACAGTAATACAATCTGTAGGTCTCTCCAGACTTCCTTATTTGTTTCTTTCTTTACCCAATTCCCCATTAGATTTGATTAAGAGAATGAATAAAATTATATACAAAATTGTATGGATTAGTGGACCAGATAGAATAAAACGTGGGATAATCATTAAAAAAAATTATAAGAGCAGTGAGATTGCAAATGGTTGATCTCAACTATTTTATAAAATCATTGACAATTACTTGGTTCGACAAGCAACTAAAAAGGAGAAGAAATGGATCCATCTTACAAATTTGGCTGTTTCAACAATATTTTTTTCCAAGTACAAGATACATTTCACAGGTGAGCCATACAATAAAAAATCCATTCAGAGATGTTTTAAAAGCTTGGTAATCTTTTATAGATAAGACTAAAATTGATTCCACAAGTAAAATACCTACATAGAGAGAATTCGTTTTTAAAATTAGATCTTGAATGGTGTTCGTCACATTTAGATTTGTTAAATGAAGATGGTGAGTTCTTGTCCTTCAATAATCTGAACAAATATGTCATGTGAAAAGAGAATTTCTAGATTACTTTACTCTTTTAAGAAAAATACAAGACGATTGGAAACAAATAATCAAATTAAGTAAAGAAAAAATCATTTGATACAAATATAATGTTGGCATCAATATATATGTGTCAGCTCTAATTGTAAATAGAAAAGAAAGTAAATTTTTCTATTAAATTTTTAGTGATGCATATCAGATGTTGGAAGTTCAAAAGTGGGATATTGATTGACTTAATGTAACTCCTGCAGGGTGGCAATGTTCCTATTCTTACAAATAATTAAAGATAGAAAACTACAAATTAAGATTTTTACAGCGTATCTTAGTTACAAATAATTTCCTGCAAAAAATAGATACAATTGATTCAGATAAGTGTAGTTACTGTAGGCAAGCAAAGGCGTCTATGATGTATCTAATGTTTGAGTGAATCAGGGTGAATGAGATATGTAGTATATTATCATAGGAGCGGCAAGTAATATTGTTTTAAACCTGGTGGTAATTCTTGCAAAATATTTTATTATAAAAATTTAATTTGATAATCATGATTTACGATTCGAATCCTTTCTCACCATGTTAAGAAATGTATTTGAAACAGAATAATATCTGGTTAAAATAAATGAGACCATATAATACTTTGTTGGAAGATGGCCTCCTCTGTACAATTATCTTCACAATATGAGTTTGGTATCCCAAGTCTCAGACTAAAGAAATATTTAGATGAACGTGTAAATACAACGAAAAAGTTCCGTACACATTCTCTCTCTCTCTCTCTCTCTCTCTCTCTCTCTCTCTCTCTCTCTCTCTCTCTCTCTCTCTCTCTCTCTCACACACACACACACACACACACACACACCTCAGACAATGCTATATATTTATGTCATAAATCATATACATAATGTAAGGCCCAGATTGTAGCTGTCAGTGATTTGTATGTTAAACTGCTATACTTATTCATTGTGCCAATATGCTACATACATCTATAAAGCGATGATCACAAGAACCCCTAACATTCGTATCGCTTATCTTGTCTGGGGGAATGAATATTTTAACAAAATATAATAAAGAACAATCGAAATACGTTTCCTGGCGATAGTGTAGTACGATACAAAACTGATACTATTGAGACTGGCTGATAGTAGAATGAAACATGAATTAAATAATATAAACTGCTCAAAAATGAACAGTTTCTTGTCATCTTTCTTCACCTCGAAAGTAGATGCTAGGACCATGCATGCAAAATGTTTGTTTCTTTATACCTACTACATTTACATAAATATCTGCTACGCACACTTTTTTATAAATTTCTTTTTTTTAAAAGATTTTAGTCTATCACGAGATAGCAGTTATTAATTCTCTAGAGGTTTTAAAATATTGTCAAATACCATTAGGAACATTCTGATTCATACCTGTAAAAATAGTAAATAGTGTTCTTTTTACTTTCTTTTCTTTTTATATATTTTTCCACGAGTTGTTTCTCCGGACATATAACGGTGCCGAGGTTGGGGAGCCTTGGATTCACAGTTTACAAAAAAAGCATATTGAGAATCATTTCTACGTTATATGTTATGTGTTGTATAGTTTAAACAAGATTACAACGTATTTCATCAATTTTACTTATACTACTGGGAATTAAAAGACTCCAAAAAAAAAACAAAAAAAAAAAACAAAAAAAAAAACAGATCACCCACACAAGTATTTGCAGTAAAAAAACCTCCCCTCTCAACCCCCCTCAAAACCCCCCCAAAAAAACAAACAAAACAAAACCAGACAAGTATTTGAAGTAAGAAATGACTGTTTACAAGGGGACCTAATCTCACCTTACCTGTTTTTACTGCGCACACTCTCTTGCAAAATATAAAAGAAAGGAAGGTAGTAAGTCAGGAAGTTAAGATGCAAATCATGCATAGACTTGTTATTTCCCTTGGAACTTGTCTAGCGTGAATACAATTAGTGGCAATGGCAGCCTTTCTAATAATTTATGTTCATTAAATTCCTGATGGGTTCCATTGAGTAGAATAAGTTTTATTATGAGGAAAGATTTCTCCCCAACATACCCCATTTTTAGTAGAATTATGACACTAAATTGTTTTTCTTTGCCATATATAATTCACAATGATATATATATATATATATATATATAAATATATATATATATATATATATATATGTATATATATATATATATATATAAAAATTGCAACTAGGCCTTGTAGATTCAAATTATTTTTTGTTTCAATTCCAGTATATATGTGATATTTAGGTATTAAAATTATTCAGTTTCGTTGTTCTGAGTTTTTTGTCGTGTCGCCAAGAATAATTTGTTGAGGTGTGAAATTAATTTGTAATTCGGTCTTTTGCAATACGCACTCAGAAAGGGTTGACCAGAACTCATTAGTATGATTACATTTCCAAAACAAATGTTGAATAGTTTCTTCTTCTGTACACAAACTACATATATTGTTTTGGATTGCACATATCTTATTTAAATTTTCTTTTACAGGTAATACTCTGTGAAGTATTTCATACTAGAACCATTGTATTTGAGAGTTTCTAGTGCTTTTAAATGCATTTTTGTAATGTAGTTTCTCTGGGTTAGAATTTTAATAGAATGTCCCATTTTAGTCTTGAGTTATGTATCAAGATATCATGATTAAGAATTTTATACATATTTTTAAACCCCTTTGCGCTTTTTAATAAAACCGTAATATGGGACAGTTTGCACGGGTGAAGATTCTGAGTAGGAGCGAATTAATTTGTTCTGGATCCAATAAATTCGTAATACTGTTACAAAGACCCATACAAAGTAATGATCTCCCTTTTCAATTATAAATTTGTCATGAAGTTATCAAATATAATAAAGTTCACTCCATCAAAATTATCGCTGATAAACTTTACACCTTTATTATACCAAAACTTGTAAAACACGGTTTCATCTGCAACCCTAATATTTTCATATACCCAGATATGTAGGTTTAACCATTCTTGCAAATAATACAATTTTGTTTCTTCGTAAACAATAATTCAAACACTGAATACATCTCTCCAAAAATATTTCTTGTACTACTTCTTTGCTTCTTTACATGCTTCATCCCAAGATATGCAGTGTGTTTAATTTTCCAAAACAGTTTCATAAAGATATCATCCCAACAATTTATTTGAATTAATTATTCTTCTAATCCAAGAAAATTTCAGTGCCTGAATGACATGTTTAAAATTCACAATATTTAATCTACCATTATCATAATTTTGTGCAATTATATTCCATTTTATTTTCTCATTTGTGCTCTGCCAAATAAATTTAAAGAACGATTTACTTAAATTTTGTAAACTATTATCAGGTGAATTGGGTAGAGCTAACAAACAAATGATTGAATTTGGAAATGGTCTGCGTTTTAATTAGTATTATTCTTCCAAAAGGAGTAAATATTCTTGTTGACCACTGAGTAAGGAGTGATTGTCCTTCGGGGGGTGTATTTGTGATAATTAGTATCTAGTATTTCATCTAATTTCACTGAAGATTCTACACTAAGAGACTAATTGGGGATTCCCCATTAATTTACAACGGGCGTGTTGGTATACATCGTTGCAATTTTTTTTACTTCCTGTCCATATTACTTTGGTTTTATCATGATTTACTTTGAGGCATGATATTGAAGCGACATTTGTTATAAATTCAGAGCAGAAAAGAAAGATTTCTAAGAACAGTCAAGGATCAGGTTGGTATCATCTGCACACTGTGCAACTTTGTGTTATTTATTATGTACTGCTATAGCTTTAATATCTCTATTACCTCTTATTAAAATTGACAATAGCTTTACACAAAGTAAAAGCAGGTAAGGTGAGATAAAGTTTATTTGTCTACAGTCCCTACTTACTGCAAAGAAATCTTGTATAAAACCATTCTGTATAACTGCTGAAGATATATTTGTTATAAATATCTTAATCTATTTTTGTATAGAATTAACACAAATAAATACTTTATAACTTTTTCTAGAACAATCATGATGCAGCAGTATTAAATGCTTTGCCAAAATCAATAAGAACTAGTTGACAAGGAATATTATGTTTTTCAGAACAGTATATTGACTCATGTATTAATCTAATGTTATCATCTATGTATCTACCTTTAAACATCCAGTTTTTAATTCTGATATTATTGTGTTCAATACCGTTTTTATTGTCTGAGCTATACATCCTGATGCTGACTTGGAGACCACATTTAAAATTTGATAGTACGCCAGTTTCTTAAAAACTGTTTTGTTTTATCTCCTTTTGGTAAACAAAGAATACTACCTTGCCTCTGACTGATTGAAAGCTGTTTTATTCATACATTTCATTAATTGGTCTCAAGATGAAGTGTTTTAAGTCCAAACATTCCAATGTAAATCCATCAGATAGTCGGGATTTGTCACTTTTCATCCTTTTGAGTACACTAAGTAATTGGCAATTTTTGTATTTATCCTTCAAAAGAATTGCTTAGTTTTGGGACATTATACTCTCTTAATAATTGGTCAAAGTCTACATTGAATATTTCTTTAGCTTTTGAATAGAGGTTAATGTAGAAAGTACTAATTTCATGAAGAATGTGTTTTTAATGCAATACAATATTTCTTTCTTACTTTACTACTGATCTCTATTCTTTCTAAATGTAATTTAAGTTCAAACTTCTTATGAAAAATTGTGTTTATCCCTCTTGAATTTGGCTACTGAGAATTAAAAATACAGCTATATCCCCACTATGCCTCAATATATTTCTCTTCTTTTGATGTAAAGTGTGTATCTAGTAAGCAGACAATGCCAGATGTTTTACTTTTAATTGTTTTCTTAGTGAGCATTCTCAATCCCTGACAGTTTGCAGACACTATTTTAATTGTACTATCCATTATTAGAATTTATGAAACATTTACCATATTTATCATGGTTTGTACATTTAAATGGCACGAGGTTATCCATTGAACTGTCTACTACATCTCGATATATTGATATATTAAGGGCCGATACCTTCCCTAAAATGCATGTCAAAGTACTTTGTTTCTAATTACAATGCGGCAATAAAGACAGAAGATGTAGGATAGGGATGTATGGCAGCGTAGAAAGAAATGGAAAGAGAAGAAAAGAAACGAAAACACAGGAGTTCTTGAAAAAAACAAACACAAGTAAATCAAAGAATAGTAAAGCTAATAAAATATAATCTTTCTTTCAGCGAAGTAATTCACTATTTAGTAAAATGTAAATTGTGGTTGACAAACTCTAGGTACATAAACAAATGCAAAAGGTAGCAATCAGTACATAGTCAGCAATCATACATGATAATTAGTGTTGAAGCTGACATTTGTAGCAAAAAAGTCTTTAATAAATCTTTGGCAAACGAGGTTTGATAGAATGTGCTTGGATAAGGTTTTACATTTTTGTAGAAATATTTACAGTTTACCAACCTATTCAATTGCAGATTTGGAGAACAGTCTAAAAATACAAAGTACATTAAAAGTGCCTCATTGTCAAACTTTTTTGAGAATGTTATTCAAAACACACAAAAAAGAAAGAGAGAGAGAGAGAGAGAAATAAATAACATTGGTGATAAGAAGTGAGAAGCAAAAAACAAGTATTAAGTATGAAAACGGAATGATACTTGTTAGCGAATAATGGAACCAGAACAAATGAAATGTCATCAGTGTTATATATACACACGTGCATATATAACAGCGTGACTCACTTATAGCGTGCAAAAGTAAATTATACATTGTATTTGCACAGTAGTCTATTTTATCTTCTACCAATATCATCAACAACAGAATAGTGTACAAATAATTGCAATCTATAGATGTCAGACTTCTACATGTAGTATATATTTCTGCATATAGCTTATTAAATAGTTGTCAGTTATATATGCATATACGGATATCAGGTATTAATTTGTAATCATGAGAGAGAGAGAGAGAGAGAGAGAGAGAGAGAGAGAGAGAGAGAGAGAGTATACACATTAACATTGTATCACTTGCAAGAAAACTGAACAAATAAATTGCCTTAGTGTCAGAGAAAATGTGTGTCCAGGATTTAGATGCCTCTGAGAGAAAGAGAGAAAGAGAGAGAGAGAGAGAGAGAGAGAAGCAACACTGCATAAACGAACATTGTATCGCTATCAATATAACATATTATTGTCACTCTTCAACTGTGTGCTGTGAATACTAATTTCAAGGAGTTTATTATCATTCATATAGATATAGTTCCTCGGATAGTACATGTCGAGAACGCTACATACACTGCACTAAAGGGATTTATAAGTATGTCCAACCATGAGTATATAGGTTTCTATAGTTCATCACAATAACTTAGCTATAAGACATTATAGTCAATGCCACTTGGTGCAATGTTCATCACTTTTCATGTCTATATCGTCGGCTACATGAAAAAGAAATTCTGTCTTTGCCATATTCGTTTGTTTTGGCATATATTCGTCCATTGAATGACCAAGCTACAGTCACTGTTTCATTCTCCAATAGCTTTGTCAACAACTTAATGTTGCCCTTTGTTAAGTCTTTTGTTCAGTCTTATGTGATCTTTGATTTTTTTGAATTCCAGTCCTTCGTCTTCGTTTATTTTTCACCAACGTATCTCTTGTAACTCTGTATTTGAAATTTACGATGATGGGTTTGAAGTCTTTTTTTTGTGTGATCTCTTCTGTGAAATCTATGTGCGACATGAGTCAAGAGAGAGAGAGAGAGAGAGACAGAGAGACGGAGAGAGAGAGAGAGACAGAGATAGAGAGAGAGAGTACACTTAGTGGGGGGGGGGGAGGAATTACGTTGTGTATCTGTAACAGGATGAAACCGGGCTGGATTGGATATAGCGTAGGTGCTTAACACAATAACGTAAACGAGATGTTTATTTATAAATGCAAAGTAATGATAAACAAATCTGACACCCTAGCTCATGCCGTTACTGCCACCTCTCATAAACAAAACCCTACACTACTCATGCACACAAAGTTCAACAAACGATAAAATAAAATTATATCGTTGCTCAGCGGATACGATCAAAGAATGCATTTTTTTTTAGAAAAATCACAAGTGATCTCGTATGTCAACAGATATGATCCATGTATGGAATTTATCAACAAAAATGCTTGATATATGGCTCTATCAATATATGTGTTCCATGTATGGAATCATCAACAAGTGTGATTGATATGCATGATTGAATATAATACTTTCAAAAATCTTGGACACAACTCAATAGAGAAATTAGTATAATATATTTTGCCTTTTTTCTCAACGATCGGCATGACGGACACTGTATTCTACTGCGCAGAAAACACAGAGGATTCGAGCGATTTATTAAATATATCTTTCAACAGTTGATGTCTAATTTGGTTGGTCCCAGTGGCTTTGTTTAGGTCAAGACTAGCTGCTACACCTATATTTCGTTGTTTCTATATGATGACTTCAGATATAACAGTTTGATTTCTACCTTCGAAATGTGGTAACTATTTATTATTATTTTTTAAACGTCTAATAAAGAAAACCCAAGATTTCAGCAGCTCATATTTTTTTGACCACGTATTGCAAAGCTATATGATTGGCCGATAAGTCTAATGGAGGGGATAAATTAGATGTCTTTGTGAAAGGTATTTGTTGTCTCGTAATTTTCAAGTAAAGTCGAGGATTTTAATAGTTTAGGGAAGGCAAAATGTATAAACATTTTAAAGAAATGTGTCCTAGTTTTTTTTGCAACAGGTCCCAGCCAGAACCCTGGCTAATATGAGATTGGATGTAATAACTAAATACAATCTTAGCTTAAAAGATACTTTGCGCCCATGATTACCATTTCGTAATCAAAAGTCTACTATTAGGAACAAAGACATATGTTTCATAATGTAGACAGCAATCAAGTCATAAAGCAGACATTCCCTACACATTACTATACATAAATACAAGTTGATTATAGTTAACAGAAACATACCAATTTAAGAGAATCAAATTCAGTTCAGAAATCATTTAGTGTTGTGTCAGAAGATGCACGATTCAGCATGCGAATGATCTGGTTATTGCCAGCATTTACGGGTTTTTATTTGGCTAAAATATAATACCTGAAAAATTACAACGTTACAATGCTTCATTCACCCACCATCTTTGAATATATCACTTTTTTCCGAACTGCAGCCACAAAGAAAAGAACGGTCAAACGAAAGCTGTCGTATTCAGACAATTTTCTCACAAGGAATTGAGAAAGAACATCTACACTTACATTCATGGAATAAAAGTGTAATCATTGGTCTTTTTTATTTTTCGTTTAAGAATAATTTGAATATTTTCACACTTGAAGTATTTTTGATTTCAGTTCTTGCAGTAGATCGACATACATAAAAGCCTATTCAGCTATAGACACACATATTCACTGTTTCTTAAGTATATTCAATCCAGAACCTATAAAGATGCTGAAAATGACGTGGCTTTATAATGTTAAATATCTTTTTATCTATATTATGCGTTGATTTCGAGGCTGTGCTACTAGTTTATTCTCATGTACTTTACATCAGACGATTTTTTGTGCGGTTTATTCAAGATGATTTTGTTTAACTCTATTAGGTCCTCGGTTTCTGAATATAAATGCTCTTTCGATACGTGTAGGCTGAGTAAAAATTAGGAATTTAGGCTTGTAATGCATGCTCAGCTCAAAGTCGGTATCTTTCGTATTGGTATGTTTCCTCCCACACAGTTACCCTCGCCCTCACTTCTTTCTACTTGCTGCTCGTGTTGGTGTGAATATTATTTTTCGCCGTATAACTTATGTTCATTAGGTTTTTTTGTCATATATTCCTACATTTTTGCAGCCCCAATGTGTCGCTGGTATAGCAATCACCATTGATGCAAATCGTGGTAGGGACCACCTTATTTCACATTTGAGGTTATGTGACTACCATTATATGATGACATTTACTGGATATTCTAACCCTAATGTGCTCATGTCACACGATTCCTGGCTTGTCAAAATATGCGGCATTGAAATCTACGATATACTGTCTGTTTTTAACACCATTGTGACGTTTTGACCCTGCGTACGCTGTAATGACGCGGTTGATTACATTATCTGCTACTTGTCAGAAAAATGTTGCAAAGTGTGTTTGAATAATAGTTGCATGTTTTTGAGCATATGTAAGTACGGATGTATGTATGTAAGCTCATCTCTTATTTTATAAAACTTCAGTGTTCCCATGTTCATGCGGCAAAATGACGACGATATAAAAAATGGCAAAGTGACAATGATATAAACAAATATAGCAAACTCAAGTCTTGAAGATACAGATTTGAAATTCATCAATGTCACGAAATTGTGTATAATAAAATGCTGTTGCATGTTATATGAACATCTACATTGGTTTCGTTGCCGCGTCTAACGTTACCCGATGGTGCATAGTTTCAGCCTTAGCTATTTCAAAATACCGACGGTGAGAAAACATGATTACCTTGAGTTCTTTGGCCGTAGATTTGACCGTAGCCAGGGTACTTATAAACCAAAATGCTCTTTGCAAAGTTACAATGCAGATGCGTTTTGCTAGGAAGCTGTCCACTTTACGGAAGCAATCTTCAAAAGTAGATGCATGTGAAAATGAAAATTTATTCTTCTTGCTATCCGATCTATGTGATATAATTGTTTTATCTATTGGATGTTTCGGAATTTATTCTAAAGTTTATAACATGTCAGATTGATTGCACAATAACGCCATTCCACCATGTAGATTATACTCTGTTTAAAGTCAGCCATTTTTGTAGCTGAACAAGCAAGCTGAATTCAATTATATGTTGTAATAATTAAATGATGAGTCGCGAATGAGTTCTTATAAAATAGTGCGATTATTCTTGTCGGAGACAGATTTATGTGCGAAGGTGGTTATTATAATATTAATCTCGTACAGTTGTTCTTAGGATATACTTTAATGCGTAACGAAGTCAATTCATGTGCGCGCATGCGTATGTAAATCATTGTATTCGTACTAAACCGTTTCTCATCTATTGCATGGCGCAGTCATTGTATTTTTAGCTGTTCACGGGGAGTCATCGGTCATCGGTCTCTGGGATTTTGTGTAACCCGGATGCGGAAGTCGATCGTGATTTCGGTTCGAAAGACAAGTCTGGTTTTCTCAATGTGAAGGGCCGAAGATTTTGGACCAGCAGGGCTGGGAGATTATTGGGTTCCTGAGGGATCTTTGAGCGGACCACGCGAGGATGTTCCCTTACGACTGGACTAGAGCTTTGGAATCGGAAACATGTCTTGCTCGTCGAATGGACGCCACGCGATAAATAATATCATACGTTCCGCTTTTGAAAATCTAATTCAATATCACTTTATGTGTGAAAATCAAATTCAATGTCACTACATCAGTCATACTTGTTTATACATTTCATGTATTGATCATATCGTGTCGATAGATCCATATGCCAACAATAATTCTTTATAATTCAATATATGAATCATATTTGGCGATAGTTCCATAGGTTCATAATAACCTTCATATACAGGATCATTTGTGCTTGTTCGCTGAAATTCCACTCTTTGATCGGTTCCAGTTAGGAACGATATCATTTTCGTATATCAATTGCTGAATTTCGTGCTCAACATTTTGTTACATCCATTGTTGGACTTTATGACCCTGAGTAAGGTGTCAGATTACTTCATTATTAGTGTGCAGTATAAATAAACATCTCATTCTGTGTTTATTGTTGTCGTTAGATCCAAGCCCATTCGGCTTCAGTCTTGTTACAATCAGAGAAGACACAGAGCACATTTAAAAAAGTATCTTTTTCCGTGTCAGAAGGATACAATTTACATCTTTGTAAGTCATACTTTGAATATCGTTTCAAAAAAGTAAAATTACTACGTCTTAATAGTCAAGATCATGGCATATATTTCCATTAAGGTTGTTTGGTTAATTTTCTCTTTCTCATTCTTCTTCAATACCTTGATACATTTTTGTTTCTACTTTACTAGGTAGTATTGCGATTTGTAGTGACTCACTCGCTTATTCTTTTGAACTTTGAGTCCAAGTCGATGTGTAAGTCACCACCCCCAGCCTGAACGGGTTCTGTTTATGCTTGGGTTGTCTCATTAAAAAGTAAAATGAATTATTATTTCTTTTCAGACACTCCCTGATCTAGTTTTAGAGACGTTAGGAACAAATATAAGAAGCTTCAAATAAAAGTAGTTTTGCGTCAATACTTTCAGCCTGGTCTTGACGAGCAGTCTATATATTTTTCTTTGTTGTTGTTGTTGTTATTGTCATTATTATTATTACTATTATTATTATTATTATTATTATTATTATTATTATATTCACGTTTTATTAACTTGTTTTATTCAAGCGAAAGAAACTATTAAAGGATGCCTATATTGAAATGTGCAAATGCGATAAAAGCAAAGATAATAACCGGATTGGGAAAAAATTCCCAAAATGACTCATATTGAGTTTTTTTCCACTTTTTTGGTGCTAATGTTGTCGACGTCGATGTTGTTGATGGCGGTGATTATACTTTTGTTGTTTTCTAGCTCTATTAGTCAAAGGATGAAGAGTTCATGTGACGATCTAGCGTAAAATATCCGTCTTGGGTATATTTATTTTTATTTGGTATTGTTTACTTCAAAACCACTTTTAAGATTGTTGTTGAGCTCGACTTACGCTTGAGATGTTTTTAGTTTAATTAAACAACATACGTGCCTCTGATGTTCAATAATGTTGAAATATTAGTCATCCTTTTCCATTAGGTTTCATTGCCTATTGTACCTGAAGTGCTGCGCCGAACATGCTTATGAAACTATAAAAGTATGTTTTACCTAATATCCAAATAAACCTAAGGTATTCTTAGCAAAAATAAATACTTCATCCAACTTGTAGTTGGTTCTAAATGAAAAAGTGTTTATGTGATGACATCCAATATGGTGTGAGTTACAGATAACTATTTTCTCGCTTCTCCTATAGGACATGAACAACAGTTTTGACTTATAACACATATCTGACCTAATGTCAGTTCGGGTTTAAAGTACTTTGTTCAGACATTCCCTACTACAGCTATGACGGAGATCTTGCTAATTTTGCTGCTACTATCGCGAGACTGTTCGTCGTAATCTCGATTCGTCACATCCTGGAATTATTAATACAAGCTTCCTTTTTAAAAGGTAAAAGACTTGTTCCTTACTTCTTTTAGATTACATCGTTAAAGATTTGGATCACAGAGCGATGGAGATGAAAATACTATTTAATGACAAATGTTGCAAAAATATAAAATTATCAGGATCTAACAACTTATTTTGTATCTATGACAACTATCTTTAAAATCTAGTAGTTAGTATGTCTTCTCTTCTGAAAAGGTTTTCTAATATATTAAACAAGATAACGTAGCAGGACAATAAAGTTAAAATTACTGAAGATCTGCACAAAATACTTTTGTAATATGGTTTATGATGAATGTGCTACCAGCCTATTTCATCTCTCTCTTTTTCTCTCTCTCTCTCTCTTTCTCTCTCTCTCTCTCTCTCTCTCTCTCTCTCTACCCATTGGTGCTTAAGAGTTCTTATTGAAGAAAGACGATTTCAATTTTTTTAATATTTGGAACAACAATGAACGCAAAATATCAAAATGTATATCATATCTTCAAACACATATTCTGTAAGTAATTTCATAGTAGTATAAATACTACTACTACTACTAATAATAATAACAACAACAACAACAATAATAATAATAATAATAATAATAATAATAATAATAATAATAATAATAACCAACATCATGATCATCATCATCTTTTTTAAATAGCAGATTCAGTCGTGTGAAATATTGTAGAATGGCTCTTGATAAACGATTTAAGTTTATTGGAGTATTTTGAATGCCGCCGCAAATTCATTTAAAACAAAGAATATTTGGAATAGATGGTTAAGATTAGGCACAATTTTGATTTAAAAATATCAAGGAATGTTTTGACGGATACATTTGTCCAAAGCTAGATAATTTACTTTTCAAACAAATGCATAGCTTTCGATGATAGAAAAGCTAATGTGTTTTGACATATGTACCATGAGGGTTTTGAGAAAATGCACAACATAAATCATTGTAATACGATACAATAAGCTATAGAAGTAATCACTCTTGTGAAATGTAATTACTTTCTTGCTTTTTTAGATTAACTGATAGTTGCCATTGTTATAGTTTATATGTTAATTATATATACTGTTTCTTTCCACCCCATCAAAGGCCTTTAAAATAATCTACAAAAATAGCATATAATCTACCTCTTGATTTTCGTAAATACTTAGAAATTAATATATGATGTGTAAAATATTACGAATGGTTGAATATCCGGGTTTGAATCCCGCGTGTCCTTATTCCATGCAATTTATTTCCCCTACCTACTCATTTTTATTTATTGTGCAAAATAGTTGTAAATGACTTAGTAAGAACCGTAACAGGCGTGAAGGAAAACACCCACCCACCCCAATTCGGTAAAGATGTACGTGAAATAAAACATGACCAAAATCGATAGAGAGAAATGTGAAAGAGCATATCAATACAATTTGTTTTCAATAAATAAAAAACAAGACAACACCATTTTTGTTTTCAAAAATCAACATATTTAATAATATTAATAGGAAGCTTCTCAAACTCAAAACAGGAACACAAATGGGCAAAGTTTTAAACATAAATGTATTTAAATGGTTAACAAATCTGGTTGTAATTGGCGTGTCCGCTGAAAACAGCAATTGCCGTCGGACGCTGGATGATGCACGCCAGACAAAGGGCAATGCCAAAAGCATGTACAAAGGGCATTAATAGTAAAAGCTCACTTGACCTTACATCCTGGTGAACTAACACAAGAGTTCCTCCAAGCAAATGATGCTACACTGGCTGAAATGAATTTATAGGAACTAAAGACAATTTCTTTTTCTTAACTGCTGGGTGTGGAAAGTATCTTTGATATTCTGGTGGAAAAACATGATTTTCGAAATGGAAACAGTGGCAACTATATTGGATGCAGATTGGCACCATTTTATTTATATTAAGTCTTTTGGTGAAAACCCTATGTCAACATGACCATTAATTCAGGAGAAGTAGAGATGAAAAGTTTTTCAAGATGGTCAGTGTAGCAACCATACTGGCTGTAAGATTGGCATGATGTAGAACAAACCAGACATCATATGAAGTCCTTTTGTGAAAACCCCATGCTGATATGACCATTCATTCAGAAGTAAAAGTGATTACAAGATTTTAAGATGGCCACCACGGTGGCCATATTGTATGTCAGATCAGCATCGTTTTCATTCTGGAACAACCATACACCACAAGAAGTATACTAATGAAAACCCCATGTCGATATGACTTTCCATTTAGAAGACAAAGCAGTAAAAAGATTTTATGATGGCTGTCATGGTGATCATTATGAATGTCAGCTCTGCAACATTTTCATTTATGACCACTAAAAGCCTTTTTGTGAAAACCAAATGTCAATATGACCATCCATTCAGGAGAATGATAACAACGTTTTCAAGATGGCTACAATGGCAGTCATGTTGAAAGTAAGATCGGCACCCTTTTAATTAGTACCAGCTAGACTTGATAAGAAGTCATCCGGTGCAAACCGCTTGTTAAAATGGTTTTCCATTTAGGATATGGCAGTAACAAGATTTACAAGATGGCTGCCATGACAGTTACATTTGATGTCAGATCAGCACCATTTTCATTTATGATAAAGTAGACAAAATAGTCTTTTGGTCAAAAACCACATGCTAAAATGACCATCCATATAGGAGTAGCAACAAAAAGATTTTCAAGATGGCAGCCATATTGGATGTCAGTCAGCGTACCTTTCATTTATGACCAAATACACTTTATATAACTTTTCTGGTGAAAACGCAAACTCAATAGGCCTTTTGTTCAGGAGAAGCAGCAATAACAATTAATGAATAAATCACAAAGAAAATGCATTGTAGGGATGTCAATTCCAAATCCAACTAGCCAAGGCAAGTAAAAATAGTTGGTAGACAAGAGAAATCTTGTATGAATTGTTCAACTTTTACATAGGGATTAAAAAAAGAACTTTGATAACATTTCTCCTTCATCATGTGTGCTAGGCTATGGGCTAACATAACTTATATATTCCCCACCCCAACACATTGGTACAAAACCTAGAACAATAAGTCACATTTAGATTATGCCAGAAAATAAGGGCTGAGGTGGAAACATTACAATTCTTATACTTACAAACACTGCAAGGAACTACAAAATTTACAATTCATGCAATTGCAATCACTATGGGAAATAAGGTAAATTTGTACATACTGAGCACAAAATAAATAAAGTTCCAGGTTTGCAAGCTCTGGTGTAAATATGACAAATACTGTAAACTTTATACACAGCCTAATAAGTAAAAACTAGAAAATAATAAATATATCATTCAATAGATTTTGTTTTCATATTTGTCATTCCCAATGCAATAACTTTTCCATTTAAAGACTACGTTAACAGAAAATTTTGCAGAATACTCCGTCTCTACTCCAATGTAGTCATTTTTAAAAAAATACTAAGCAAAGATACTCAAGAAATAAAACAGGTCATTGTATCCACCTTTTCAAATATGTTAATATATAGGTGTGTATACCAATGAATACACTAAGAACATTTCATGTTTGTGCATGCAAAAGTTTAAGAGAAATGGAGTTAAACACTTTAGTTTTACCTAATCTGCGGAGGATCAAAGTACTATCACTGTAACCAACGTTTGTCACTGATGTGACATGCTCCTTGAAGCTGAATGCTTCTATCATGTTTTATAACTGGATACAACAGTTTAAGTGAACAAATGATTGAGATCAATGCTTTTTTGAATAAACGGAACATAATAGGTCAATGTGACCTATTTTTACCAGTGATGAAAAGTACATAATGATAAGTCATGACTTTTACACAATAGTGTCAATGAAATGAAACTTATATAAAATATTAATTTTGTCGAAAGTTACAAGATAAACATGAGTGAATGTTGAAAAGTAGGTTGCTTCTACTGACCTTTGCTACTAATAGGTAAAACTTATCAAGATATAAAAAAACAAGTTTCATGTTTGAACATGCAACAATACCAAAGATTATAGAAAGTGAGCTCAATGCAAAACATTAACATAATTAACAGAACCTGAAATGTAGGTCAGGGACCTACTTTTTGTCCATGGGTAAAATAAAACCTTGAGATGAATATTCCCATTAAGTTTCATGACTGTATATTTAACATTGTGAGAAAAAATTAGCTACAGGCAGAAAAAATGTATGTAATCATGGGAGCATGAGACCATGTCTTTGTGACTAACTATTGTCAGTTTAATTACTATTAGGATGACTGTACAACAAAAGTTGCAGATTAAGCCGAGTCGAATGTGAAGAAAAAAAAAACAATGTTCATGTCTTTGCTGGTGCCACCGGCAAAGTGATGCCTCTGCCTTGTTTTGGGCTTGACAGGCAATATAAAAAAAAAAAAACAAGTTTTATCATACTTCATGTGCAAACTGGTAAACACCCATACAAGACGAACAGATAAGATCTTTTTCAGTTGATTTTCTAAACAAGATATACATTTGAAATCAATAGTTACATGAAACAACGTCAAACTGATGATATTATGTTAAAGGTGTTGAGGCAAGAAGTTGACATTTTGAAAATAAACGTGGACAGTCGTATTGAGCAATATCTGCCTGTACATGCTCATAGTGTTTCCTCAAAACAACGCAGTTTAAAGACAGAACAACTGACCATACATTTCGAATAAGAGCAATACAAACACATTCATAGCAGAATTATATGATAGAGCCCCATGCATTCCATCTCCAGCTTAAGCAAAATCTTCATTTCAGCTAATGGTACGAACATTCAGTGTACACTTGCTTAAAGTTTTAATTTATATAAAACTGTTTCGAAATGTAAACACCTTATTTAAGATGAAAACATAGTTAATAATGTTAAAGAATCATACATAGTGCCTCATTTCACATAAGATTAATCAAATGATAACATTTTTGTTTATCAAGTTCAGGTTGGAACTACAATGAATATATTCAAATGGTTTCAAATATTTTGTGTGGAAAAAGTAAAATATAATGTTCCTTTTGTCACATTACAAAACATCAATTTTTTTTTTACCTGCACACAATAATTATGCCATGGATGACTATACCTCAGTTAGAACATTTTGATGTATATTTCAGGTTGAATCCATCTGGATCAAGACGACATTATATAACAACTTTGCAAATAGATCCTAAAAAGCATGCACATACATTGTCTTATTGTTAAGTGTGGTAAAGTGCATGCCACAAAATTAAGCATATATAAAACATAAGCACACATGGGAATTCTACATTGACACAAACAAATAAAACAACAAAGTTCAATTTTTTGTCTCATCTTTTTCTGAGAAAACCTGAGACATATTGATCACTTTCAGGTGACATCATCATAATCAACTCTATGTTGAAGTATTTGTGCAATACCAACTCACTAAAACTAGTAATACATACTTCATGAAACATGCTATATTTAACGTTTAGTGGGTAACAAATCCTTTCCCTTTATCTGCATAAATCCCCATTTGTGGTTGTGGGACGAGAATGTTAAGGATGATTAAAGGCCACCTCCTATTTTGCTACAGATTACAATATAATTTAACTCTACTTTGAAGTTTTTGTGCAAGTCCACAACTCGAAAACTTTGCATACTCAAATGTTTAAGTAGTGTCATTTGTTTATCACTGTTAAGTCACCCCACATTGCTACATATTTTGTTACAATTCATGTTAATTTTACATTGTGATAAAGTATAGACCTGGGGCAAATGCAGACTGAATAAGTCTTTCAAGTCTACAAATTTATAAATTCCTTGTCATGACCAAGGAATGCTCCATTTTACATAAAGGGGGATCATTTATAATATATATCAAGAATGCTCCATCAACGCTGTAGGAGGTGACACTATGATAAACTTGTGGATGAATGAAGGTGATCACCAGAGTGTAATTAACAAGTACACAGCTCACTTCTACTGTAAACATTAATCAGGCAGAAAATAAATTCGGATTAAAGTAATCTTTACAACAATATGCAGGCCCCTTTTGTAACCAAAGTTTTTTTTTTGTTGCTCTTATCTTAATATTTTCAGAATTTTAACTTTTCATCAGGACAGTATAGCCAGTATTGCAGACCTGCCAACCCTAACAAGACCTTCTCATTAAGGCAGGCTATATTTTTCCTTAAGTCTGACCAATTTTCAATAAGTAACGAAATATCATATTCTGCTATTGTCAAATTGGAAAGCATATATTTGAAAAGTTCAGAGGAGTGATCTGATGCAATAAAGGCAACATCATTTTCAACTAAAACTTAAAAGTTAGCAAAATACACTTAGACCTTAGTTACATGTACATCCAGTTCAATCTCACAAACTGCAGTTCCAAACCCAATGGAGATCAATCGTTTCTTTGCTAGATCCCTCACGCTGATGTAATCATTATTGATTTTTTTACCAATCATCTCTCCTGTCATGAGCAATACTCAAATCAACATATGATGTCCAATAAATGTACCGGGATAATTGCTGCCTTTCCTGCTTTTTTCCGAGTAATCTGAATATTCCTTTTGATAATTATGTGCTGATTGTTTAAACTTTTGAAGAGGCTGGTTATCCATTTCAGGACTCACGGTACTAATTATATGGAAAAATGGGAACCAGTATAGAAATGGGTGAGCACAGAGTATATATGGGTTTGAAGTTCAGTCCTTTTACAGACTTGTCTTTGGAACACTCATTACTGAAATTATCACCGGATTCTTTAGGTGTGGAACTGAAAATACGTTTCACAACACATGTAGATCAAAAACAATGCGGTGGCTCATAGTTTTCTCCACACAGAAGCTTGCATCAAAGTAGGGTATATACTGAGGAATATAGGTTTGATAACGAGCATTTAGAAATTTAAAGTTATTAATTTTCAATATCATGGTATTTCCATAGGTTTACTATGGGAGTTGAATTAATACTGTGAGTCCTATAGAGATACATGTAAGTAGCCTTACAGTGGTTCCACATATGCATATACAATTAAGTTATTATTAATGCAAAATTCTGGTTTCATTTGTGGATAACAAGCAAAATGAATACCTTTTGTCTACCTTCGAAAAAGTTTCAGTTGGAAATTAAACGTACTTTTAGATATGACAACTGTTGCTATGAAAGGGGAGATGTAGAGTGTGGATTGACTACGTTGGGTGAATGTGATGCACATTGGTTAATATCTATGCAACCAAATATATAAATTTTAGACAGTTTACAATTTTATGAGTAATTATGGTCACCAATTGATATTTTCTAACTTTGTTTTGAAACATGTTTCAGATTTGATCACTTATGTCTCTACCACCATGCTTAATGCTGATGAACCCTCATCATTTCTGTCTCACCATTTCATTTTGTAAATGTTTGGAACTTCATATTATGTATTTTCATTGGCTTATGACAACCTTACTTTAGTTTTAAATGATGTGTGCTGGAGGAATTTAAAGTAATATCTGCCATTTAATTATACGTTTGGGGCCCTGGGTGGCAGAGTGGCCGGCTGCCATTCGAGATCACTCAAATCTCACCTTTGCCCATGTGGGTTCGAGCCACAGCTCGGCCAATGTGGGTATGTGAGAAAGCTTGCCAGTAGCTTCCTGTGGGTCTGAGGTTTTTCCCCCACCAAATATACTGGCCACCAAGATAGCTTATCGAGGTGAAAAATGGCATTAAACCCAAAACAAATAATCAACTTTTGGGAGTAATACATGCACATATAGATGGTCACAATTACATTTTACTCTTTCAATGCATAATATGACAAGGATGATAATATATTTCAATCTTAAATTTAAGCCAGATTTTACTGGGTTAAAGTCACAGGCTTTGAGCAACCGTGGAGTAATAATCAATACAACAAACACAGTTCATACATCAGTGATTACCTCAATTAGCCCAGTACAGCTGAGGCCCCCTATGAAAAGCATGCAGCCCACTCATCTAATTGCTATTCTCATCGACATGTAGATCACAGTGACATCCTTTTGTTGTAAGAGTGTGGCACTAAAAGAGATGCATATAATCATCTAGTTTGATTCATGCATGAACAGTGCCTGAGGCTGAACCCAAGTCAGCTAAGCATGAAATACATTTACATACGTTTGTAATAAGGGTGTAGTCCTCACCAAGATGCATCCCCTCACCAAATACCATCGTTCTAGGTACAACAGTATGTATACAGGGTGCAAACAACCTGTTTGGTCATGAGCTAAATGTAAAAACTTAACACAAGCAAGCAATATGTGAAATGTAGGTCACGTTGACCTTTTGTTGTAAGGTTGCAGAGATGCCCTGCATCATCTAACTTGATGATGCACAAAGCCTGAGAAATACACATCAAGTATAACATGTAAGCAAAATCAATCAAATGAAGTATGGGTTACTGTGACCTCCTTTTGTGATGAGGGTGAAGAAGTCATCCTCAGTGAGACTGTACATATATATGCATTTAGTGGTGTCAACACCGGCACTGATGGTAGTACGTTATCTTTTCTCTACTTTGCAGGATAAGTTAAAAAGCAAAGGGATAAAAATGTGAAATGTTTTTGTTTGTTTATGAATTGCTGCAACGTCCTTAACATCCAACCAGGACCTCAACTTATGCATATGACACAAAATATGCTCTTCAGCCATGGTACAAATACCCCAAATTTTAAATACTTGATTTTCACATCAACTTTGCTATGGATCAATGGTCTAGTATCCCATCTTCTCTAAAATAACAGTTTGAAGATAACTGTCAGTTTTCCTTTCAAAATATTGCTTGTCAAATCATCGCTGTCATATACTTGTAACTTACATAACAGGACGGACAAATTAGATGATTATTTCTTTTGCTATGTGGAAACTAATCAACATAAATCAATTACAACTGCATAATGAATAAAAGCAGCATCACCAGCTACATCAATATGGTTTAGATGTATATAAAATGGGTCCATATATCATGTATTCGTAATCCAGCAACATACAACTTCCAACATTACGCTATAATTTTACAAATATTCTCACGTGAAACATTTTCTTAATATTTTAAAAACATTTAGTGACCATTTGCAATCAGCAAAACTATTACAAAAGACACATCATTGTTTAATGTTTCATTAAATAGTATTAAAACTTTATTAAGGTAGAAAATGTAACTCATGTAACAAGTATAGACAAAAAATGTTTTATTCAACTTTTAAAAATTCATAGAAGAGTCTGGAGCCAGCAATGGACTTGTTTGGTTCAGGAGTATATGTACCACAGTAGACAAGAATATTTCATATTCAGCTTCTCCCATGACCCGTAATTTGCTTGTTTTGTTGACTTTCTTGAAAAAGAGTGTTTCCAATGGAAATTCTGATGTAATCTGAACACGGAAATATTAATTTATTTACAATGTATTAGCTATTTAGTACGTTGGGTCTGTACTTTATTAATATGTTAGTCTTTGCTTCAATTTATGTTGTATGAAACAATTTTTATAGATTTTACTAATAATTTGTACTTTCAAATATTGATATATTCCTATATTTATACTGTGTTGATTCATCATTTCAAGAAATATCACATGCACAGAAATACATGATAAAATAAATGAATTAAACGAGGTATATTTAATATTTAGTTCTTTATGGGGTTGACATAAACACAAGTATTTTAAAATTTTCATATTTTAAGAGAAAATTAACACAGCACTTAAATATTTTATTCACGTAACATTTACCCACCCCCAAAAGCTCCATCCATAGTGTGTTGATTAAATATACAAAAATAATTATCAGATTTATTTTGCAGTGCAATATTTATTTCACATGAGTTTAATGAGGTTTTGGTACATGCATAGTTTATGTTGGTACTATCATCTTACAATAACAATACACATGAATCACGTAACTATGACTGTCATTTCTGTTCCGTAAATGTTACATGAGATGGACACAGATCAGTCAAAAAAAATTGAATGTACTGCATACAGACTGGCAAATGTCAATATTAAGTCTAATTTCAGGCTTGTAAATTCTGTAAATCAGTAAATAATTTCAGTTATGTTTCTCAACATTACAGCTGTTTAATGAAAATACACAACAACGTAACATGGACCGACATTTCTGCTCTGTAAAAGTGATTATGAAGTCAGTCAGAAATAATCATCTCAAGAGTGCCGAGAAAATATTGATGTTTCCTCGCTGAATTCTTTCATTTAATGGTCATAATATATTATATATTTGTAATTAAAGATAAACAATTTATGTTAAGTCTATTTGCTACTCGTTTAAAGAATTCTCTTATTTTGTCGCACATCACGTAACTTACCTTTTCACGTAACAGTCACATAACATCCTTACGGACATCCTGAGCAAGCATCCTGTTGAACTGATTGTTCTTGAATGCCAGTATAAGAAGTGTGTCATGTGCAAACTGAATGTTGTGTGCACTGTAAGGGTTTTCGGTGGT
The DNA here is from genome assembly GCA_029931535.1 of Margaritifera margaritifera. NCBI lineage: Eukaryota > Metazoa > Mollusca > Bivalvia > Unionida > Margaritiferidae > Margaritifera > Margaritifera margaritifera. The sequence continues at coordinate 95,895 of JAQPZY010000702.1, forward strand.
AAACACAGACTCAAAACTGAACTCACGTAACGGTGAGAGCGGGCAGACACTGACGGTTTTTTGTGCGTTCGTCATTTTGTCAAATGATGAATGAATAAAAGTATTTCAGTTTTCTTTATTCAAATAGTATATAAAATGACTCCCCAAATCATATCTTACTATGTAATATATTGAAAGTATTATGATAGGGCATGTTGTTGAACATCATGTAACCAGTGGGACAGACACATCACACATATAAGCACTGTGATAAAAATCAAATATTTTAAAATAATTTTTCCAACCAGCAAGACAATGGGCACAGGTTAGAAACGAGAATACACAAGTTTGTAAGAAACATCCATAGTTTTATGTCCTTGCAATGATAAAAAAGCTATAAAAATAAAAATTGTTATGTAGACTAGAACTGTCCCATTTTGTTCTCTCTGGAATGTAATGATTTTGGAAATTATAGAGGAATTAACAATTAATAAATAGACATTTCATGTCAAAAATTTTTTTATTGTCACAGTAGCACATGAACATTTATAATAACTGACATTTATGAGGAATTTAAGAATGAAATGCTTTCCAGAGACTCTTTTTGACAAACGCTTGCATCTGACAGTAGACTGTAATACAGGTTATATAACAAATTGAAACGGCTTCTATTTTGATAATTAAATGTTACCGATGGATGCATGGAAGTACAGATATGACAGGACCAATTTAAGGTTCCCCTCTTTCAAGCACTGGTGAATGTTATCATTTTTTAAAAACTCTGAATAAAATATGGTCTAAAATGTAATCACTTTAGCATCTCTATACAAACTGGGCCATGATCATCCAAAGATGCAATGCAAAAATAAAATTCCTTTCATGAAAACTTACCTCTGTCACTAGACTGTACTGAACATTTTGAGTTCATTTGCTCTAAAATTCATGGAATTTACTTCCAAGTCTCATCCAAACGAGTTCTGCAGTGACTTCCTATTTCGTGACAATTACTTTGTTGAGTTACTTAGAAACATTTTACTAACATGCAAATCTGTTTATCTGGGATTACTCAATTTTCACAGTAGTAACACAATAAAAGTCCTTTAGTATTCCAGTCACACTCTTATACTGTGTGTGTAAAGGACCTGAACTGACATGCTCTTTTTTATCCTGTAAAAAATAAACTCAGACTAAAGTGGTCTTGAGAATGTAATGTTAGCCTCCTTTCTAGAATTGTTGTTTTCTTTTAATATTTTAAGACCTTTAATAGGCACTATATAGCCAGTTATTGTGCTGACATGCTGTTAAACCATATAATACCTACATATAGCCTTTGCATTATTTCTTAGTAAACATCTCAAAATTAAAAGTACAAGGTTAAGTTAATGCAACAATAAAACAAAATGTTAGTACTAAGAAAGCAGAAAGTTACAATATGAAGTCGGGTGGTTCAAATCAACGTTTTGCTTCGCTTCACCCTCTCATGACCAAAAGGGTTCTGTATTTCATTGCAGATTGTTGTTATTATTATTATTATTATTACTATTATTATTATTATTATTATTTTATGATTATTATTACTGTTGTTGCACAATTATGAAATCTACAAGGGAAGTAGCACATTTGCAAGCCAAGGGTTGCCTATCCACTCCGTTCCGCAACGACCATTGGCATATATCTCTAGCCAAAACAGATTTTTAAACCAGTGCCCTCTTGCAGAAGAAAGATTTATTGTCCATATCAAGCAAACTGAAGGGACAAATGAGAGAACTCATTATGTGACATGTTTGAAATTCAATATTGTGACTTCTGCTATATCCGCATGCCTTGACATTGTTCAAAGAAACTTTTTTCAGACACAGGCCCAGAGCAAGTGACTTTAAAAATATCACAAGCCCTGACTCCCATTCCATGTGCCCGAAAGGGTCCTATCTGTTACTATTATTTTGACATGATGTTGAAATTGCAGTACTTTAAACATGAAAAGAAATAAACAAAAATCATATTAAACTGACTTGCGTGTTTATTCGCCTCTCAAAATATTTCACATAAAGCAATGGTTTCCTCCAGGTCGTAATGTCAATCATTGTCCAATAGCGCCAGTGCTCAAAGAGTTTTCCGGACGCAGGCCCAGAGCAAGTCTCTTTTTTAAAAAAATCACTTGCCCTCACTCAAAATCCACTTGCCCACGAAGGCCATATATTTTACTATTATTTTGACACACACACCCCGTCCAGAAGAATTAAATGGTCGGTAACTTTTACTTGTGATATTGGTTACTGAACCCTTATTCACATTCTGCTGAAGAGGGGTTCACAACCAACAAGGTTGCCAACAATGTCTGCACGCTCAAGTGGTAAATTCTGAATAATTGTGGTATACAACTCTGCCCTTGTGATTTCTGACTTTATGCCTTCAGGTTGATGTATAGTCTGCATTGCATAACAATCTTTCTGTAAGGATACGTATTCGGAGGCCTTTTAGTTATTTCGTTTCCTGAATGCTGTAAAAATCTCCATGTTTCTTGATAAAAGTTGAAAATAGAAATGAAGTTGGAGAGGCACTGATCTTTTTTAATATCAATCAGTAAAAACTGTAGCTCCAAATTCATAATTAGTTTATGTGATAGTAGTGTGGATGTGTCACAATTACATAAAACACTCACTCCATGTAAAAAAAAACTAGCGGCTACCAACTCTTTTAACTAAACTGATTTAAATATAATGTAATGATCTCAGTTTCTTTAGGGTGAAAACAATATTGTATTGGGAACTTTAAGTCATTAATCACGTAGCTGAGCTTAATTGTCAAACAATCGCACATGGTACTGCTCAATATATTCAACCAGCAATGCATTACCAAGTTAGCGTGAGCAAGGGACAGCTTATCATTATTGATGCTGAACAAACGAGCACTAATTATAGGTAACCAATGATATACGGAGAACAGAAATAGTACTGTTCCCCATTCATATGTCACGTGCTTCAAACTGTACACACAAAGTTGATAGCTTTTGATACAATTAAGCCTCCTTTAGACTCTAGATTCCATATTTTTGCAATATGTAATACACGCTTAGGCCATTCCCGCCTAATTTGATTTAGACCCCTCATAAATTTAATCTGACCCTGATAATGTGGTGGGATATAAACATGGGAACCAGCAGGGACCTGAGTATTAATACTTTACTTCAAAATAAAAATGCAGGATTTCATCAACTGGCTCAAAGTTTCTTTCAGGCAAATTATATAACACCTTTTTTTGGACAGGCCCGACGGGCAACTCACAAGAGGGGCCCAATCTTGATTTAGAGGGTCCTTGGGCATTGAGCTATCAGATTTATTTTTAGCTCGGCTTGAATCGAAAATAGAAATCGTGTGAGAAAAGTTAAATTTGAGAAACTTGCATGCAGCACGTGTCCTTGTCTATGATGGGTGCTGCACATATTCCCAATCTGATTGGCTCAATTCTTTCTGCTGCAGCCAATCAGAGAGCAGAGTGGTACATGTAGATGCTGATTTGACTAGTTACACATATCAAGGGTTGATGTGGATTGAAGTAGATCAACAACCCTTGGCTAGCAAAGATGGGGAAGTACTTCACTTGTACAGTTTTAAAAATTCAATGTTTCATATGCAGTCCACCCACAAATGTTGCAGGAATTAAATCCGTCATAATCTTTTCTCAGTATATTTTTCTTTCACATCTTTCCTTAGAAAATGATGCATGTCGGTAACCGTTTGAAAGGAAATTAAAGGCATGGTTAGTTACATACACAAAGTAAAAATCTTAACAATAATAATATTAATAATAATTAATAATTTCTGAGAATATATACAGCAGGTGACATATAAAACAAACTCCTAATTTTATTAGGCATTATATTTTCTTCTTCTTTCACGAATCCTTTAAAATCCTTGGATGAATCATGATTCAATTTATTAAAAGGCAGGATCCATGTTTTTATTGTTTCACTAGATGTGCCTTTTAATCAGAATGAGTTATAACCATTCAGTAGCATCTGGTAAATCGTTTGATAGTGTCCCTTCAAGAGCAGAGTACCTATACTAATGCTGAAATGGTAATTGAGATTTCCTGCTCAATGTTCAGTTTTAATTTGGAGCAACTAAACAACACATATGTCATTAAATTACTAACTGTCAACTATCAAAACATATCGGAAACTATTTGCTAAAAACAGTTTTCTTCCAGACTGTCTCAGATGCAATGTCTTGCTTCATCATGTTACCTGAAATTCTCAGGAGAATGGCTGCAAAGACAGTTCACGCTGTAAAAGATAATTCTATAACAATATCTGCTTATCCCAGTGCCACAATGTTGTCTATTGAGTGCACACACTGTTACAAACAGTAAGTTAAATATAATCCCATGTATGTATCGCCGTGTGCTATCAATCATCAATGACCTGCTTAAACTTTGGGCAGAGCATATTGCCACTTACGATCGTGCAAAAATAAATTGAGCACAGAAGCTACTGTTTACATTTGCAAGAAACTATAATGGGCTTTTTGTATGGAAAACAATATGAAAGCTATTGGAATAATCACCTAGCACAATGTAGAAAACTGCCTGGGGCAAGAACGAAAAAATAGCCTGTCACGGTAAATAAACTGGCATGGCATGGCATGGCATCACATGTGCCATCATACAATGGCCTGGGTGCAGCGCTATCCCATACATGGACACAGGCACCAATTTTAAATATTTTGTGTCATCCTCCTATAACTGTATCCAAAATATTTGGTCAAAAATCTTTAAAAATGTCATTGTAATTGATATTTTTGTGCATTTCACCTTGCAAGCCTTCCATAGCCATCTCCCCCCCCCCCACCACCACCAAGAAAGCTCATAATGATACCTCTATTGCTGATGTTCACAACATAGGTGAGACAACTTTTGTACAAAGCATAGGAATAAAAATGTTAATTTATTATATAATTTGTAATTGTCAATGGGATTTTAAGAAGTGAGAATTAATTTCATGGTCATAAACTGTTATGTCCTCAAATTTGCAAGGGCTCTGCCCCCCTCCCATTATGCTAACCCTGTTTAAGAGAAATTAAACACCCTTTAATTGATTTCCAATTTAAATAAACATCCAATATGGTAAGTTGCAACCAGTGCAATCTAGTTCCAATTTCTTTTATAAATTCATAAATTTATTATAAAAAGTATACAATTCTAAAATATAGGGAACTATGCAAAGAAAAATGACATTACAGTATACCAGCGTTTTACATCTTGTTTTTTTTTCTTCTTCCCCCTATACCACTGACTGGTCCTAAACATATTCGGCCAAATTTGAAAATCTTTTGCAGTCTCCAATTTACCCAAACTTCTTTGCCATGCCATTTTATTTGCTGCTACAAGCTATTTTTTCTAGCACCAGGCTGTTTTCTACATCGCACTAAGCCTTTATTCCAACAACTTGAGTAAGCATGCTATTTTTATGCCTTGGTTTCAATTCCATGTAATCATGAGGTTATGCAAATTAAAGTATTTTTCATATGGTAATGTAACAGATATCCCATGCTATATCTTGCAAACGTTGTATAGGGCATTCCCCGAGCATCAGTAGCGGCCCTCATACCTTCGTTGCGGAGGAGGAGTGGCCCCTGCAAACCAACATTACTTTTAAGTGTTTACCTGCTATTTCCTCTTTTATGGAATGCCTGGTCTTTCCCATCTCAAATGCAACCCACCCACCATTTTTGGTCACGGTCAAAAATCAAGTTTTTTTGCAGAACCCATTTGTCTTCATGGAGTTGCTGCGACCATTTGACTTTGATATCAAAATAGATTTTTTAATAGTGTCAAATGCAAGCCATCAAAAAATTCTGATCACAGTATGTGATGCAGATCTCAAGTTCAAGTGTGAAAACAATTTTTATTCTTGGAGTCATTGTGACTTTGAACTTTAAACCCAACAAATTAATAGGTGTATTCCTTGTCTGAAATGTGAGTCATCCACAAAGTCTGGTCAAGGCAGGTGGTACAGAACCTATGGTATTTTGTTGAAACTGTTTTCTTTCTCTGAGCCAATGTGACCCCGAAATGTTGTTTTTTTTGCCCCAAAAATCAACAGGTGTCTTTAGTCTCAAACGCAATAGAACCACAAACTTTGGTTGAAGGAAGTGATGAAGAACTCAAGATATTGTCAGGAAACCATTTTTCCTTAAGGAGTCTGTGACCTTCACCACTGACCACAAAATCAATTAGTGTCTTTCTCATCTCAGACAGAAGCCATTTACAAGGTTTGGTCAAGGCACTGGATATAAATTTAAGTTAATGTGTAAAAACCATATTCAGTCTTTCAGTCCTTGTCACCCTGACTTTTGCTGCTTAACATTAATCGGATTCTTCCCAAAGGCATGTTAATCAAAATGTTTAGTAACCACATATAGTGGAGAGTTCAACTTATCGTGTAGCAACTAAACAAAGAACAGGTAGACTGACAGATGGAAAACAGGTTGACACACAATAACATTATATGTTTGGCCTTATGGTTGTAGTATAAAAACTATAACAAGAAACGGTAAGATTGCCACACACTGCTAGAGGGTGCAGCTTACATGTATGTAGTTTGTTACAATGTGAGTGAAGTCCATCACAATGCAAAGTAAATGTACTAAATTTATAAGGGAGAACTGAAAATTGGAATTTTGTTTAAAGACCCCAATATTTCAGCATACACATCAACTGTTCTTTTGTCCCTTCACCTGGCGTGGTGAGATGACACAATTATTACATTAATTTTAATTGATAAAGAAAAATATACAAAGGTTATGTACATGTATGCACATTCTTTTTGGTATTTCTAACTCAATGTCATGCTTATACAATAGCATTACTATATATCGGGGTACCTTGAATAATATGTTAAAATTTTTATAATATATCTCCCGACACCACCCGCAAATCCTGTCCTATTTCTAAAACACAATTACCTTTACTTTTACAATACTTTCCACAAGATAAATATCGGTGAATCATACAATTTGTAAAATGTGAAAAATGGGCCCCATGGTTTAAAATATGAAACGAAAAGAGGACCTTTCCATTTGGGAAGGGATACATCATAGGCTGATGAGCATACTGTGGCTTAATCCATGCCACCATAAATTAACATTTTTAATGAATGTATTAAAGGTTTGACTTCAGTAGATTTTCGAGAGTCAAATGTACCTTCCCAACACCCAAGTAAAAGCACATTTTTTGATACTTTTTTGTTCGGTGTTCTCAGAAGCATAAATAAGTAATAAATATTGTTGATGGTTCTTTATCGAATGTACGATTTGAGGTGCAGATGGACAAAGCCTCCACACCAGTCAACCAAACAACCAAATCCGACTCAAAAGTGAGCACAGACACAGGTCATAGTCAAATTTAGTATTATTTGAATAAGACAAGAACGCAGAAGGCATTAATGGTGATTCATTTTGGCAAATCAAGTGCATTTTAATGCTTTGTAAAAAGTCATAATTTTCACTAAAATAAGATTTATTTTACAGATTTTTTTTTTCTTTATTATTTAATTATTTTTCTTGGCATAATTCTCAGTTTTAAAGCAGGTTATAAACTTGACGATCATTATATCTGAAAACAAAAGTGATGCATTTAGTCTATATTGCTAATATTTATAGTTGAGATGAACTTATACCCTTGTACATGTTCAAGTATGAGAGAAATCTAGCCAAAGCTTTTAAAAATATGAGTGGGAAGACTGCTCATATTACGACAGTGTCAAGTGATGACCCCTCTTATAATTTACTATCAGATGAAATTAAAAAGAAAAAATGTTGCTATTAAATTGTACAGTGTCTGCCAATTATATGAAAATGTCCCCAAAATTTATGAATTCGTGGCCATTCAGAGTCCCTACAGGTTACTGGAATAAAAATTCCCTGACAAAACGTTTATATCAAATGGAATACACACTAGTGATCTCCCCAGAAATTTATGATAGCATTGGGGTAAGCGCATGGTAGTGTCATAAAATGTTTTCAGAAACACAAGTTATTATCTTAAAAGTGAAAATATTCATATCAATTAAATATAAATAAATGTACATATATTTATATAGCATTCTTCATTTTCCTAAGTTATAACATGATCTAAAGTCAAAACTTATTAGTCTTTGAATCTGAATAAACGATGAAACTATCCAAGTTATATTTATCCCAAATGTCAGACATAATGTGGTTTTAAATTCATCTGTGGCAAGTATGAATTGTAGAAATAGCTCACTGGGTGAGGTTTTCATGCTTTTATCTGTAATTCTAACAAATGAAAAGATGATGCCTATTAATGCATCAATATACTAATTAAAAAATATCACTACTTAATTTATAATGTAAAATATTCCAATTGCAAACTAGTTGTTTATTGTTGAAGAAATATTTCAAATATAAATTAAGGAATAATCCAACACTTTTTATTTATGTTTTCAAAACAGGTAAAAATTGGAAGACACAAATTGCTCCTTTTCTTACTTGGATAGACAGAAAAGAGAAATTCATAGCGCAGCACCCACTTAAGTTATGGTTTATTGATTAAACTATTTTTTCTTGCTGAGAGTATTCATTCACAAACATCCTTGTCACATGTGCCAGAAAATAACACAAGCAACAACAATCTTAACTACAACAACTATTACTACCGCTGCTTCGATAAAAATAACAACAAGAGTCCCTCTAAGGAACTGACGCTTTACTGGGCAAAACGAATTTCCAGGAAATCAAGATAAGACCATTTTTGCCTTTTAACTGCCAACTGTTGTAACCATCCCTGATATTCTTAAACAATAACAATATTTTCAAATTAGCTTCATTGGTGGACATGCTGGATGTTAGATTGGCACCATTTTGATTTAAGACTAAGTAGACATCATTAGAAGTATTTTGGTGAAAACCCCATGTCAATATAACCTTTTATTCATGAGGAGTAGCGATAACAAGATTTCCAAGACAGCCATTGTAGCAGCCATATTGGATGTACGATTGGCACCATTGTCATACAGAACAAACCAGGTATCATAAGAAGTCTATTGATGAAAACACTATGCTGATATAGCCATCCATTTAGGTGGAGTAGAGATAACAATATTTTCAATATGGCCAGCATAGTGTCCATACTGAGGGTCAGTTTGCATCATTTACATTTATGACAAACTATACACCGGAAGAACTCTTCTGACGAATATCCCATGTCAAATTGACTTTCCATTGAAGAGTAGCGATAACAAGAATTTCCAGATGGCCATTGTGGTGGTCATATTGGCACCATTGTCATTCATGACCAACCAGACATCATAAGTCTTTCAGTGAAAACCCCATGCTGATATGAGCATTCATTCAGCAGAAGTAGTGACAATATTTTCAACATGGCCACTGTGGTGGCCTGAGTGGCATCATTTTCATTAAGATCAACTAGACATCATAAAGAGATTTTAGAAAAAGCACGATGTTAATACGACCATCCTTCCAAGAGGAGTAGCAATAACAAGATTATCAAAATGGTCACTGTGAAAGCCATATTGGATTGCGACCAGCACGATTTTCATTTAGGACCAAATATGAAGTCTTTTGGTGAAAAACCCAATGTTAATATGACTTTTCGTTCTCGAGGAGTAGTGATAATAAGTGTTTAAGATGGATGCTGTGGAGGCCATATTAGACTTCAGATCAGCACCATTTTTGTTTGGGACCAAGTAGACATCATGAGAAGTCTTGTTGTGAAAACTCCATGTTGATGTGACCATCCATTCAGGAGGAGTAGCGATAACAAGATTTTCATGATGGTGGTCATATTGGATGTCTGAGTAGCACATTTTGGTAAAAATCCCATGTCATAAAACTCAGGGTCTAGATTATACAGGTTCCACTTTTATATGAACTTTAGGATGTCAGTTGTTGTCAGTGATAACAAACTTTGCAAATTAGCTGCTGTGGTGCACACATTGAATGTCAGCTTCGCAACATTTTCATTAAGGACAAAGTAGATATCATTAGAAATCTTCGTAAAAATCCAATGTCATAATGATCATCCATTCAAGGGGATGGTGACAAGAAGATGGTTAGCCAGTCATCATGGCAGTCATACTGGATGTATGACTGGCACCATTTTCATGGTTGCCATATTGAATATCAAATCGGCACCATTTTTAGTTAGTACCAGCAAGACATCATAAGAAGTCTTTTAGTGAAAACCCCATGCTGATATGACCATCCATGTAGGAGGAGTAGCAATAGCAAGATTTTGAAGATGGCCGCTGTGGTAGCCATATTGAACTTCAGATCAGTAATATTTTAATTTAGGACCAACTAGACTTCACAAGAAGTCTTTTAGCGAAAATCACATGTTGATACGACCATCAGGAGTAGTGATACAATTTTCAAGATGTCTGCCGTTGTGGCCATATTGGATGTCAGATCAGCACCATTTTTTATTTAGGACCAACTAGACATCATAAGAAGTCTTTTAGTGAAAACCCCATCCTGATGACCATCCATTCAGGCGAAGTACATGTAGCATTAAAAAGATTTTCAAGATGGATGCCATGGCAGCCATACTGGAGGTAAGAGCGGCACCATTTTTATTTAGGACCAACAAGCTACGATAAGAAGTCTTTTAGTGAAATCACATGTTGATATGACCATCCATTCAGGAGAAGTAGCAATAACAAGATTTTCAAGATGGCTGTTGTGATGGCCATATTGAAGTCACCATTTTTATTTGAGACCAACCAGACATCATAAGAAGTCTTTTAGTGAAAACCCCATGATGATATGACCATCCATTCAGGAGGAGTAGATATAAAAAGATTTTCAAGATGGCCACGGAGTTGGCCATATTGGAAGTCCGAGCAGCACCATATTTTAGACCATGGGATGAATGCGTTTGAAACGTTTCATGGCAATTCTCCAATTAGTTAAGGAGGAGTAGCGATAACAAACTGGTGCTAACGGACAGATGAACGACGGATGACAAAAGACGGACAACAGACCATCCCATAAGTCTATGACCAGTAGAGCTAAAAAAAACCTAGTAATATCTATTATGTGAGTATAATAACAAATTGAATTATCTTGAGGTAAAATAAAACAAAAAAAGCCTATTGAAAGACCCCCCTTCCCTTAACTGGTTGGTCCCTTAAAGATAGCTCACAACTCCACAACAGCCAAACCATGCCATCTTTTATGTAACCTAATTTGAACAAACTTAAATTGTGCACAAATTACCTGATTTAACATGGTTAAAGATGGGTAAGTCAGAATCAAATTACACAGATCTACACAAATTGTAATGCCAATGATTTTGTCAAGTTACAAAGTGATGATGATATTAGTTATATAAATCCTCATTGTCTGTTTAAAAATGCATATATTTGCTATTCCTACATTTAAACCAGATATATTTCATCTTGTGGTACAAACAATGTGGCAAAGTAACAAGTTAAAATGTCATTTGTTATTGGTACCATTTGATAAAATATATCAGGTATTTACAGAAGGAAAACGACAAGTTAAAATGTCATTTGTGGGTACCATTTGATGAAATATATCTGGTATTTACAGAAGCAAAGTTAAAATGTTATTTTTGGGGGTGCCAGTTGATGAAATATATCTGGTATTTACAGAAGCAAAGCCACAAGTTAAAATGTCGTTGTTTTTGGTACCATTTGATGAAATATATCTGGTATTTACAGAAGCAAAGAATATTTTAATGTTATTATATAACAAACTTGCTTCTGAATCGAAGCTTTGAAGATTAAATTCACTCTTCGTTAAGTTCACCTAATATTTTCAATCACATTTATTGGCTGATCATAACAAAATATCAGAGATCTGAGAGAACAGTAGGTTTTGGATCATCTAATCTGTTGCAATAAATTAAATTTGACATTTTGATACTATTTTACCCTATGTGACCGAAAGAGCAAGTCGAATTAAATAATGCAGCACACTGGATTTTTTACATTGTTGTCAAAGTTGTTAAGGGATATAACTTTGTAAAGAAGCAAACGTTGGCAAGTCCAATATCTATGGCAAAAAGAATTTCCACACCTAAAAGGTAATGCAGTTTCTAAATAGTGCGAGGCTATTTGCACGGCTGCCGTGTACTTTTAGGACTGAGCAATTTTTTTTCTCATCCAATTGTTTCAGAAAAGTCACCTTATTTTTCACTTTTCCCAAATTTGTAATCACTTGCCAAGATTTGATGAGATGTATGCACATAATCCATAAAAAAAATAAAATAAATAATATACAACATAATTATTTCTTAAAAGAATTTAATTTTCAAAAACAATTGTTGATATACTTCAGGTATATATATGTTAGCTTCTGAATTTGAAAAAATGACCATGTATATGTCTGCCATCTACACCAGCACTAAGCCAGCAACTGATAGCTGTGTCCGGGTTAAAGTCCTCAAGCTCTGGCCCATTTGCTGAAATGTTCATTAGAATTTGTAAACTCTCTTTTTTACGGAATTCCTTAAATAAGACTTGATTAAGTTCATTGAACTAAATCCTCGCTCACACTCAGCAGTGGAAGGGCTTATAACAAACATGATTTCTAATAGTTTGCATAACAGACTGAGACAAGGTGGATTATTCACTAAGAGTGTTCCAAAAATGTCAACAGGTGGATCCGGTGACTGCTTGTATGCCCTCATCTACGCTTTGAACTCTCAAAACTGCTCAGGAATGGCTGTTTGAAAATCACTTCAAGATGATTAAGAACGGTTTTCCGTAACGGGCTAGGGTGTAGGCTGTGTTAACGAGAGCTCTGATGTTTTTCATTTCAGTCTCATTTAGTTTTGAAAGGGCCTTTCCTAGTGGAGCATCAGCAACTCTAACTTCAGGGATTTTCTGCACATGCTGGCTAGTGTCTGCATATATTGTGTTGCACGGGCTTATGGGGTCCAGAAATGTCATGAGACTTCATTGGTTCAATCTTGTATTTCCACTGACAAATAAACTGGTTGTATTTCCAACCTGTGCCAGTTCTGAATAGTGTTTGCAATAACTGCAAAACATTTTTCCTTCTGAGTCAATGCATTCAAGCCAAGGATAACAATCAACCCAATGCGGCTGAAAATGTATCTGTCTCTTACATGTAGCAGTGTCGTATTTGACATTTTTTGCTACCACGGATTCTGGTTTATGTCTCTTTGGAGAAGTAGCTACCTCACACTGTCACGGAATAAGGCAATAAAATAATTTCGTATTGCATTAAACGATGGTAACGTATATTTTACTATTGTCGACGCGTACAGCGTTAACTAGAGTAGCTTGTTTTTCTACCTTGACATATACTTACTGAATGAGTACATCTCGTTGTAGGTCGTTTGCAGCGTGATGCCCATGTTTCTCGACATGCACGTGTTCTTTACCCTTGGGTCTTGAACGTATTGTTTTTTTTATATAGTATAAATAGTAGGTTTTTACTATAAGCGGGACATCATCGCTTGGATCTTGTCACGGAGTGTCGGTCTTGGCACCACAAAACTACAGCCGTAGGGGTAAGTGACAACTGTTAAGATAACTGAGTCCCTTGTACATTTGTGCTTTTTATTGTGTTCGTGACATTCTTATTTTTGTCATTATCGTAAATTGGATAAAGCTTCGATAGAAGAAATAACCACGTTTAACAGACAATTAAATGTTAGAATTTATTCCTTTTCACGTGTAGGATTCGAGTAGAAAGTTACACGTAGAGTGCGGGTTTAATGTATTTTGTATAACTTATTAGGGATATTGACATAATGGACTATAGACATTCTTTTGAGTGGCCCATACGTATATTTCATATGGATATATTTTTGTATTTTGTGTGATATCGTATTATGTATTATACGCTACCAGTTTCATCTATTTGTAGCTTAAAATGGTAGAAGGTAAAGTTGAACCAGAGTGAAACTGGGAAGAAAACCAGAATGAACCTGGCGTGGGTAGAGGCAGTGCAGCCACAAAGTGTTTTTGAACTGTGATATTTAGTTTTTTTGGACTGTCATCTTGGTTTTATGAACCATATCATGTCTATTATATGAACCGTCATCATTATCATTATTATTTTAAGTACTGTGTCGCCATTATCACTATCCTCGTCATTATCATTATATATATATATTTTTTTTTCTTATTTGTGAATGTGTGTATGGTATGTACAAGAGTCTGATATTTGTGTAGCTTGTGCCATCGACATATCGTACAATATGTAAATATCGTCATTCACATACATTGTGTTTGTTGTATTCATTTAATCCAAGGCCCACTCGGTTTCTATTCTGTTACACACACTCAGCAGCAGTCTTACGTTTTATCCCTCCACTTTCACAAACATTTACCTTCTCTGAATCGTCCTTAGCAAACTCCACAGAGTAAATATCACTTTGCTTGACAACTACTTCTAAAGTGATCATAACATATATTTTATATTTTAAATACGAACAGCAACAGATCATTAATTATCATAATTGTTTCGCTTAAAACGTAATATCGCACATGGAAGTTAATCCTCTATATAATCAATTAAAAATTAAAGAATCACTACTGTCATTTAATCAGTTCATAAAGGAAACCAACTGATGTCTGTAAAGTACCTTTCATTAATTTAATTACATTGACTCGCTGGATTAAAATCAGAGTGATCCGCTAGTGAGGATCTGGTTTGAGACCTTGTTTGTTTTATGTGTTTTGATTTGCCGATAATTTGGTCGCTTAGCCCAATATGCAGTCAAACGGTAATAGAATGTGCGCATATGTGACAGTTATTACTGACCACCTCTATATAGGATGTAAATGTATACATGGAGAGGGGTATAATTAAGTATTCAGTACGCCCGGAGGGCATGAATGGCCAAATAAAGGTAGATATAGTGATTAAAGCATGAAAATAAGGACTTGCCCGACTTTTTTAAAATAGGAAAGAAGCACTTGTCCCCCATTGGCGACTGGAAAATTGTACTTGCCCGACTTCGAAAATGAATAGTCCTTGACGCCGTACTATGGGATTTGCTCAGCCCTGACCTTAACTGGGGAAGATTATTCGCATGACCGCACTGTATCTAATCTTGAAAGACTATTCGCACATCCACCATGTACATAATTCAAGTAATTTGTAAAGTTTCGGGTACCTGATATGCGAAGGGTATTCACATGGTTGTGTACAGTATGCGTATCATGGATTATAGAAAATCCATGCTCCCACGTTGGACCTTAAAGCTTTTCCGCCTTGGACCGGATGTAGTGGTCATTGTGGTTTGCGCATGTCATGACTCGTATTGGACGGATTAAATTTTAAAAATGTATCATCCAGCTATTTTAAGGGAACGTGTACCAATTGACAGTTGGTGGTTATGGTAACTGTTTATAAAGAGCGGTTCCTAGAGTTCTCACTGGTTCATAAAACTTTCATGAACTTCTGCTACTACGAACTGCAACTGCAAATCATTGATGGAATTTCCGAAAAATTTCTTAATTACTTTTGAAAAAACTAAAGATAAATATCAAACTAAAAGTCAATAATCCATTTAGAATCTATCAGATAGACCGCATGTATAAAGATAATAATCGTGAGTCTATGAACCACATTCTTAAACAGACAGTTGACTGCAAGACGAAAACGCTCACGGCATTTGTGCAACTGACACATGAATTAGTAACCGGACAATTCAGAAATCTGATGAGTGCTCTAGTATGCACTGGAGATTTCCGGCTTGCCGACAGTCATAAACAATTTCAGTTGACAAAACAGACTGGATAAAAATGACAGAGCAACAACGCACAAACTTGTTCAAATTCTTTAGACGCCACATTGACATAAACACAAAATACATGGTTTCTACGGACGGTCAGACAACTGTTGTTGCATCAAGGACTAACTGACGAAAACCTGGACAAAGGAAACTACAAATTAATGTACGAACTGTGACAATTACCGCTAAAACAAAAATATTTTCCTGAGATTTTCTTTGTCTATCATCATATATCCTGGCTTGTTACAATGGCACTCTTAATCTCACTCTTGCATATACTGTCTTATATACTTTTGGTACTTTGATACTTTTCGCTTTCATTCTGTGTGTGTATTTCGATTCGCCGTTTATCATACCTGTCCAATCAAGTAAAGAGTAAATAATTCGTATAAATGTAAATCAAAGTTTAATTTGCTTTTTATTATTATTCAAACAAATACAAACGAAACGAAACAATAATGTACGAACTGTGATAAATACTGCTAAAAGATCCAAACCTGAACATTGAAATATACTTCGGTAGAGATTTCGTCATAAACAGCTTGTGGTGTTTATATGTGAATCAGGCACATACTTGTTTTGGTTGGTTTTATTGGAATATATCAATTAAACACAAATGGTTAACGACAGACGGTCGACTTATTATTTTTCATACAAGCACTTATTACTTTCACAAAGAAGTCAACACTTTCCTCAACAAAAATACAAAACAAAAAACAAACTTGTATTGTCCTTTTACATTAAAATGGACCTTGTCTGCATCATAGTCTTTTGAGAATCTAACATTCTGTCTAATGAATCCAAGATTCAACTTCAAAACCAGTTTACTTATTTTTGTGTCTTTGGGCATTAAATGAATTCTTTGTCAATTCTGAATCTTTTATGAATATCCCCCGTTCACATATTTCCAAGAAGAAGACTTTCTTAAGAACCTTACAATCAACTGTCATATCATCTAAAGCAGTATATAAGTACATGTTTCACTATTGTCAAATATTTGGAAACATTTTAAACAAAATTTAAATTTCATGCTATTTTTATTTGTCAAAAACAATATCATTAAAAGTTAAAAGTAAATATATAATATATCGTCCATCCACCTAACTTCGTTCTCATCCTTGAATTGTGCGCCATGTTTCTCGCCACCTAATGCGCTTGTTTCGAGATAATGACATCATCAACTGGGTCACCAACGTTCTTCAAGAGTGACAGGAAGTATTTAACAAGTAAAATCAAACAAAATGAGATTTAAATAGGTAATTTCATGTAATTTAAAAAAATCAGAATGAAAATCTATATTTTGACTAATGCCTTATTTGTGTCATACATTTTCGCCTCGAATTTTATATTTTATGTTAAAGATAGGTCCGCTGATCACATGTTGTTTTTGTTTACATTTCTTGAACAGGAAAACCAACTTTGGGAATTTATACAACGGCAAAGCCAATTTAAATATTTGGTTTTAATCACGTGGGGTTCTTTTACAACGTAAGCAAAATTTACACTGGAAATGTATATTCACTATGGACTTTTTCGTTTCAGTATTATTTCATAATAAACATATATTCTACATCAAAAGACATTGAATCTATTATAATAAAATGTGTATCCATTCACCAGTGTCTATTTTAAAAAAATTCTCTCTCTATATGTCTCTCTGTCTGTCTCTCTCAGTCTATTGATTCATGTATTTATATGGTAAAGAACAAGCAAGCAGTAATGTAAGTGCACAAACTGCATATAGAATTACCGGAAAACAATGTCATTTTTAAATTTTATTTTTTTTATTAAAAAAACACGGAGACGCTATAAACTAATAATATCCATACCTTGGCATAACTGGCACATTCCGGTCATATGCCACGTGACTTTTTAGTCAGTGTCACGAACCATGGACTCTATTTCGGAAATAAGTAAACTTACATGCGCTCGGAAAAACGGTAATTCTGAACTAATGTACATGAATGCCAACATTTTTTTAATGACGATTAAATGAAGTAGATATAGTTGAACACTTTCTATGGTTATTTGAATAGATTCTCACAATATTATAACGAACGTGTTGCAATTCATGTTAAGGGCCCGAAATATGGAGATTCGGGGATAAAGTCGGCAAATACTTTTGATACTTTGATATCGTCCACCCAGCTGACTTCGTTCTAATCCTTTAATCGTGCGCCATGTTTCTCGCGACCTAATGCGCTTGTTTCAAGATAATGACATCATCAACTGGGTCACCAGGGTTCTTCAAGAGTGACAGGAAGTATTTAACAAGTAAAATCAAACAAAATGAGATTCAAATAGGTAATTTCAATTAATTGTAAAAATAAATCAGAATGAAAATCTATATTTTGACTAATGCCTTATTTGTGTCATACATGTTCGCTTCGAATTATGTATTATATGTTAAAGATAGGTCCGCTGATCACACGTTGGCTTTGTTTACATTTCTTCAACACGAAAACCCACTTTGGGAATTTATACAACGACAAAGCCAATTTAAATATTTGGTTTTAATCATGTGGTGTCCTTATACAGCGTAAGAAAAACGTACACTGGAAATGTATATTCACTATGGATTTTTTCGTTTTATTATTATTTCATACAAAATATATATTCTACATCAAAAGACATTAAATCTATTATAATAAAATGTGTATCCATTCACCAGTGTCTATTTTTAAATTTCTCTCTCCCTCTGTCTCTCTGTCTCTGTCTCTCTCTCAGTCTATTTATTCGTGTATTTATATGGTAAAGAACAAACAAGCAGTAATGTAAGTGCACAAACTGCATATAGAAATAACGGGATAAAAATTCCGTTTTTAATTTTTATTTTTAATTTCAAAAACACGGAGACGCTATAAACTCATAATATCTATACCTTGGCCCTACTGGCACATTCCGGTCATATGCCACGTGAGTTTTTGGCCAGTGGCACGAACCATTGATGCACTTTCGGAAATAAGTAAACTTACACATGCTCGGAAAACGGTAGTTCTGAACTAATGTACATGAATGCCAAAGATTTTTTACGATGATTAAATGAAGAAGATATAGTTGAACAATTTCTATTTTTATTTGAATCGATTCTCTCAATATTATAATGAACGCGCTACAATTCACGTTTAGGGCACGAAATATGGCGTTTCGAGAATTCTTTTCACTTTCATTCTGTGTATATATTAGTACCATTTGACTTTTATCAGATCTGTCGAATCAAGTACGACCGAGTGACGTCATTACATGAATTGTACTATAAATAAGAAAAAAGGAAATAATTCGTATCAAAATCACACAAATCATATTTTATTTTGCTTTACATTATTATTCAAACAAAAACAAATCATAATTCCTGTGTACACCAATATATACACAGAGAACATGTAAACACATGTGTATTTCGGTGTATTTCAGTGTTTCAGTGTATTTCGATGTTTCTAGTAACCCCAGAATGGGGGGGGGGGGCATTATTACCTTCAATTCAAAGATTACTCCAAACATTCTGCACTGATAGCAAATTTGAAATCCTGGATCAGAAACACCCCTGTATTTGCCATGGACATTGGCCTACTCACTGCTCTGCACGCTCATCCATATTAAAATTTCCTGGATTAAGGGTACAAAATTCCTCCCGACTTTCAACTAAAATTTAGGCTTAATGATGGAAACTTTCAACACAAGCAACGGTCACATAGACTATATAGTCAGTCAAATCGCATGATCTACCAACCTCTCCCATACTTGGGTAAACTCTTTCTACACTGCTAAATCCCTGTTACATCTGCACATCCCTACATTACATTATATTCATTACCATGCGCTTTCCATAACTAAATGGCAAACCCACCATCATTTTGAACAATATACAAGTCAGCTTGTCCGGAAGCTGACTAGAAGCATGCGCAGCACACGAGAATGTATGACTTCGGGGTTTAACCTAGAAGTGGGGCAACATCTAGCCAATATGAATGGTTATAATATTTCACATTATTTCGGATAACGGTTCGATACGTAACAACGATGATGATAAAAAAGAAAATTAAAATCTACTTTAGTCATGTAAATATGCACGCTATCAACAGAGATATACATAGTATGCATGATAATGAAGGTTGAATCGCGAATATACATAAAAACTTAAAATTTGGAACATCTCAGCATCCTTTCAAATAAACTTGGTTTAAAAATAAGTTTTAACCTTATTACTATCCCATTTATAATTACGAAGTGGCTAATACACTTTTCTTTTCATAGAAATAGTAGGAAATATTGTTTTACTTTTGGGTGACTCTAGATATATCCTCTGGGCGACAGCTGTCGCCAAAAGGTTGTTTGTCTGTCGACCAATGGTAGCATTTAACCCTGGCCACACTTTCAGTGATGTAACACTGACTGCAATTGCTCACAACCCCAACTGGAGTTCCGAAACCAGGAAAGAAAAAGAATGTTACTGGATACGCTGCCTGATGACACTGAAACCAAGCTTCTTGAACCAAGAAGACTCCTAAAGGACAGCCACACGCAAATAAAATCATCATCTGTCTACAGCCCACCACTTTTTAAACTAAATAATTCATTCGTTTTGCTAATTACTCACTCACTCACCTATTGTTACTACTGTTTTTTGTAGTTCTTCATGATGTTATTATAACCATGGTTATTACTCTAATGACAGAAACAATGAAATATTCGGAACATATTTTGCGGTTACACCACTTGTTACGGAATTATATATCATTTTTCTTTCAATAATGGTATAGTTTATTAGTTTATGATCTCTGTTCTTTGTCTAACAGCTGTCGTCTTGCCGTGAGTACACATACGGTAAATTGGATCAATATTTCACTGAAGCATTAGTGATGTTTCGTGAACCAGCGCGTGAGGGTATGAACTTCTGACTAGATTCTATGATTCATTTTAGAGTCAATATTTTATTGACTGTTAATAACGTCAAGGCACAAGTACTTTGGTGATGTCACGCATAACCTAGTTTCTGATTGGTTCGGAGAGGGTTGTAATTTAGAAGGAAATTATTTCGAAATACCCAGTTGTTTATCAAAGACGTAGTATGGGTTTTATTTCGATTCTGCGTAGTAAGAGACTATATAATAGGATTTATAACAGCATTCTAGCATTCTTCATAGCTACACTGGATTGAGAGGTCATAAACGAATTTGGTTCATTTTGTGTGTGGATATTCTACTTTTGTGATATATATCATCACACAGTACATTATGGATTAGTACTGTTTTCTTAAACATTAATAATTATACAGCTCCGTTGAATTATCGGAAACATTTCTAGAACTTGTGTTATTCCATATTCACAAGGACTATTTGGAATTTATAAAACTTGGATATAACTGATGATTCTTATTGACGTATCAGTACTGTGAAGGTTTCATTCGGAATCTACCTCATTCGGAATATTTGGATTAACTTCCGGATCAGTGAACTTTAGAACAATATAGGTCTTTTAAGGATATTCTATACTATAAGTTATTTTTAATTCTTTCACTTTTATTGTTTGTTAAAATATTTTAATATTTTAGGAAATTTAATATTTGTATTTTAAATCTTGAAAGCTTGTTTGAGTCTTTTCTTTTGTTACATTACCCCTAGTCGTAACACACGTTACATTAATAAACAGATGGCGCAATAGCTCATTACTTTCTAGGTCAATAACAACTGGTTTGCAACATCATCAGTTACGTTGAAGCCAACTAGGCGAAACGTCAAACGTTTTCAAGCTTTAATTACACGAGAGATAGTTATGTAAACTTTTCTAATTTCAACGCCGTTTTGTGTTTATTGTCTGTCTTGTCTCTGTTTTGTGTTTGCCTTTGACAAAGACTCAGTGAGACTCGAAAGCGCTAAAGCTAGTTAAAAACAAGTTGTGCACTGTTCGTTGTCAGTGTGTTGCATTTATCTAATCAATCCCTGATACACGCGATCCCTTGTTGGATCCATTGCACTTCAAAGACCTGTTATTCGCCATATGATTTGTATTCTTTATATATATAAAATTCTTTGTTTATATTTATAATATATATATATATATATATATATATATATATATATATATATATATATATATATATACACCAAAAGTTTTAAATTGCAAAGTCTTTCTGATATTATGTCTGTATATATAACAGCGCAAATTCAAAATGGTTTTCCAACGTTTCGAGCTAAACAAGCTCTTTGTCAGGGGAATAATGGAATGCCTGAATGTTAAAGAGAAATTAATCGTTATTCTGAAGTATAAAGCATGTTAGCTGTCCCTCCGTGGGTTTGGGAGTGATGACCATTCAGAAAATCTTCTGCCCAAACCTTGGCCATTGCTGATGCAAGCATCGCCGGAAGGAATGATACCAGTGCCTTATCTATGCTAAAGCAAACTAAACTGCAGTTTTAACAGTTGAATAGCATTTCTGTTTACAAACCTCAAACTTCGCTATCATAATCCTGGAAACACAATAGTGCCAAAAAGATCAGATACGAGAATTTATCGTAAATTAATAATTTAAAAAGAAACCAATATTTATGGAGTTTATGAAACGTTTTACTAACATTTCCGCTTTTTTACGCTAAGGAGAACGACCTAGTCTTATTTATACCTACGTGAATTGCTTTACGATCTCAACAGTTAAGATTCCATTTTTAAACTCTTGATCTTGTAGCAGTAAATCCTTTTGAATATTGCTACATTAGAGTCTTCAATACTGACAAAGACCTACTATTATCGACTATAATTACACATAGGATCCAAACCAAATTACAAATATATTTTACTTTGAGCCACGTTCACAACATCATCGGTATATTTTTCAAATAAGGTTTTTCTACACCTTTAGACACCTAATCCATCTCTATATCCTAATATCATATAAATGATAAAATAAAAATAGCAACAAAAAAAAAAAAAAAAAAAACACACACAAACAAACTAAAATTGCAATTGACTTACACCAGTATCATATATCAAAGGATAGGAAAAGTTACAATTGTTCAAAACGTAAGAATAGTTTGGTTTATACACTGGTCTTATAGTATGGAAAGGTTTTCCCCTTATTTCCAATTATATAAGATTGAACGATAATTTCTATCTAAAATATAATCACAAGCGTTAGTAAAATCTAGAAAGTGCACAATTTAGTTTGTCACCTTTATTTTTATAAAGTGTTTTAATCAAATAATGCAAAATATGCAATACAAAAAATCAATTATTGACTAATTCCTTTCATATTATCACGACACGTCTTGTGTTGTATTCCATAAGCTTAAAAGTAAAATCATAACCAGAATTCATTGTACTTATACCAAATTTAAAAACTGTTGTGAGCTACGTTGTAATAACCTTAGGTTTCCACCCAATTATTGAGTCTGTTATTTTGAGAGGTTTTGTTACTAATTTACCCATAAGTGCTTAAAAGTATTATATGTCTGTTATTTTGTAGATTATATGCGTTTCCTACTCGAGTTGTGGGGCTTAATACCCTTTTGACTGTACCTTTAAAAAAAAGGTATAAAAATAGTATATAGTATTACAAAGTACACTATTCAAGTAAATTTCTGCAACATTGACTATATCTTCTTTGAGGTTAAATAGGGGATCATCACGGTTAATGACAATTTTAAAATCGTACAAATTGCTCGGGTTTAATTGTTATCTATCACAGGTATGCAAATCGTTAATTAGTCTTTCTAGTCTACACTAACACCTGCCCATTTACATGGGTATCGTGTTCTCTGTAATGATTTAAATTATGTTTATATAATATATACGTTTGCCCCCACATTCAACATTATACGATGGTGTATGTTTGGGTTAATTTGGTTCATTCACAGTTTCTTGTCTACAACTTGCTTTGGTAAGCAACGTCACATAAAATCTGACTGATATCACTGACAACAAAAAGAATTCAATAATCATTAATGACGCTATAATTAACAACTAGTATTGTTTTAAAAGTATTAAGTTTGTATACATTGTATTAATGTCTCAATCTGGATAAAGAGAGGGAGTCACACTTTTTTATATCTATTATTCTAACCCATCAGGATCAAAACAAAATGTTAGGTGTTTATTTAAGGCATTTTGTGGACAAATATATCTATCACCAATATAATTATCATTATTACTGACTTTGCACCTTTGATAGTCACATATATCTTCGATTAAGACATATTACAAGAGAATGTCACTTAATCTCGTTTACCTACGTAATGGTCGCTACTGTTAAACAGGTATGTAATGTAACCAAAGTCCTCTTGCTGTTACAAGTGTGCTACAGCATTTTACTACTGGATAAGCAAACATTTAATGTTGTTATTTTACACAAGTTCTACTACATGATGCTTCACTAAAGAAAACCCCTTAAAATGAAATACCAGCATCTCTTTGATAGGCATAGTTAATATTTACAGCTTCCACTTTTTCATTCATTATGGATTAGGAACGTCTTGAATATTTTCACTCAGAATGTCATACAATGCATGTAAATCCAAGATGGAAGCGACAAGAAAGTGACAAGGTAGGTAACTCCTTATTGCTAAAAAACGAAAATCTGTTCAAAGACAAAGGGACACTTTTTCTTACATTTAGACTCACTGCCAAATGACCACATGGTAGCTACGGAGTAGTAGTGGGGGTATTTTACAAACAGACAAAATAAAAGATAAACTGCACAATGAAATACTCGTCTGCTAGTACTTTTTCGGACTTATACTACAACAAAATAATTGTCATTCCATAAGAAGCGACAACGGGTAGAATTCAGAAACCGTTAATGCACAATTTAAGTGAGGCGCGTTATGAACCTATTGATCTGAATTTACAAGCTATTTAAAGCATTATCTATAATTAGCTTCAGAATCTGTTATTGTTACCAATTCTGATAAACTAGATTTCCCCGGTGTGAGTAACCTTTAAATAATAGCCACTATATGACTACTATTACACACACGGTTCATTCACGCGTAACCAACTGAACCAGTTCAAAAATATAAATACTGGAGTTACTAATACACATAGACATGATTATATTCTGTAAATAAATATATTTGAGCTAAATTAAAAATAACAAAATGTAGGTGTAAAGAAAACTAGAAAGGAATAATTAGATAATATGTTAAGTATATAGATTTTTACACTAGTATTTTGACTTCAATGTAAATGAATTTATATCTATTCCATGACTTCAAATACATCTCTCCAGAGAATGGGCTATGCGATGATGTTTTGCAACATAAATATTATAGAAGGTTCATCGCTGAGGCACCGGTCATAACCGTGGCAGAAGTTCAAACAGGAAATACACAATTGAAGGTGCACTGAAGGTTTGCCACGAGAAGGTACACCGTATAACGTGGCCGAAGGTACAAGGTGCTAAAGATGCACGATACCACACAACGAAGGTACAGTCATGTCAGATAACTCTACCAAGGTTCTTTCAGTAGTATAAGGCGCACTCATTACAAATTTTCCATGGTGCAAAGACAAGACTAAATGGGTGAAGCTGCTACCCAGAAGGTGCGCAACCTGACGTAAGTATGATTACACTCAGTATATATCATAGTGTGCATTGGCCCAGCATAAATATATAATCTGGAAGGTGCACACGCTATTAAAGTAGGCTCCAGCCTTCCATATAAACAGAGTAAGTTTCGAAGGTGTGCAAATAACCGCGTTGAGGGTTTAGTGCATCAATCACAACATTTTCTGGAGATAATCATACTCAATGTTTATACAGTGACGGATTTATGATTTTGCCGCCACTAGGCACTGTCAAAGTTGCCGCCCCCTCCCCCCCCCACCCCCCTCCGCGGAAAAAAGTCTTAAAACAAAAACCTTTAAAAACCTTTACGCCTTGAAATAATGGCAACATGTAACTGGAGCAGTTCTTTAAAGTCTGCCCCCCCCCCCTGAAGTTTGCCGCCCTAGGCAGCTGCCTTCTCTGCCTAATGGGAAATATGCCACTGTGTGTATAATATTATTTCCACATCATCATACCATTTCAGGATTTTGCATCCTCAGTACAATGGCTTTATGAGCCATAGATGGTTATCGGTAGGTGTAAACAAAGATGAAAAAGAAATTTCTCGCTGAGCGCTACGAAATCAGAATAAATGTGCCGCGAAGGGACCTATTACACAGGGCATTTATACTCGTTATCTTATCAACACGGTGTAGCAACCAATCATAGGCAAAAGTAATAGAAAGTGGCCTCGGCAAAACATTAGGAGGACAGTGATTATTACCTAATAACATTGGCTGATTATTAATTTCACAAAGTTCTTCTTGAATGGATAAGATTCCTATAAAAGCACACTGACACCAGGTAATTTATGTAGAATATGTGCAGTTGAAACAATACTCGTATGTTCAGGCTAAATTGTACAAAAGAACAGACTCCCACCACACACCCATCACACAATTCATTTATCGATTCCCGAAACTTGTGAAGAAATTTATGTGCGTAATAATACTATTGGAAATATTTGAAATTGACTATGCTACTACATTACATTTGGGACGATGATAGTTCATGAGCTGTGCCTGTTGTTTCAAAGGCGTGTGATTTGCGCACCTGACGACACACAGTGTACCTGCTCACATTCCAAAATTAAATCTCGGCGTCTATTTATTTACATTTTTTTTTACCTGTGTGGACCAATAAAACTGTAGCCTCACTTGAAAAGCTTGTACATACCCATGATAGCTGCACAGTGGCTATCCAACAAATCGTAAACATGTGGATCTAATCATAAATATAGCAAATTAACCACAAATTATAGATAAAGTGTTCTTATCTTCCACTAATCCTGTCAGAATTAGAATGTATAATCGTCAAATATGGTTCTTTGTATTGTAATAGATCGTTAAAGAATTGATTTTAAGACCGGGTGGTTGTTAATTACGATGCCAGGCCTGGCTATAAAACAATCAAGCAATCATTATTCAATCATGCGCCTATCCAGAGGTCTGTTGAAATCCAAATGGATGACTGGGTTTATTTCTTTCCTAATAAATTCTTAGTCAACAACTTGTAAACAACGTTACATACAATCTGGCTGAAATCACTGATAACAGAAATGATCCAATTTATCATTATCATCATTAAAATGTAACGGTTTTGACCGTATGGTCCTTCGTTTCTCTGTCCGCTTTCAATACAACAGCACCTGACACTACCGAGGCTTTATTTGCAAAAACACGTTTGAAATAAACTGGATTAAATTTATGACAAAGTCAGACTTTTAAATGCAGAGCATACACATTTATTCAATATGCAAAAAAAAAAAAAATAATAATAATAAAAAAAAAATGAAAAATATCAGCGATAAAAAAAGATAATCATCAGTCATTTTGATTCTTGAGAATACTTCAGGGCGGCGGAGATGCAAACTTTGACTTCAAATCTCATATTCGGGTTTTATTTTTGTACGGTCGGTGTTCTTACTTGTTTGCAGCAACTGGAGTGCAGCACAAATTATCACTCACTTTTCTGTATCTGTGTGACTTGAGTCCTCCTCAGTTTGTATTTCCCAAAAAAAGTATTTAGATAAAAAGGGGTGAGGGAGACTATTGAAAGTATTCTTTTTATTACTACAATTAACAGTCCTCGGCAGATGATGATTTTATTACTGGAGATTCTTGCCGATAGCAAAGACTGGAATTTCTGGGATAGCAAGAGATTAAAGAAGAAAATTTGTTCTGTGACTTTGTCCAATACAGAAAAGAGTTGTGTCCCTAGATGTGTATCCGGGATCCCGACTTCAACGATTCGTACGAATAATGGTTGCCAAAGAATCTTCTCAGAGGATTGAACAGACAAATATTTAAAACTCATGAAAATGCATGCTAGATAACATATACAAATACAGAAATTACTAAGTTTCAGAATGAGAACATAAAGAAGTCCTAAATTCAATTGATTAATAAAATTACTGAAATTATAGTTCAGAGTAGTAAATCGATCCTAAAAATTTTAACCGAGTAAATTGTAACTTCAGAAAAGAATTATTCAAGAATAAATAAAAATGAAATTACAGAAGTAACTGAAATCTAAATTTCAAGGAGAAAAATATGTCTGGCCATTTTGAGGATGTCAGTAACTAATTCTTAGCTGTTACATGCTGTTGTACATACCCATGGAATTTGACTTCCAGACACTAGGGAGATTCAGAGTAGAAAATTCCCAGGCTTTAGATACCATATAGTCGGAATTTAGCTGAAAAACTGTTGGAAGTTGGAATACTGTTGGAGAAGTGTTTGATATTGAAAGACTTGGAAAAGTGTTGGAAAATTCTAAATCGTATTGACACTAGAAATCTATGCAAAGAGGAGAATTATTTACAACTAAACTGATATATTTGGTGAAATTATCATCAGGTGAAAATACTTCTTTTATTGAACATTTATAAAAAAATTCATCGCTTAACCACAATTTGGTACCTCATTTCACCCTCCATATGGGTGTACTAGACACAGCCTGTCCCGCGCACACTCAGTGAGCTATAAACAGTGATGGCAGCGACCTAAGAAGGATACATGCAACGATGGATCAAAATAAGCCCTATATATTGTATAAGAAGCGGTCAGATCTATTAAATATCATCTCTGGTAAGCAAATATTGTCTCCGCAATCGTCTCCAATCTACAAAACTTATCCTTATCACGTTCAACATGCGTATGCGTATATATATATATATATATATATATATATATATATATATATATATATATATATATATATATATATATATATATATATTGGTTAACAATTTCATTCCTGTTCCAGAATTCCGGTTGTAATAGATCAGTTTGTAAGGAATCTATTTTAGTTGTGTTGTTGAAATCAGATATAATTTGAGAGGAATTATTTATTTTCTCTATTCTTTGGAAATACTAAAGTGCACATTCACTTTTGGATAAATACATGATTTTGTCATTTTTGTGAACTCATTCAGACACATTCTGGATTAGATCTTTGTGGTATATCAGAACATTCAAGGCTATTGGAATTCATTCTGAACATTCTATTATTTTGGACTTGTGATCAGGACATTTAGGATTATTTGGAATTAAACTCACAAATTGTAAGTGTCTTTTGACTTTTCACTTTAATTGTCTGGAAATAAATTGCCTGTTGATTATACTTACATTGTTGGTTTTACTTTCTTTTCTGTTACATATTTTGAAGACCTAGAGTCGTAACAACAGAAGAATGACATTCCTGTCGCAAAGCATTCTAATACAACAATTACTCCTTATGTGATCTTTTAGTAATAGGTATTAAGAAAGTGTATGGTAAAATATCGATTAAGTTGCTAAAAGTATCATTCTGGTTTAAAATGCTAAACACTCTGTCTCCAGCAGGTCTAAATTCTCAATATGAATTGTACTGAAATTGTCAGCAAAACGTTTATGCTTTTGATGTTAGTTTGTTTACGTGACGTCATCTTCCATGTGTTTACATTCAGAATCCACTGATAAAGGCGAATTAGCGGACATTGGATTTCAATAAAACAGTGCGAAAAACTCTTAAGTCTTGATAGTGATTCCATCAGTGCTTAATGATTCTACAGCCCGAGTATGATAGGTATCCTTCCCCGAGTCTGGTACCTATGACATACAGAAAAGGTGTTAGCCAAACATTGACCAAGATCGTCAAATGTTCTTGACCTTGCCTGGCGTTATAGATAGGGTAGGGATGCATGCATATTTAAAGGAAGTGCTTATTAAATCTAAAGTCCATACTTATTAAATATAATGTCAAATTATGTTAGATATCCCTCCGTAGGTTTGGGATATGTGACCATTCAGAAAATCTCCTATTCAAACCTTAACCATTGCTGATGCAGGGATCGCTGGAATGAGTGACACCAGTGACTTATTTATAATGGAATGAAATAACCTGCAGGTGCGACTGCTGAATAGCATTTCCGTTTACAAAACCCAACGCTTTGCCGTAATAATTAATTATGGAAACGCCATATTGCCAAA
This sequence comes from Margaritifera margaritifera, assembly GCA_029931535.1. Taxonomy (NCBI): domain Eukaryota; kingdom Metazoa; phylum Mollusca; class Bivalvia; order Unionida; family Margaritiferidae; genus Margaritifera; species Margaritifera margaritifera. The sequence goes on from JAQPZY010000702.1 coordinate 125,664, forward strand.
ACGATCAGCCATGAATATTTATCGTAAATTAATAATTTACAAAACAACTAAAGCACACAAAAAAAAAAAAAAAAAAAAAAAAAAAAAAAACAACAACAAACAAAAATATTTATGGAGTCTACGAAACATTTATGCTTTTTGTTGCGCTATGGGCAACGTCAAAATTTTATTTATAAAGGAAAATTTTCACGATCTCTACAGTCACGATACCATTTTTAAATTCTTGATCGTGTGGTAGTAAATCCTTTGGAATTTTGCTACATTAAAGTCTTCAGTACTGTCAGAGACTTTCCATCATTAACTATAATTACATATAGCATCCAAACCAAATTACAAATATGTTTTTCTTTTTACCAAGTTTACAAAATCATCGGCATACAAGAACATATTACAATATGATAGTTTTTCAGATAATGTCTTCTACACCTTTAGACGCATAGTCCATCTTAAGATCATATTAATGATAAAATAATAATAGCAAAAAAGACACTGTGTTTGTCTTACACCAATGGTACATGTCAAAGGTTAGGAGGAGTTACAATTGTTAAAAAGCAAGAAGTGTTTGATTTATACGCTGATCTGATAAAGGTTTTCCCTTTTTCTAATTATATAAGATGGAATCATAAATTATGTCTTAAATATAATCACAAGCGTTAGTAAAATCTTGAAAGTGCACAATATAGTTTTCTACCTTTATTAATACAGTGTTGTATCAGAATTTGCAAACAAAAGTTTTAATTATTGAATAATTGTTTTCATATTATCATTTGTGTTGCATTAAATAAGCTTAAAAGTAGAATAATAATCCGAATTCATTGTAATCATACAAATTTAAAACCTGTTTTGAGCTTCGTAGTATAAACCTTAGGTTTCAACCCAATTATTGAGTCTGTTATTGATAGGTTTTGTTGTCTGTCATTTGTAGATCACTTGCATTTCCTACTCAAGTTTTGGGGCTTAATACCCTTTTGACCTTTCGTTTGTATTAAGAAGAAAACAAACATGTATACAAGATACTATTAAAAATATATCCATTCCACGGACGAAAGTTTTTAAAATTGTATACTTATTACTATTGCCGGTATAAAACTGCTTAATAGACTTGACTAATTTTTCATTACTACTGAGTACATAAAGCTCATTATACATCATGCACAGCTCATTATTCATGTAATTGTCTACAAAATCCTCATTAAGATTAAATAAGGGATCGTCAGGCTTAACGGCAATTTTAAAATATCTTACAAGTTGTTCTGGTTGACTTTTTTAACTATCAGAGGTGTGCAACTCTTTCATTAATCTTTCTATCTTGCACTAACACCTACTTATTTACCTGCGTATCTTGTTCTCTATAACGCTTTATATAACGTACAAATGTATACGTATGTTATAAGTGTGCCACATTATTTTACAGCAGAATAAGCAAACCTTCAGTGTTGTAATTTTACACAAGTCCACCTACCTGAAAATGAAATACCAGTATCACTTTGATAGAAAAAGCTAGTATGTGTTAGCTTCCTCTTTTTCATTCATTATGGCTTAGGAAAGTATTTAATATTTTCACTCAGAATGTCATCCAATGCACGCAAAGCCAAGATCTAAGTGACAAAAAGCGATAAGGCGTATAACTGCTAATTGATAAATAACTATAATTTGTATAAAGAAAAAGGGAATTTTTTTCTCAAATTTGGACTAGCTGCCAAATGAATAATTGATAGCTACGATGTAGTCGTGGGTGTATTTTACTAGTAGTCAAAATAAAAGATATACTGCACAAAAGAAACACTTGTCATATTTACACTACAAACAAAACTATGGCCATTCCATCAGATGCGGCAGCGAGTACAATTCAGAAACCGCTAACAAAGTTAATTCCTTGCACAATTTAAAGGAGACGCGTTATAAACATGTTGCTCTGAACTCACGCCATATATTAAGCAGAGGTCGTATAGTGTGCTACGGAATCGGTTATTGTTATCAATTCTGATAAACTGGATTTACCGGTGTGAGTAGCCTAGAAGCAAATAGCCACCCAATGTCTACTATTACACATATGGTTTATTCATGCATATCCAACTAAATCAGTTCAGAAATATAATTTTGGGTTCGTAAACAGTAAATACTGTAAACGCCGCTCGGGGTCTACTTTGACCAGACTCAGACGGCGGTTACACATTTGTGGATAATGTACTTCTGGTCATAACATAAAAGACAAAGAAAATAGAAACTGTGAACATACAAATAACTTTTTTAAGACTGCTTGTAGTTATTAATACGTAGACGTTAATACATGACTTGGGTCATATCATCTACTGAATCAGCCCGAGACTCCAATATCGGACCGAGAGCTGTAGACCAAGGTCCCATATTGGTCGAGGGCTAATTGAATGGATGACTAGACTAAAGTCATGTATTAACCTTTTCATCATATTATTTTACAAAAAGGTTCAATTGGATCCTTTACAAGGATATATGAAAAAAGACAATTAGAGGTTAGCATGTTTAGATTTATTATTCGTTCTATCTCACACTTTCATCCTGTCACTATGGAGAGATGAAGCTAAACAATGTAGGATCACATGTAAACTTTAAATAATTCATATTAATACACAGAGTATTTTTATATATGATTAGATCATACAAAAAAGACACAAATAATCAGCAAATCGTATTTACTTTCTCAAACAAGTTAAGTGCACTTTATTTTGTGACCCGCTGTTTCGAATTTATTGAGATAGAAATTGGGGCATTGAATGTACAGCCTGAAAATATTGTTTGTAGTTTAAAAGGTTTTTCAGACATTTTAGTTTATAGTTGCAATGTGCCACCCGTATATTAAAGAAGGTGCACCACCGAGGCACTGGCCATGACCGTGGCAAGAAGTGCAAACATGAGATACACAAGTGAAGGTGCACTGAAGGTCTGCCACACGAACGTACTCAGCATATTGTGGCTGAAGCTACAAGATGCTAAAGATGCACGATTCCACACAACGAAGGTTCAGTCAAGTCAGATAACTATACTAATGTTTTTATAGTAGTATAAGGTGCACTCATTACAAATTTCCGAAGGTGCAAGTACTAGGCTAAATGGGTGAAGGTACTACCCAGAAGGTACACAACCCTGACGTAATTATGATTACACTCAGTACATACTTTACCATAATGTGCATTGGCCCCAGTATAGTCAGATAAATATATACTGTGGAAGGTGCACACGCTATTAAAGTCGGCTCTAGCCTTCCATATAAAAAGAGTGAGTTTCGAAGGGGTGCAAACAACTGCATTGAGCATTCAGTGTATTAGTCGCAACATTCTTTGGAGTTAATCATGCCTCTATGTTTATACAGTGACGGATTTATGATTTTGCGCCCCATGGCACTGTCATAGTTGCCGCCCCCGACCCAAAACAAAGCCTTAAAATCAGAGCCTTTAAAGACCTTTCCGCCTTTACATAATGGCAACATTTAATTAGAGCTTTTTTTCCTTTAAAATCTGAAGCCCCTGACTTTTGCCGCCCTAGATCGGTGTCTTGCCTGCCTAATGATAAATCCGCCACTGTGTTTATAGTAGTATTTTCACATCATCATATCATCTCAAGATTTTGCATCCTCATTACAAGGGCTTTCTGAGCAATGATTGGTTATCAATAGGTGTAAGCAAAGATGGAAAATAAATTTCTTCCTGAGTGCTACGAAATCTGATTGAATCTGCCGCGCCGGGAACTATTGCACACGGGTTTTATACTTGCCAACCTAGCAACTGGGCGTACCAACTAATGATAGCGCTCGTTCCCCACAGGCAAATGAAATAGAAAATGGCCTCGTCAAAATAATGGGAGGACAGTGAGTATTACTTAATAATATCGGCTGATTTCTCATTTCACAAAATTCATTCTGACTGGATAAGACTGCTATAAAAACATAGGAACACCAGGTAATTCACGTAGAATATATGAAGACGAAATAACACTGGTATGTTTAGGCTAAATTGTACACAAATGAATCTACCCCTACCACCCATTCACCCCATTTCATCTATCGATTCCGAAACTTGTGAAGAAATATATTTTCGTAATAATACTATTGTAAATTGACTATACTACTACACTTAATTTGGAACGATGCTTAGTTCATGAACTGCACGTGTTGTTTCAAAGTCGTGTGGTATGCACACCTGAAGACACACAGTGTACCTGTTCACATTCCAAAATGAATTCTCCACATCTATTTAATTACATTGTTTTACCTGTGTGGATTGTAGCCTCACTTGAAAAGAATATACTTACCCATGATAGCTGCACAGTGGCAATGCAACAAATCGTAAACGTGTTTCTAATCATTAATATGGCGAATTTACCACAAAATTAAGATAAAGTGTTCTTCCACTAATCCTGTTAGAATTACAATGTATAATTGTCATATATGGTTTTATTTGTATTGTAATGAATTGTTAAAGATGTGATTTTGAGACCGGGTGGTTGTCAGGTGCGATGCCAAGCCTGCCTATAAAACAATCAGGCAACAACATGGATCAATCAGTCGCCTATTAATAAATTTTTCAAATCTGGGTGACTGATAGAGTTTATGTCTCTCATAATAAATTCTTTGTCAACAACTTGTACACAGCGTCAAAATACAATCTAGCTGAAATCACTGACGACAAAAATAATCCAATGTATCGTTATCATAATTAAAACGTAACGGTTTTGATCACTTGGTCCATTGTTTCTCTGACATCTTTGAATACAACAGCACCAGACACTACTGACATGTATTCGTAAAAACACTTATTGAAATGAACTGGATGAAATTTGTGCCAGAGTCAGACTTTTAAAGGCATACTATACACATTTATTCAACATGCCAAAAAAAAATAAAGTATCAGCGATGAATACAATAATCATCAATATTGTGGATTCTAGCGAATTCTTCACGGCGGCGGAGATGCGAACTTTGACTTCAGATATGATATTCGTGTACTTCTACGGTCGAATTTTGTTCTTGCTTGCAGTCACTGGTGTGCAGGAAATTATCATCAACTTTCGTTATTTGTGTGCCTCGAGTGCAACTCAATTTCTATTTCCATATTATAAGTATATGAATAAAAGGAGCGGAAGACCATTTAAAGAGTCTCTTTATTAGTACAATTAACAGTCTTGGGCAGAGGATGATTTTATTACTGGGAATTATTGCTGATAGTGATCACTGGAATTACTGGGATAGCAAACGATCAAGGACGAAAACTTGCTATGTGACTGTTTCCAATGCAGAAAAGAGTTGTGTCCTTTGAACAGTATCCTACACTACTGCTACTTGAAGTGCTGTGTAGTATCAGGAGGAAAAATATGTTCGCCCGACGATCACACAGAAAGAGTTAAGTGTTTGTACTTAACTCTTTTGTATTTTGTTTGCTCTTTACTAAAAAGCAATACGTAAATACTAATGTATTAATTTGTTTCACTATTATCATTTTACACATGTTTATAAAGTTTGTTTCTATGGTCTTTCTATCACTCTACCTCTCCATATCTCTTTACCATTTTCTCAGTGATTTATTTTCTTTTTTCGTTCCCTGTTGGTGACATTGATACTGATCGCCTCCTCAAATGACTCAGTGGAAACCGACTTTTGAAATCATTCATAGTCTTGGTCAAGACTTGGATGCTTTCAGCTTTCCTCTGTATGGGTATGTTTATCAATTCCAGGGCCTTTGTATTTGTGGATATGTGCTGTAGCATAATGTCAAATATTTCTTGTATGACTCTTGTTAAGCTTTTCCCCACATTGATACAAAGGCAGTCTTTGGGTTCCTTCTCAGAGGATGCTGTATTTGGCATGTGAGCCCTTGCCCCTGGACTTAGCGTTCGATCAATTATATAATCTTCTTGTGGTAGTAGTTGGGTCATGATATCTTCGCCATCTACAATGTGATGCAATGTGGACATGCCAACTGCGTCGTTTGTATCTTGCTGCGACTGCAAGGGCTGCGCTGCGGGCATCAATAGAGGTAGCCCATCAGGTATTGGTGTGAATCCCTAGGTGGGTGACCGCCTCTTCTCATCCCAGTGCTTCGCAGAGGTCTCTCGATCATACTTAATCTTATCGAGACCCTCCAATGGAAATATTGATGGCATACTATTTAGTTTCTTCCGTCTTCGCTCTTGTGCTCCAATAACCCTCTGTTATTTTCTTATGTTCAGCAGACTGACGACCATGGTCTATTAAGTCCTTGTAATTAGTCACTCGATAGTGACAAAACCTGCAGAGGAATGGGGCATGCTACAGGCCTGACATATGTTCACTTAACATATGGATGATAAGCCTGCCCCTCTACAGGTTAGTGTTTATCTGGGTGACCATTGCTGAAATGAAAAGCATCTGTGTAAGCTCTTTCGATGTTAAATGATTCCATCAGGAACAATACAAAAATTATAATTTAGCATAATTAAATGTATGTATGTATGTATGTATGTATGTATGTATGTATGTATGTATGTATGTATGTATGTATGTATGTATGTATGTATGTATGTATGTATGTGCGTGTGAAGCTAAAATGGTTATGTCAAGTCACACTGATTAAAAGAAGGTGATAAACCCTGTTTCTGCATGTGGTATATGAAAATTACGCATACATTTTCTGATACCGTTTTCCTCATTTCATTTTGCCCATCTTCGGGGATGATCACCCAGGTAAGGTTTCATCTTGTTCCGGCTAACTGTTTTATTCTTGCCTTGCTCAATCTTCAGGAGTATATAATTCAGGTAATTTATCTTTTTCAGAACAACTAAATGACCCTCAAATGTTAGCTGCAACTTTGGACAGGTTCTTGATTTGGTCTGCTCGAGAAAATACCAGACTAAGTCTCATTTTTTATGTTGATATTTGTGCAGCCTTAGGTCATAACTTTCCTTTTGCCTTTTCACCGCTTTTGTGCCACAAAGCATTCGTGATCGATACGATGCTTGTGTTCTTCAACATATTCTCCATAGGTAGTCACTTTGTCACCATGGTAGTATGGATATGTCTGAAATAGCAGTTCTGCTGGAACACGGACCTCTCGATGAAACATCGAATAATATGAAGTTAATCCAGTTGAGTAATTCGGAGTATCAAAGTAAGCCGCAGCAAGACACTCTAAGTTTAAATCTCATTATTTTCTTCACCTTTCAAATATGCCTTTATCATCCGAAGTGATGTTTGGTTAAACCTCTCTGCCTGTCCATTACATTTTGGGTTTCTTCCGTAGTTCTGGTTTTCTTGATTTCCAGTATTCTACATAGCTCTGAACAAATTTCACTCTCACAATTTCTAACCTGATTCGAGTGTAGAGATATTAGATACCCGGATCTTGCATAGCTTCATTCAATATCATATGAGTGCATGTTTCTGCAGTTTGGTCTAGGATGGGAAATTGTTCAACCCATTTAGCGAAATGATCTGTTACTACTGTAACGTAACGGTTTTCTCTTGAGGTTTTAACCAATGGTCATAATATGTCCACTGCTAGCCTGTCAAGCGGCGTGCCAACCCGCATATCGCCCAGTGGCACACGTAATGTTTCAGTTATTTTTTTTTTCATTTGAAACCAGTACAATTTCTGTTGTGTCTTCTCTCTGGTTATCTTCACTCCCAAGTGGTCGCTTAGTATTCTGTTATGCATCTGCTTCAGAACTTCTCTTCTTAGGCATCTAGGTAAAATCAACTGTAAAAAAGGTACCTGTGTAATTTATGTTATGAAATTGCCTGTGATCCATTGTGAAGCTCTGAAGAATTCCATAAACCAGTAATGTCTTGCTGCTGAACTGTGTTCCACCATTTTAAACCAATACCACTGAGGCTTCACTTGGAAAGCTAGAATGTGCAAATTCTTTGTCCCTGTAATTTTATTTGTAATGTAAGTTTAAATTGCATAGTGGCACACTGTAAATATCATGCAAAATACATATAAATCTATCTGTTCAAATGGATCGACTTTCCCTGTCGTCTGTCAATAACAATGACAGTTTCTAAATTTATTGAGCTTAATCGCACCATCTAGCGACTATTTAAGTGAGATTATATTACTGCTTTAATATATATTTGTCGAGTACACCAGGTGACGAACGGTGCGTAATACCTTAACGTTAGAGACGTGACATTCCTTTTCACTCCTGGAAAATAAACATTCTTGTGCTAAGACGAATGCAACTCTTCTTGACACTACTGTGTGTGATATATATAAATCATTTGCAAGAAAATGCACAAGAGGCTAACCATCGTCTGCTTGGTTGAACTGGTCATTTTGTTCTCAGGTAAGAGTATTTGGTTTTACTCCCTCAGTCCTCGTACTATTAGGCAACATCAGCCAGTGGGGTAACAGGTCTAATGTATACACTGTTAACGTATTCGCAAATATTAGCTGCATTCTAGGTGTATACCCGACTAGATACCACAAAAAAAGTTTATGCAATGCTGCTTATCAAGAAAGAAGTTTGTACAACACCGTATACCAACAAGGAAGTTCCTACAACACTGCATATACCAACAAGGAAGTTAATTTTTTACAATAGATAAATCATTCAAGTTGCAACTTGTCATTCGTGGCTTTATGTTTACCATGGTTATTCTGCTCAGGGCACGAATGTGACACATGAGGAGTACAAAGTAAATCAAAACTAGATAATCATGCTTGTAATATAAATATCATATTTTTACAGGGGACTAATGATGTTGTTACCATCGTAGTGTATTAAATAAGGTTGTTCTAGACAATAGAGTTAGATGGGTGTTACGACATTATTCATCTAATAATAACAGCTTTAAACATTTGTGTATAATTCGCATATTACTCATTGCATTCTTGGTTTAGATTTGAACTGGTATATAAAACAAGATATAAGCTTATCAAAACATATGATATTACATACCACCTTCATGTAAAACAAGGTATAAGCATATCAAAACATGTGATTTTACGTACATGGTGATTACAAAGATTTCATTTAACATACCAGTTGTGCATTTCATGAAATATTAATGATACAAGTGTAATTCAGCCTGCACAGAAATATATATATTCCATATTAATTGAATTTAGACATGATAACTCTTATAAATTAACACAACTTTAAAAGCTCAATACCTTTTGAGTTATACGAATCTTTAAAAGTAATATATTTAGCCTTCTGTGATAATTATTTTTTAGTTAGAATTTTCTTTCAGTTTTGAAACAAAGTTAATTGAATATATAATGAAATTCATTTTCGTTGCATCATATACACAATCTTTCGTTCCTTGGAATATTTGACCATCTGCCAGTTTCAATTGGTAAACGGTGGTTTGAGGTTCTAAATGTTAACGTAAATAATGCAAAAGGTCTTGGATAAAGAAATTAAATAATCTTCCAACTGGAGGTTTGTTTTAAAAAGTCTATAGGTGTTTCCTTTGCTAGATAAACTTTTGTTTGCGTTCCGTGTCTGGAGATATGGGTCCGTTTGTCTCTACTTCATACTGTCGATGAATCATTGTTTATTAGGAAAATAATGCGCTTACCAAATATATCCGAATCCACATTCTTCAAAAATAGATTTAACGTAATGAAACCATCGTAAGTATTATTATGTGTTTCGATATCGTTCAATATAATCGTATCTATGACTTTCGCATATTTTTACTGTTTTCCATCAGTTAGTGCACACCAATATTTGATGGCGTTCAATTTCACTCTAAGTTTAAGTGGTTGTCTTCCAGTTTATCCATATAGTATGTATAATGGTGTACTCTTTATACATTTTAAAACCCATCTTAGAAAATCTATATGAATTTTCTCAATGATTTCGCAATTTTCAAAGTGCCAAATTTGCGACCTATATTGTAGGATAGATACTATGGTACCCATGTACATATTCGTCGCTTCTGGCGCATACACTATATATATTTATCTCTTGGAAAAACAAAATGGGTATATCTGGCGAGAATTAGGGTATATTATCTATGATATGTGACAGGACTGAAGGCGATTATGACTCGTCTGCAATGGGATTTCATGTATTGGAATATAAAAAATATAAACCGTTTGAAGACGAAAATCATAGGATCTATACGAGGCAATCTTTAGATCAATCTTATTGTCTGCTATATTATATCAAATGAGGTAAATGGAAAAGAGTTTGACTAATAGCCCCCCCCCCCATATACAGACAAAAAAAAAATTAAAAATAATAAAAAAAATCAAATTACTAGAGGTGTTCTCTAATAGGACAATTCTTAACAAAATGGAAATTTTGGGTACACTGTCATATATATCAGCTCTATTTTGTTCACAAGCTGCTGTCTGGTATATAAAACATTGTAAATTAAAGGTAATAAAATTGCGGCACAGGGGCATTTTACATATTTAATTATTAGTTTACAGATCCGTGAAATTGCAGGTGATCCTTCACTCGCCTTAGATAAGAAACTCTTTCATTCACCTTATTGTTATTAGGACCACGAGCTCACGTTTCTGTGGTCTATATTTTAAGTTCAGAAGTATACTTTCTCTAGGGTTGAACCTGCTTATAATATACTAATATTTCGATGTAGCAGTCAGGGATACATTTTTGTAGTCTTTTTTTCCAATGATACTTGAATTAGTAAAACTATGATTTATGAAACCCAGTCTCCAAGGTTTTTAGAACAGTTTGTTCTGATTGTCATGTGGGTTTATTTGCGTTTGATTTGATAACAGTGCAACTTATCTATGTTACACACACACGCACACACATTTTTGTAAAACCTACGAAACGGGGACATACGTTTTTTACCATCAAAATGGGGACATCTTTATCTTAGTAAATTTTTGCAGAGGAAGATCGGTTTTACTATGCTTTGGTTATATTGATGTCTTTTACAATCGATTTGTAGTAGATTTCCAAACATTACTGGATTTGAATTTTTACTATCAGAACTGGACACACAAATATACATAAAGTGTAGGGATTTATACAATCAAATCGGGGACATTCCATAATATATAGTTTGATTCTAAACAAATTCGAAAATAATCCAAATATTGCAGTAATCTCAACTCATGTATATAGTTATGTTCCATATGAACGCACTAAATTGAAATTTATGTTGAAGTATTTTATTACGTTTAATTTATGCATAGGTAAAATTTTATGTACCCTATTTTAAAGAAACCTAGTCGTCAGAAGTGTGCGAAAATATAGAAAGTATGTTTCTGTTAAAATAAACTAATCAAAGATCTGCATGTCAGATGTTCAGCTAAAATCAATTTACTGACATTTATACATTTTGTAACTTAAAATATCAACAAAATAAGAATGATTTTTAATCTTTGTATATTCTGAAATGACCATTCATGGGATTAATATACTTGGTGTGGAATCAGAAATAACATCACAAAATAAAACAAATCAGTGATAAACCAGTCTGAAAGGAGACGAGAGACTAATGAAATCCATCCAAACATTGCATGAAAAATGGACATTTCTCTAAATAAAAAATAAAAAAACATAATTAAACTGATATTCGAACTAACTTTGAAGAGACTAATATTTGCGGAATTTTATTTCAGTCTTAAATTTCTTTACCATAATGTTTGTTTAGTTTTGTTCAATAACCAAAAGAGTTTTTAAAAAATATGAACCCTTTTAATACGTAAAATTGTGTTTCAAGATGCTCTTGCATGAAAAATAAATCTAATCCATGTGTACATACAGGCAGTGTATCCATGGTGCCAGATTGCAGGTGTAAAAAATAGATGAATGAGGTAAGTTTATTCTTTACCTAGGAACCAAATAATACCAAGTGTGACTTAAAGTTCAAATATTTTTTTTCAACGTCTATCCACGTTTCAATGTCAAGGTCAATGTTACTATGCATTTAATTTCCAGATGATAACTTAGTTCTACTAGCAGATTTCAACTCAGGTTGGTGCATGTATATCATTTAGCCTTAAATTAATCTCTCTCTCTCTCTCTCTCTCTCTCTCTCTCTCTCGTTTAATAATTAAAGCAAAAATTAAGAAAGGCTTTGGGAATAAGTCATTAATGCTAACCAATGTCTTTATATGCATATTGGGTATATTTAGAGTATTATGATTATAAATTAACAAATCTTTATTATTATTATTTTTATTATTATTATTATTATTGTATTATTATTATTATTTTTATTATTATTATTATTATTATTATTATTATTATTATTATTATTAGTATTTGTAAGAGAATCGCATTGAAAATTAGTCGGGGATGGATAGGTGGTAGTGTGTGTGTGTGTGTGAGTGGGTGAATGGTGGAAGTAGAGTAAAATGAACTTTTTGGCCATTAGGCATACTGAACCTTCAGTCATATATATATATATATATATATATATATATATATATATATATATATATATATATATATATATATATACATTTTCTCAGTACATCGATGAGCAAAAGTTAGTTAGTAATGTTGGTAAACTTCTCTCTGGACCTAGGATTGTTAGGCAATCAAATCAATTATCCGTTAATAATACATTTTGTAATGCGTGTTATGTTGACGACTGAAATTTGCTAGTAAAACCAAGTTATCATCTGTAAATGGAATGCATATGTAAATATCTAGTTTTAGTAACAGTGACCTTGACATTGAAACGTGAATAGACGTTGGAAAAATAAATTAATAAATAAATAAAATAAATAAATATTATATTTGCTAGTATAATGTTCCTAGATCAAAGAAACTTACCTCAATAATCTATGTATTACACTTGCAATCCGACACTACAATGGACGGCTTGCACGCATCGAAACATGGCACATTCCATTTTGCTCGATACATTTTGTCTATTAGACGTATACAAAAAACTGTTTTGCATGGTGCAGTCGCTTATATTATTTATTTTTTCATGCAACAGAAGCTTGAAACACGAATTTACTTATTAAAAGGTTTTGTATTTTTTTAAAGTTCATTTTGATTATAGAACAAAACTGAACAAACATCACGCTAAAGGAAGTTAAGCCTGAAATAAAATCCAGCAAAAGTCAGTTTGAACATCAGTTTCATTATTTATTTTGTTTGCATTTTTTGTGGAATAATGGGGTGGGAGTGGTTTTCTAGTATTTTTTTCTCCTTTCAGACTTGGCTTATCACTGCTTTGAGTATTTTAGATGGTTTTTTTATGATTCCAAGCGAAATATATTCATCATATGTATTGTCATTTCAAGTATAATGAATATCTGTCTATTTCTCTCTCACTAGTTTAACAATTAAAACAAATAAATAAAGGCTTTGAGAATAAGTTGTTAATGCTGACCAATGTCTTGACATGCATATTATTTATATGCAGCGTTATATTATTATAAATTAGCAAATGATTTATTATTTTTTAAAATTCTTATTAAAGGTATTAGTAGTAATAATAATAGTAGTAGCAGTAAGTATGGGTAGGTTGTTGTGTGTGAGTGGGGGCTGGGGTGGAGTTGGGGAAAAGAACTGTATTGCCATCAGGCCTTCCGACCCTTCAGTATACATATACAAACAATTCCAGGTTCCATGATGGCAGTACAAATATTATCTATGGAAATACACAGTAAAAATGGAAATATAATATCATGTAAATAAAAATTATCTTATATATGTATGATAATTAATAATAGTGGTTACAATATATAAATTGAGTCTGCAACTGTAGCACAAGTCGTAATAAGACAATGACTTGCTTACACAGGGGAGAGAATAAGGGAGAAAGTTGATATTGATAAAGGAAAGAAAAATGATATCTGTTGAAACACAATATTATTTATATGGACTAATACTTTGTAGAGATAAATACCGGCATACATAAGCATCTACCAATTAAATGTCATGTGATACGTCTGACGAATAATCCTCATTTAATGTAAATTCGAATTTGATCTAATATATATGACCCCGTTTTAATAAATTAGGTATATCATACTTTAATGTTAAATTTCATAATCGTAGCGAGGTATTGTCTATGTATCAACGAACTGTATCCACTAGATCAAGAATTTAATTACCAATTAAGTGAAATAACGCTGTCAACTAATATGCTGATAGACAAATCTATTGACAGTCATTAAAAACGATTACGCCTCGGATTTGTTATTTATTTGTTATTTGTTATTTCGTTTAAATTACTTTCGGTATAATTATGTAATGTCAATTCCATCGTAATAGTCTAAAGTCCAATTCGCTAAAATTCATTAATTTCGGTTGAATATAAATCTTTTTTTTCTTTTTTTTTTCTATTCAGCTTTATGTGCTTATTGAAAATAGTTTTTACAAACATATTATTGGAAGGCATTGTTAATTTAAACGAAATAAAATGCGTATTAAATAATGATAAATGCATCATAAATGTGAGAACAATATGATATTCTTTTGTAAATGCTTTAGGAAAGAGTCAGATATATATAATATACATGTAAATGTGTGTGTTGTGTTGGAGAGAGGGGGCACGATTGTAGCACATGTGTATCGTACGCTTGTGGCACTTGTGCATCATACGCTTGGTTGAGAATTCTCGCCTTTTCAGTCATATAAACAGATACTTGTCCAGTCTTAAGACAAAGGTAGTTCAGTGGACTCAAACTGAACAGGCCGCTTCATGTTCTGTAATTATTATCATGTCAATAGATTACACAGTCCTGCAAATATAAACATGTTTCTCCATCAGTATTGTAATCCGATAATTGCTCATGTGGGCAGAAAGTCTTTGCTTGGTAACAATTTTCAGGCATTCAAAAATGAGAGAAAGAGAAGGAATTCATAGAGTTTACAACGTTAAAATTAACTTTGATGTATTATGAGTGTATGATAAATGACAAGTGGAACCACAGTGATTTAAATTTCGAAGAACAAATATCTAATTTGTGCTAAAATCTTTCAAAGAGGTGTGCTGTAAGTCTCTGGATTTCTTGTAAAGAAGAAAAATAAGTAAGCTAGAACGAAAGAAAGAAAGAAAGAAAGAAAGAAAGAAAGGAAGAATGAAATTAAGAAAAATGTAGAGAATATAAAAAGTACCGACTAAACGGAATTAGAAAGAAAGAGAAATAAAAAGATAGAAAGAAACAAAATAAAAATAAAAAAAGCGAAATATTCGACAATTTAATTTAGTCATTAAAAATAATACACATTTTGTTTTACATTACGATTACTCTGAATGCTTGCTCAATAAATATACATTGAGAAACACTCAATATAATTATGAGAACTGTTTTATGTTTTATGTCGTGACTGGTACCAGGTACAAATTTTTACAGAAATCTATTTTTTTCCAATTAGCTCAAGATCAACTTGTCACATTTACCTCTAACGCTGTAAAGAGGAGGAAAGGAACGGTTATTATTTTATTTTTTACTCGATTTATGCTCCTTTTCAACAATGATGATGATGATTATGGTGGTAGTGACAATTGTACCAGGATTGAAGCCGGGTGGGATTTTACAATTTTATTTTTAGCTGGAAAGCGTCTTCAAAAGCATCAGAGGTTTTAAATCTATCGACATTTTACGATTCAGGTGAGGACTGGTATTTTTCAGAACATTTATGTTACGTACTCGTAATGTTTACTTGTCCTATAACAGCCCTATTCGAAGTGGTTTATTACTCTTACAAGTTTCAGTCTAAAGAACTCTTATGTTAAGAAGGAAAGGTATAATTAATGTATGTAGTTGTATAAATTCTAAAAGCAGTTACCATTGAGAGAAGAAAAAGATATGCGTTTAATACTAAAATGTTAATCGGATATTTGAAGAAAAAATGAAACGTTATTTTTTCTTCACAATACACCTATTTTTTGCAATGAATGTTTCTATTGTTTATCTATCTATCTGTGTGTTTGTTACTCTGTCAAATTGACCTATATATGTATTTTATGCGTTTTTATTTTATGTTTTACTTGATTCATGTAATATTTAATGTAAGATTCGCAAAACTTCATTGAAGTCATTGCATTATAATTACTATATATCGGGTCACGTCTATCACCTGGACCATGAACTAGATGACGGCTATATGCAAGTACAGGATAGTAGAGGCATAACAGCGTAACCAAAATCACACAACGATTACATTCATTCACGTCATGAGGATATATATATATATATATATATATATATATATATATATATATATATATATATATATATATATTACTTCTTTATTTCCATTATTGTTATTATTATTATTATTATTATTATTATTATTATTATTATTACAACCAATCATCAAATAATCTTCACAACAAAGCTTCACGAAAATGCGTCACAAATACTCTTTACTAAAATACTTTTATAAATATATATTTTCACACTTTTTTCGAACTTCTATCTCTGAATTGTTATTTTGACAAGTCAAACTTTGCTGCTAGTTGATACTTAATGCAGCTTGTTTTCAAATGTGAAACATTGCTGCTACGTGGCACCTAATGCAACCTGTATGGAAATGTCAACCCTTGCTGCTTCGTGACACTTAATAAAGCCTGTATGGACATGTTAAGCCATAATAATATAGAAAACCCAGGTCCTGTGCCACTTATTCTGTTTTATTCAGTTTAAACCGGTTAACCAGTTTTCATCTGCTCTAAACCGTTTTACTCAAGGCCAACTCCCTTCCATTCCTCCAAATTGTTATGGAAAACCCTAAGCCACTGGTCCTCAAAATAGTTGTTGTGACAGCAAAATATAAGACCACCTAAGCTACTGACCTTCAAATATTGCTGTTACGAAAAAAGAAACAAATCTTTGTCATTGGTCTTCAAATTTTTATGGAAAAAAAAATGGGTCACTGTACTTCAAATTTTTATGAAAACAAAATCTAGACAATTGTGAAGTAGGAAAATCTTTTTCTAGCCTGCTTGTGTAATGTGTATGTACATTGTTCAGTTAACTATTCTTTAAGTTCTACTCTCTCTGTGTTGGTCGGTTCAACAGTCCGTTTTACAATTATAGGTCCAGACAGCAAGAGAAATATACATCTGGATCCACTGTTAGGCTGACTGACCATCCATCAGAGAGAGAGAGAGAGAGAGAGAGAGAGAGAGACCTTCAGTCATTGACATATTTTAAAATGATCTGTTTTCGACTCTTCTTTAGGTTCAAAGTAACAAAAACAGAATAAAACATAAAATATAGGAAAAAACAGGGTGTATGCTATTTGTAGTTACGTCTCTATTTATAGCTTTGTTATAATTTGGTGACTATTTGTTGATTATGTGGAGTGGGTGTTGGGAAGATATTTCTCAAACCGAGTGATTAGCCAAATACTAGGAGCAGACGTCATAGTGTAGAGTATTCACGAGACTTTATGGTAGCACGGATTAGTCTCATACAATGGACCCTGTCAAATTTCTTAATATAAGGAAATGTCGGGGTATTTTTACGTACCGATAAAAGTATGTTCCGCGAATGTGTACAACTGCGTTAAAGTTTTAAAGCATTGTCGGTAAGAGAATCTGTGTTGCCACGATTATCTGAACTTGGCCGGTTGATGCAAATCTGCAAACTCGGTCCGCCACTCAACTCGCGCGGCACTAAGACTTTCACGGTATGAAATTTGACAACCGACATAATGAAACTTGAGCGGAATGGTAAATATTCTACGCAAAGGAATGATGCCGATGTAGCCTACTTAGTTTCCTATGATCAATTTGCGCGGCGTCGAAGCGTCCCATGTCGTTTTCATATGTTTCTCACCACTGGCACTTTATACGTGCGGCGCTGGGTGAACCGAACTCAGTATTTTGAAATAGCTAAGGCTAAAATTATATACCTCCGGGTAATGCTGTATGCTGCAACGAAACACATGTACATTTTCGTTCATATATTATACAAAGGTATTTTAGTACATGCAATTTCGTGACAGTGTTGATGATGATGTTGATAAGATGATTTGTAGAAGTAGTAGTATTACTAATAGTAGTAATACACTTTATGGAGACAAATATTAAAACTGCATGCAAAAATACGAAATCACCTTTGTTACAATTTCTTCATCAAAATTCAAATCATAACACACATGCTTAAAATTAGAGAAGAGCAATATTTGAACATAGCGTTTTATATTCAAATCATAATTTAACGACATTTCAAGCGATCATATTTTGCGATGTATTTCTTTTCGAAAGGCAGATGGTTCAAATGTAACTAAACGATCAAATGTACGAGCAGAACTGAATAACTAGAGTCTCATGCACTTCGTAATATCTCTGAAGAATATCTGCATAAATCTTATCAATTTATTAGAAAAAAGTGGTGTTCACAATATATTCTCAAAACCATCTGTTCAGTTATCATTCTTTCCTGATCTGTCTAATTTGGCGAAAGTGTGTTACGAGCAGTGGGTTATCCATTAAAAAACACATAATCGATATTCTTCTCTGTGTTAAAAAGAAAATATATAAGACATATTTGTCCATTCTACATGCCTGATTTGAATCCTGTTAGATCTTATTGGTCCCATCTTCAGTAAGTAATTCGGTTGCAAAGTGCGCGATAAGGCAGCGGAGCTGACAAATGAGAATTTTACCGCGTAAACGGGGACTTGGTTTTTCGACTGATACACACGATGTTTAGAGTCGAGTGGAACGTGAGTAGTTTTTGTGTAAGGTATGATGTGAAAAAATACCAACCAAACGGGGACATACTCAGATAAACTTTTTTCAAGGTTTTTATTACAAAGTAAAGTCGTGGCAATCCATCGCTGCCACTATTACAAAACGAGGACGTCCCCGTTTCGAGGTGTGTCGCCAGTATGTTGGTGTGTATTCTCACAGATGTCCCCGTTTTGCACCTTTTACAAACTCTCTCTCTCTCACACACACACACACACACACACACACACAAACACACATACACACACACACACATATATATATATATATATATATATATATATATATATATATATATATATATATATATACACGCTTCAGCTTGAACTGATTCTCTCACCTTATGAACTTTTGTCTGTGCTCTAAGGTTGATATCCTAACCATAGTGGTCTTTCCATGTATGTCAACTGTTATGAATGATGTTTATATATTATTATAGATATTTTAGGAAATTATAAGTGTTTCTTGACTTTAATATTTGCTTAAACTTTAACGTTAAGTATAATGTTGACATGTTTAGCTATTATCCTTGAATTAGGTTGTTTACTTAGTATTTAAGTTCAAGGACGGTTTGGTAAATCAGTTGTTTATTCCATTTGAGGTCAGTTTTGATTTTGCTTACAGATAAAACCAGAATTTCCTTTAGAGTTATGTGTCAAAAGTTAAATACACCATATACTATTCTAGATCATTCTATCATGTGACCTATCTTTATATATATATATACAACGTTTAGTGGACAGTTTTTCAGTTTCGACCTTACCATCAGTCTTTTAAAGGGTTTTTACAGTCGTAAAAAATCATTCCAAATTGAGAAAGAGGAATTATTTAAAATATTCATTGGATCATAAAAGTGCTTATAAACTTTTGGATTTTGTATTTTGAATTGCTGATTTTAGGATTTATGTGAACTTATTCAACGATTTTCTGGAGTACTTCATTTAGGCACATCATCACATTAAAGACTATTGGCACTTCAGGACATTAAAGACTATTGGCACATCAACACATTCAAGGATACAATCATTCATTCGGAAGATTCTATATTTAGGACATGTGATTAGGACACTTAGGATTATTGGATTATGTCGATTTTAATTGACGTTACTGTAAGTGTCTTTTGAATTTTCACTTTAATTGTCTGGAAATAAATTGCTTGTTGATTTTTACTTGATTTGATGGTTTCACTTTCTTTATGTTACATTTTTCTTAGTCGTAACACAACCTCTTATTTCTTTCATCATTCTTGTTGCTCTTCTCGCATATTTCTTTTAGCAAAGCATCTTTTAGTGCCAAGACTACCACAAAAAAACATTACCTTTCTAGATGTGGTCTTGATAAAGATTTATATGCAGAAATGAACATGAATTTAACAGGATATGTAATTGTTCTATAAATAGTTCCTAAATTCCTGTTAGCCTTATTTCCATGTTATTTGCATGATTTAATGGTTAATCAATGGCGACACCAAAATCATTTACCTGCTAAACTTGTGCCATTTTTGTTTTGGGTCCATTTTATGTCATAAAGTTTCTACGAGTTGATTCATGATATCCCAGTATGTATCGACTTATGTTGGTGTGAAAACTCATTTACCAAGTATCGGACCAACTACAGAGGTTGAATAAATATGAATGCAGAATATAAGCATGTTCATCATTATTAACTATATCATTCATTTTTTGTAGCATAAACGAGAGGTTTGGTTATATTGTAAGCAAACGACTGGCAAATCATTTATATCAATTTTAAAAAATGAAAGTATTGTTTCTAAAGCACTACCTTGTGGTATGTCACTTTTCACTACTGATCATTTATACGCAGCACATCCTCCTGCTCCTGCTAACCGTAGACCCGGCACAACATTTTGTACCAACTTATGAATATTTTCTCTAAGCCCATGTTTCGCATAGAAGGCGTTGATTCGAATACTGTCGATTGATTTCATAAAACTGTATCTACTCCATTTCTATGCTCCATGAAATATGTCCAATCCTCACAAAATTCCAGGAGCTAAGTAATACATAATGTTCCTTCTTTTGAAAACATGTTATTGAGTTAAATATTTTCCATTATTCTTTTTCCTTGAATCAAATATTCTAGGACTTTTCACACAGCTGGAGTCAAACTAATACAGCGAAAAATTTGTTTTCTATATTTATGTTACTTTTTTTGCAAATGATTGTAACATTTGCCAGTTGTCAATCATTAGATAATATGTCCTCTTCGAATGACTTTTAGAACATAATAGTTACAGCACGGAGACAACAAGCTCCGCCTACTTTTTCTGTAATGTAGGATGAAAGTCATCATAACTTGAGATTTTAAACTATATAATGATGACGACTTCTTATACTCTACCCAGAATATTGATCAATTTGTTTTAGTTTAAAATTGTTCCGAGAGATTATTGTCCTGTAAATTTGGTGTGTCACACAAATTTTCTACCGTGAAAGCCTTTGTAAAGAATTCATTTACAATTTCAGCTTTGCCTTGATTACTGCATATATTTCCTTTCTATTTTACATCAGCGTCTGGTTCTATATATTTATTGCACACCTATTTCCAGAATTCATAGGGAAGTTTTGCCACTTGTTAAGCTATTTTTCGTCTTCTCTTTCTCCAATTTAGAATTCCCAATTTTGTATACGGTTTTTATTGCAAACTTTTTTATATTTCAAATAGTTTGTTTCTATTTTGCAATATATATATTTGAAACATGTTCTTAACTGCATCAAAAGAAATTTGGCTTATTGTCATTGATAAATGAGTCATTAACTTGCACACGACACGTTGTAAAGGAGTCGCGTCTTGAGGTAATAATTCGTTTAAAAACACTTGTAATCCCGTACGTTTTGAACCTTTTCCTTGAACCTTCCCATGAAATTCGGTCTATTATTGCAATACTGAATGCTGACGTCGTGGCATCAAACACTTTGCAATGTATTGGGTGTTGATCAATGTCTGACCATTTTAACATTTTCAAGGTAATCAGCTTGCTTATAACAATCAGATACCAATAGGTAAAACGTATATGCTATTTAGGATGCAATTGTTCTTTGTGTTTCACTTGAATCCGAATAAAGTCTCTGTAAATGCGTTATTGCAGCCGAAAAGATTGATTCTGAATGCGCTCTTCTAAACTATCCATGATGAGGGTTCTTAAGGTATTGTCATCTCTGCCGACTAAAAGAATATAGTGACAGCGCGGAGACCATTGAGCATGTTCTTCGTAGGATAAAACTGTATATTTCCATTCGTGGAGTTTCACACCACAACTGAAACACTGTACTTTATTTCTTTCTCCAATGTAGACAAACCTGCTTTCGCTAAAGATTTGGAAGTGGGTCCTGCCAGATATTTGGGCCAATTTCACTTTGAACGTCTAAAATCGACTGATAAAATCACAATAGTCAGGCAAAGCTAAGCGAAGAGTGTATTCGTCTTGATTTGTGATTCTCAATGAGCTTGAAGTGATCAGGGTGTCTTTTGAGTGCATGGATGACATACTTTGATAGACACACTGACGACATCCATTTAGATAGCGAAAGAAGATCGTGCTGCATATTTTTGGTCGCAGGACACAGAATCACTCTTGTAGCAATCATCATATTCGACTTTATTGAACTTAGAGTCGGTGGGTCCATTGCATTGATTCTGTGCGGAATTAATCTTCTTCAGTGGAAGTCTCTGGTCACAATGATCTCTTAGTCCTTTCACTTTACATTTGATATGAAGTTGTCCTTTCTTACCTCGGTACTGGTAACAGCAATGTTTGAGTTATCTACTAGCAAAACTCAAAATAATGTCTTCGGGATGTTGGTCGGTCCACGCTCCTAAACGATCGTTTTAGATGCAAGGGTGTAAAGGACGCGGTAACCTAAAGGTTCCAACACCGAATCAGTTTTAAACAGATATTGGCTGCAAGATGATATTGTCAAACTCGTCGGATGGAACAAACTCCATGACCTCTTTATAATTCATTAAGATCATATCTTCACGTATGATTTCCATGTGTTTAATGAGTTTTCCTTTCTCGTCGATGAGCTGAAAGTATTGACTTGGATATACCAAATATTCAGACTTTGGCAATATCGGACGTTGAGTCAGTTTTCCACACAAACAATTCAACATGACTTTAGCAAACGATTGTCTTCCATTGTTCTGTTCCAGGAAGGATAGCCACTGGTTTTCTGTTTCAATTTCAGAAACTCGTTAACGCAGCCTGAAAAACCATGAACTTGGGTTATCGTCCTGTTAGGGGTTGTTCTCAGGTACAAAGTGTCAAATTTCGTACAATTTTAACAATCGGTATCCACGATAGAGAGCATCAAAACAATTCGACATTCACACTCGTTCAAGACACGTTCTTGGTCATCGTGACGAAAGACTGCTGATGATTATACTTTTCAGCACAAGTACGATATGAAGAAAATATCGGTTTTCCTTGGCAATGATGAGGTAAAACGGCATGATACAAGTTCGTCGCTGGAAGAACTTGACACCAGATCAAACTTGCGTACTGGCGAATGTGCTTGACATCGATGTGTTTTGTCAAAATTTCAAGGTAACCGGTAGGAAATCAAGCATATTTACACACCCAAGGGTACAACGTGCGGCATCCATGAAATAGACATCCTTGAGTTTCGCACACAATATGTGGCTTTCCTCAATCCCAACCATCCAGTGAATAACATCCGAACTTTTCTCCGCCGTTTCTAGCATGTTGAATCCACTTGTCTTGAGTTTCACATAGGCAATGTAAGCTATGGCTGAATATCGACGGCTGACAGATTGATAGGACTGAGGTGGTATAATGACTAGTTTGTTCTTGGGCATGAACTTCTTTCGGTACAATAATCCACACTCTTTGGGAATAGTAGAAGCTTCATTCAATGGATCGAAATCTCCATGTTCGAGAAATAACTGTCGAAAAGTTCCATAACAACGTCGTAAAATGTCCATCTCCGACCAACATTATTTCAACGTTTCTTCTTGAAAATCAAAAGTGAATGAAGTGTTGACTTGATACAAGGCGTAGAAAGTTTCTTGCTGTTCTGTTCGCATACCGTCGTGGTGGTAGTAATGAACTTCCGGCAAATATGGGAGCACGACGGGTTGAATTTTCTTCTGGCATTGAAAACGTGTGGGAAAAAAAACGTTGGTCATTTCCGTTATTCCATGTGTTTTAGACATTTTACTCAAAGGCGGAGCCAAATAATTAATTAAATCTTTAAAATGTACGTTTCTCACATTTATGTAAATGATTTTGGCTCCATTCATGGTTACTTGTGAAAATTCATTTCCTTTTTCTGAAAAATGTTTCAAAAGAAACTATCCGTCATATCCTGAGAAATTCTGTGCAATAGCTGTAGTGTAGCGTATTAATGACAGTTGGCATAACGATGCACGTCCTCTTCATTCCAGTTCTTCCGTGGGATGTAAAACCCCAAAATGAGCAAGATTAGAAGGAGGATGGGAGCCACGGAATATCTTTTTACGACCCCCCCCCCCCCACGTAACCACGCTACAAGTCCAAAAGTGATGAAATAAAGGTTCCTGAATACAGTCGTGGCAAGCGCGATGAGTCATACAAAGGTTAGGAATGTGAATACCTGTCTCTCTCGAACGTTCTAAGTCAGAAAAGATTAAATCGACACGATGGTCTCTTTTATTTTCTTGTTGTGATTATTGAATAATTCCTCGGGTTCGCTGTCATATCTCTGAAGATAACATTGATTATCCAACTTGACGACTTGGCCATTGGCCACAAATACGACATCGTTTCTTTGCTGCACAAACGCGTGACCTTTTTTTCTTGATACAAACATGCTGTCTACATAGCCAATCCGCAAGCACTTTTCTTTTGTTGGAATTGTTTCATGCCATGTCGCTCGTAACACGCTGGACTCACGAATGTTCGTTTGCAAGTAATGCATGGACTCATGTTTTGTTCTTCAGGAATACAAAGTCTTGACGCTAAACAGACACGACATCTCTCGCCACAATGAATATGTTACTCCCGATTGCTCAGTCTTTGGTCACATTTGTCACAATAGTCACTATATCTTAGAATTCCTGTCATACTAGTAATAGCATCGAAATAAGTTTGATAATGATCGGCATAAATGTATTTTCTGTCCGAAACTTTGGTCCTCGAAACAGAAGAGCTCCACGAATGAATTGAGAGTAAACTTTCAGTTTATAGTAAGAGGCGAGCACGTCTTGAATTGTAGTCATTTCTGGAGTTCCAAACACTGTCTCATGGGAACTTCCTGCTTGTTGCAAAAGGATTTCTTCTTCTCTTTGCTGTTTGGCTCCATCAGATTGTCTAATGCGTTCCATAATCGTTTCCATTCCGTTGTATCTGTTTTTCTGCATACGCTCTAGCTACCGCGATGTCGTGGACTAAACACATCTGACCATGATCATTGTTAATCTTGACGATACTTCGTCTGGGAACTTCCTCCACCTATAACACTTTTTTTGCGATTTCCGCTGCCTGAAGGAGGTAAAACGTGTGTTATAGGAAGCGTAACTTTTCCATCGGTTATGTTAAACGCATCATTGAACTGTTGTACGTGTTGAAATTTGTCCAAGCTTCTGGAAGAGGTCAATTCCGCAGGTGTGCTAAATTATATCTTTGGCTTGGCACTGCCGTTTCAACTTCGGTAACACAGACTCCAATAATTTCGTGATAAAGACAGATGCTTTTTTCTGCAGGAACTTGAGACTCGAACTCTTTAAATGTGATCGTCCAAGGGTAGACAATCTTTCGAAAATTTCGGGATAGTCACTTTATGTGTAGCTCGAATGAAAAAATCATCTTCAGGAGCTACCTAACGAATTTCTTTCTAGGACAATCTTGACTTTTTCTCGGTCTTGGAGAGGAGGAGGTGGATGGCGTTAGATAGGAACCACTCATTTCTTCCTCAAAATTGCTAGAGTGAAATTCTGTCAGAATTTTTCTCTGTTTATGAGGCGACACAGAACGTCATCGCTTTGCTTCTGGTTTCTCCTTGGAAGGGTGTGATCTTTTCATCCCGTTGGACGATTCAAGGTTTATTGGACTAGGTTACACTTTCCCCATATATAGAGGTCCTACGTACGATGGTAACATGATAATATCGTTTTGGGCCAAACTGGAGGTCATGCATACATTTAATTGTGAAATTTAGCCTGGCTAGCATTGACTGAATTGGCATCTTTATCATTTCTCAAAGAAAGTCAATGAACATAATTGGTTTGCTTTGGTGTTTTACTGCACAGCAACACAAGTAGCTAGTACAATTGAAAACTGCGAGAAATTAGTGTCATATAAATTCTCTTCTTATGGTTTTTATTTCTTGTCATTTTTAGTGCGTATTCTCTACTCGATACTAGTCTTTTTGTACTTATATGCGCTTGTTTATAACTCGATACTCTCAATACTTGTTTGTCTTGACTTGAGTCTCACTTTTATTCAACTCGATACTTACTACATGAATGTACTACTAGAATGCAAGTAACCATTGCAAAGTACCCGAGTACCCAACTGTGTATTCAGCGATACATTGCTTTTTCAAATAAGGTAACTGTCTTGTAGTCTTGTATCATGAGATTTTGTGCAAAATACAACAAATATTCACATGGAGATATGTAAAATTTAAAAAATATAATTAGTATTATTAAAATTGATTCGGTCCTCGGATCATAATGTGCTCTTGCAACTTTCACAAACCCATTATATCCCCATTTGTGATTTGGAGTGAGAAGGCATAGCCTGATTAAAAATGTACAAGAACACGCGTACTTTTTATAATGCTTCGCGGATTAGAACGCTTAAGCTTAGAGTTCATCATTCCAAGAAACTAATATTTTAAAAGTACTTTTACAATCTTTCGATTATAAGGACATGTTACAATAAAGAACTTAAGAATATCGCCGTATTGTAGATACGAAATTGTATGAGCGAAGAAAGAAACCTTGCTCGCCAAAGAAAAGCTTCTGTTTAATTTTTAAAGTTTAAATGTTAGATATGTAAAAATTCACAATTATTACAACAAAAACTTCTTACGTATCATTTGATTTTATATTCACGCGAATCGATTCACTCCACATCCTCTAAACAAAATTGATACCCGACAAATTTTAGATATGAATAGTATTGGACCATTACTATAAATTATTTCTCAGTGCCTTGGCAAGTAAACTATCTGTAAATTATCTGTTGAAGATCATTTTAGTAGTGCGTTTAAATATTTTGTCTATGATCTCCGTTAATCTATCAGGTCTGTTAAATTCAATTTATATTGTATATTTCAATCTGTCATGGGTGATATGAGAGTCGCAAACGATCTTGATTTGTGCCTGACACTCTAGTGTCAACACGAACACACACAGACTTAGAGAAGCAGGTAATAAACGCGACCAATTTCGTAACATTCTTGCATCTGAGAGTGTAAGTATAAGCGTAAGATGTCGTTCGAAAGTTTCTCGAAGTTAACTTGCTCGCAGGAGAGATATGAAAATAACTATAGGGTACTATAGCACAACTTTTAGTAATAGGTGATCTTGATTATATAATTTGATCTCTCTCTCTCTCTCTCGTACTCTTTTGAATAGTTTTTAGGACACAATCATTTTATTTTGTTTGCTTATTTATTAATTTCTCCTCCTCCCTTGGTTTGTAAGAACTAATGTACGATGCACAACAGCAATATACTTCAGTTTTGCTGTTGTAAGAAATCAGAAATGTGACTGCCCATTGGATACGAAAATATACCCAAATATTTTTTTGTTGAATTTCAAAAGACTCGTATACAAATTGAAAAACTTGTTTTAGGGTTCATTAGATAGATAGGACTATTATTTTAATCATTGTCTTATTGAATATTAAAACCTTTTGAGAGTAAGATATCAAGAAGCATGCTTTTCAGAGGCATTACAATGGGAAGTGTTTTCGTCACCTATCGAGTTTGAACAGCTGCGAATTAAATCGTAATGTTTTTGACAAGTACAAACACTCTGGTAAAGTTTTTCTAAGTGAAGAACAAATGTTGCTCCATGCAACAGTAACACTGGATAGTTTGTAACACACTTTCTTCCAATATTCATCGAAGCGACAATGGGTAGCAGGTCAGTGATCGAGGTGGCAAAACGAAAACCGTAAATTTGTAACTAAGCGAAGAACCAAATTTGCCTCATGCAGCATTAACACTGGGTAGTTTGCAACACACTTTCTGCCAATGTTTATCAAAGCGACAATAGGCAGTAGGTTAGCGAGCATATTAAATCTAGGACGCAAAAGGAAAACAGTTCATTTGTAACAAAGAGAGGCAACCAAACATGTCCCATACATCATTGATATTGAATAGTACACTGTTCAGTGCCATTTATAGGTTTATAAGAATGCGTTTTTTTGTTAGTTTTAAGGGCATTTTAAACATATTCTTGGCTACACCAGACCGAGAAAATGGGAGCTAAGCACTTTTCACAAGGACACATTGAAGTAACCGACACGGGCTAATCTGGGTTGGTATCGAACCCGCAGCTCTTGGATTACGATTTCAACGCTTTACCAACCAAGCTACCTCAGGTCCCCATATCAAGAACGAATATTTGTTTCCAATAGTGTGTGCTACTGATCACACTATAGTCCTTCTCTCCAATAATTTCATTCTTTGTTTTCATCCATTCACTCACTCAGTAATAACACTGTGATTGCATGGGCCATATTTACCTTCCCCTTTTCCCCATCTAAGGACACACAAATATTATTCTCTTTACAAGCAAGCACAGATACGCAATGTACGATGCTCAACAGTAATGCACCTAAGTCATGATGTTTTTTTAAAAAACTGTAACTCCCTTTTGATATAGAAATATACAAAAACTCCCTACCGAAAACATGTGAGTTTGTTTTGTGATAACGTGTAACCGTCATTTTCTATAAACTGAGCGCTGCAACAGTTATTTAGAGCAAACACAACAAATGTAATTTAATGTATCATATAATTTGTATTTTTCCAGAGAATGTTTTTGAATCTAACTACCTTTCAAGTCAAACAAAAGTCCAGCATTTATGTATTCACTGTTAGCTTGAATACACAAGACCTCAACATTTACTTTGCCAGTGAATATTATGTGCTCGTTATTGTTGTTATCACCAGTGCTTTGTTTCGTTTTGGGTAGATAGTTCGATTGTGTGTTACTTAAATAGTTGCCACAGTTGCAAATCCAAATATTAGAAAGATCAGTTTACATATACCACCATCACTGACTTGTATGTTTAATGCAATTTCTGCTCAGTCTACAGTCGGCTTTTTCTTTATCCGTCCATTTTTCTATCTATCTCATGGAGTATCCCCTGGTAGTTTCTAATAGTATGATGTAAACAGGTTACGATTTATGCACATACTAAAATATTTAGTGACAAAACCCTACAAGCAACTTAAGAAATAAAGAATAATTTCTAATATTTTTGTAAAGCTCTTACCAAAAATGATGCCTTAAAAAATGTTTTCACTCGCTATATAAATAATGCTTTAATTACTGCAGTTTGTCACCGTTGTCGGGACCAGACTTTTGAAAAGAATGTCATTTTTTTAACATGACATTACTTTGAATTTCAAAACATCTTAAAGCATCCTGATGTAACTCATTGAAAAATACTTTTTTTTCTATTGACTACGGTTCAGACCACATTTTTAAAATTATTTAAACGATACTATTGCGAATCAAAATTAAATTCACACTATCTTTCTTCATCAAACGCTCTCATTTTTCACTTTTTATTTGGAGACAGAAGTCACTTATCCCTTTTTGCGGACCCGATTTTGAGCCCAGCTGTTTCGACCATGCAATTTGGAGACACCGTTAAGCAATTTCATGGTTACAGAACTTCCCTCAAAATTTGTTTAGATTTTCCCTTTCCACACTATTCATTCATGTACTTTGCACATCACCTGAGACTCACGTCATACATCATCCCGTATTCTGATTGGTGGATACAAAACACAATGGATGACATGCGTATAAGGCGCCATGAACCGCAGAGCCGTAAAATGTTTATATACAGTACAGATTTCACAAGTCCTGTTATCCGTTTTCAAATAATTAAGATGTGACTTGGTGTCAGAAGCTCCAATCACATCTATACCATGTCGTTCTATCCATTTATGTGACGGTGAAGTGGGTGGTCAAAGAAAGAACAGAATGAGCCGTATTTGTGATGTCAAACCTGTCATAACGGTCACTTTTACTCAGCGGTCAATTGTTCACATTTTAATTTCCCCTTAGCACATTTCCTATATAAATGTCCTGTGTGTAACGATTACCTGCCTTCCACGGTCTACGGCCAGCTGTTTCCTAACCAAACAATGGTTTCTCCCTGCCTTAAGCGGTTACTGGCGCCTATCTGGCATCAGACCACCATTAATTTTACTAAATAGTGTCTACCTTTGATTGTCAGTACTGAACATTCCACTCTGTCCAAATCCTTGTAAATCATATGTTGATGCAAACTACCTTCAAAGATAAACTCACTCTAAAGTTCTTGTCATAGGTTAACCGGCATTCTTCTGAGAGGCTGGACTGTAAACAAAGCAACGTGCAATGGGTCACATATTTCACTTATGGATCAGTACCTATGCCTCATTACTCACTGTGCACTGTCGCCAAAATACACACATACAACCACACAATAATGCTCATATTCTAAACAATAACTAATTTCATTTAAATCAATACTAAGAATGCATAATCCAATGCATACATCACCACCAAAATGAGAGGGGAAAAAGGCTCTAAAATAGACCGGGACGACATTCGTGGGTACTGAACCGGAAGTATTAATTGTGACCTGGTTTCATCTGTAGTGACATTTTAGTCTATGCAACTAAATGTTTGCTTCATGAGGAAGGCATTGTTTAGATAAAGGAATATTATGTTAATTGATGTGCAAACATTTCTGACCTCGCCTGTACTCACCGTACTCTAATCACGTTGATAGTGTAACTCAAAGGTGACAATATGTCAAATCCGAAAGCGAGGCAGTTTTTATCATTGCTGGATGGTGGGAAAAGGCGAGGTAGTTTTAATCATTAATGGATGGTGGGAAAAGTGGTTGTGTTATCGCAGCAGAAATGGAAGTCGCCTTTTATTCCAGTGTGACAGGTATTGTCCGATATCTGTATCTATTTGCCCGTCAAATAAAGCTATCTCTGAAGAAAAAAGTTCATATTTGAGAAGAGATACGAGTTACATCCCTGTTCATTAGGGTTAGGGGTCATTCAGTATTTTTTAAACTTGTCCTTGATGTCAGGCTAAGTTTCGGTTGATGGGTCACAGAGATTAGCCATATGCGGCTTTTTAGATTTCCTATTCATCACAGGCTTCTCACATAAGCTGACTGTTTTTTTATATCGGCGAGCTGAGCAACTGACTAATCCAGATATTGTTTTTAAAGCGTGAACAGTTAGATTGATTGATGCTTGAATTAAAGTCGTTTTCGCCCTTCGGGCATGTACGACTAGTTACCCCCACAGCGTGCGAAGCACGCATAGGGGGGTTGAGTGATCAGGAGTGTTGACAGATTGCAACCACCTGACTCTTTTTTAAGTACACCCCTCCAGCGCAGCATGGTTCCCCACAATAAGGGGGTTAATTGAATGCGCGCTATTGGATGATGTGTACAATTTACACACCCCAGAAGGATGTGAATTTTAATTTTGGAATTATTGAATTATACCTGTACATAGGATTAGCACCACAATGTTTACAGGTATACAGGTGTGCGCAAGCGCACTTACAGAATAATTTCAAGGGCTCAGTCTGGAGTGGCAAGCGGCACGGACTAGGCAAGCGAAGGCGCGAAGTGTGACGGAAAAACCCTTTAACGCCAGGAACGTACATGATCAAATTCTGCCCAGTTAGCTAAGTCGGGCAGTCCCTAATACCAATTGTGTGTAAGCCACATATTGTAATTACGGTCAAATTTAATCAGTTAAATCAAATTTTCCTACTGTCCTATCAATTTTGAAATTTAGTGTACAAAATGTACATATATTTTCCCAAAACAAGATCAATAAATTTTGGTTTATGTAACCCACTCAATTTGGTGATCTTAATCAGATATTATTAAGTTATAATAGATTTGGTGGATTACTAATCATATTTGTGTTGATTTTAGGTTGTATTGGAAAAGGTTTTAAAGCCAAAATGAAAACCGATAGTCAATTTTGCCCCGTCCATTTAAAGGACTATTCTGTGTATTCCGGCGGTCGCAGGTATGGCCTCAGGTCTTCTGGTGGCTCGAACTTACGTCTAACTCTGTTTTTGCACTTTTCCGGAGGGAGGAAAAAATCAGCCACCACTAGCTGAGAGAGTGGTGCCCATAGTTTAACTGGAGATACCGGTAGCTTGAACATTTCAACTGCGCAGTTTACCAGCAAAACAGCTAATGGTATGGGACATTCCGCAAATTTTTGTCCCATTTTCTTGATGTTATATTTGGATTGTTGAATTTTTTTTCATCTGTTTGTCCGAAAGTTTCCCACTTGATTTGATTTGCTTGGCTACATCTAAGGCCGTGCTGAAGTCAAAGTGGAAATTTTCGGCAGTATGACCTGTTGAATCTTCCACGATGTTAGAGATGTTAAGTGGATCGTGTTGGTTAATGAGCCAGTGGTCTGCTTCATGTATCCAATCTTTTTCCTTCTTGGGTCTTCTACGAGAATATTGTTGTTGTTGTTCTTGTCTTTCTTGTTCTAGAGATTGTTGCCTTAATTGATTTAGTTGATCTTGTCGTTCTTGTTCTAGAAGTTGTTGCCTTGATTGTTGTTGTTGTTGTTGTTGCTGCCTTTGACTTTTTGGAGCCTGAAGGGGTGGTTGAGGTTTGCTTGCTTCAACTATTATCCGTTCCGACTCTTTTCCTTTTTCCCTATTTTGGGGTGCCGGAATTGGAGTGGAAGCATTGCTTTGTTCTGGTATTTTCCCCTTTTTCGCCTCTTGAATAGTTACCTTAGGGGCCTCTTTCAATGTTTGTTTGCTCCTACTACTTTCCTCATTCCCTTGCCGGTCCTCCTGCTGCGGACTGCTTGTCTCAGCTGGCTTGGGGGGTTCTTTCCTGACTTCAATGGTTGGAGTTGGGAAGTCGGATGTTGATGTAGTAATAGTTCTAGTAGTTGGTTGTGGTGGGGTTCCTTTGATTTGCCATGGTCCCACGGGAGGTGCAATTGATATTTCCTGCCTCTGTTGCATGGACGACGTCTGCCTAAAACGGTCCCACTGAAAATGTCTTCTTCCTCCCGGTCCCGGTCTTCTTCTTGGTATGGGTCTATTTCTTTCCCATATTCTGCTTTCAGTTGGGTTACTTCTTTCTTTTTCCCAAATGAGGAGAAGAGTTGTTCTCCTTTCCTGAGCCCGAAGGCTCCACCATGTAGCTACTTCCAGGCCTAAGCCTTTCAGAGCATTCAGAGCGTGCTCAGGGACTAATATTTCCATCGCTAGCAAATTTCGTACGTCTTGTTACTATTATGTTCGCTGCTCACTAAAGCGTGAACAGTTGTTTCCAAGCTAATTTATACAAGCTAGCCGAGTGAGTCACCTGTTTTACGGTCATGTGTAAGCTGTCAATCAGTAGTGAAATTATCGTTTTGTCACGCTGCACAAAACTAAGATCGGTGATTATTTTAAGTCAGTCATGATTTTATTTATAGGATGGATCAAAGTGAGCAGAACACAGTAATCTTGGGTGGAGCATACATTTGGGAGAGAACAACATATACGCGTATTTTATGATTTTGTTTAATAGTGCACATAAAACATGCTTGATAACGTAATAATAATAATAATAATAATAATAATAATAATAATAGTAATAATAATAATAATAATAATAATAATAATAATAATAATAATAATAATAATAATAATAATAATAATAACGATAATGATATGGAATGATATTTGTTCAAAAAACAATTTTGAAAGGTCAACTTGTGTTCAGATATCATCTGTGTACATAAGCCAGTTTTGCCTTTTCCCAGGGGTGGCCTCTATTGACAGGCTTGACTATATTGAAAGACAGGGGTGTCGAAAAAGACTACTGGAATATATACCATTTTGTTTGGTTTCCTTTGGTTTGGTTTTTTAGGGTACAGCAACATTAGTAGGTTATTTAGTGCCGAGGCAATTGCAGTAAAGTGACTTGCCCATGGACACACCACGGTAGCTGATCCAGGCCGGTCTGATGGTAGAATTCGAACCAGCACTCTTTTGGTCGCAAGTCTGGCACGCTAAACATTGAGCCACAGCGGCTTCTGGAGCCATAGTAAGAGAACAATGAAATGGGGAAAAGTAAATGGATGACATCTATGCTAACAATTTTAGTTAACACACTACTAAAGTCAACTGTTCATCTCAGAGCCACCCAGTATTCTAGAAACAGAATACTAATCATTATTACCAACTTCAATATTTTGTGTTTTGTGTGTCTGTGTCTTTTGTCTTTGTGTGTATTCACGACAAAACTTAAATATCTACCTCCCTTCAGTTCGCAATGTGTGAGTGTATGCATATATGTATGCATGAAGCCAGAATTATGCTCTTTTTGATGTTATAAATTTGTTGATAATCATTCACGTAACAAGGTAAAAACTGCTATTAATTTTCGTCCCCAATAATACTCTGGTAGAAAGTATGAAATAATTTAGCACTATCACATTTAGTTTGTCGTCAGTGAGAGTTTCTTAAAATACTAATACTTCATTATTGTTTCCCTATTTAACTTTTGAACTAGATGTTTATTGAAGTACTGATATCGGTTTTAACCCTATGAACTACGAGCTGGCCTTGACTCACGAGCGCATGATTGAACTATGTATGATTTACCTCCATCGCGATAGCAAATGAGAGAGAGAGAGAGAGAGAGAGACAGATAGAGAGAGAGAGTGAGACAGAGAGAGAGAGAGAGAGAGAGAGAGAAAGAGAGTGAGAGAGATAACTAAATGTGCTCGAAAACGTGTTCAGAAAATGCTTCTTTTAAAGGATGATGTTTGACCTGCCATTCGCGTTGGGGGAGGGTGGTCTACGTCGTTAGATTTTCGTAAACTTTTTACAAATCCGAGGCGTAATCGTTTTTAATGACTGTCAATAGATTTGTCTATCAGCATACTAGTTGACAGCGTTATTTCACTTAATTGGTAATTAAATTCTTGATCTAGTGGATACAGTTAACCGTTGATACATAGACAATACCTCGCTACGATTATGAAATTTAACAATAAAGTATGACATACCTAATTTATTAAAACGGGGTCATATATATTAGATCAAATTCGAACTGTGTATTTCCATAGATAATATTTGTACTGCCATCATGGAACCTGTAATTGTTTTTATATGTATACTGAAGGGTCGGTATGCCTGATGGCAATACAGTTCTTTTCCCCAACTCCACCCCACCCCCCACTCACACACAACAACCTACCCATACTTACTGCTACTACTATTATTATTACTACTACTAATACCTTTAATAAGAATTTTAAAAAATAATAAATCATTTGCTAATTTATAATAATATAACTCTGCATATAAATAATATGCATATCAAGACATTGTTCAGCATTAACAACGTATTCTCAAAGCCTTTATTTATTTGTTTTAATTGATAAACTAGTGAGAGAGAAATAGACAGATATTCATTATACTTGAAATGACAATACATATGATGAATATATTTCGCTTGGAATCATAAAAAAAACATCTAAAATACTCAAAGCAGTGATAAGCCAAGTCTGAAAGGAGACAAAAGACTAGAAAACCACTCCCACCCCATTATTCCACAAAAAATGCAAACAAAATAAATAATGAAACTGATGTTCAAACTGACTTTTGCTGGATTTTATTTCAGCCTTAACTTCCTTTAACCTGATGTTTGTCCAGTTTTGTTCTATAATCAAAATGAACTTTAAAAAAATACAAAACCTTTTAATAAGTAAATTCGTGTTTCAAGCTTCTGTTGCATGAAAAAATAAATAATATAAGCGAATGCACCATGCAAAACAGTTTTTTGTATACGTCTAATAGACAAAATGTGTCGAGCAAAATGGAATGTGCCATGTTTCGATGCGTGCAAGCCGTCCATTGTAGTGCCGGATTGCAAGTGTAATACATAGATTATTGAGGTAAGTTTCTTTGATCTAGGAACATTATACTAGCAAATATAATATTTATTTATTTTATTTATTTATTAATTTATTTTTCCAACGTCTATTCAAGTTTCAATGTCAAGGTCACTGTTACTAAAACTAGATATTTGCATATACATTCCATTTACAGATGATAACTTGGTTTTACAAGCAAATTTCAGTCGTACTCATAACACTCATTACAAAATGTATTATTAACGGTTAATTGATTTGATTGCCTAACAATCCTAGGTCCAGAGAGAAGTTTACCAACATTACTAACTAACTTTTGCTCATCGATGTACTGAGAAAATTTATATATATATATATATATATATATATATATATATATATATATATATATATATATGACTGAAGGTTCAGTATGCCTAATGGCAAAAAAGTTCATTTTACTCTACTTCCCCCATCCACCCACTCACACACACACACACACATACACACACTACCACCTATCCATCCCCGACTAATTTTCAAAGCGATTCTCTTACAAATAATAATAATAATAATAATAATAATAATAATAATAATAATAATAATAATAATATAATAATAATAATAAAAATAATAATAATAAAGATTTGTTAATTTATAATCATAATACTCTAAATATAACCAATATGCATGTAAAGACATTGGTTAGCATTAATGACTTATTCCCAAAGCCTTATTAAAATTTTTGCTTTAATTATTAAACGAGAGAGAGAGAGAGAGAGATTAATTTAAGGCTAAAAGATATGCATGCACCAAACTGAGTCAAAATCTGCTAGTAGAACTAAGTTATCATCTGGAAATTAAATGCATTTTAACATTGACCTTGACATTGAAACGTGGATAGACGTTGAAAAAAAAATATTTGAACTTTAAGTCACATTTGGTATTATTTGGTTCCTAGGTAAAGAATAAACTTACCTCATTCATCTATTTTTCACACCTGCAATCTGGCACCATGGATACACTGCCTGTATGTACACATGGATTAGATTTATTTTTCATGCAAGAGCATCTTGAAACACAATTTTACGTATTAAAAGGGTTCATATTTTTTAAAACTCTTTTGGTTATTGAACAAAACTAAACAAACATTATGGTAAAGAAATTTAAGACTGAAATAAAATTCCGCAAATATTAGTCTCTTCAAAGTTAGTTCGAATATCAGTTTAATTATGTTTTTTATTTTTTATTTGGAGAAATGTCCATTTTTCATACAATGTTTGGATGGATTTCATTAGTCTCTCGTCTCCTTTCAGACTGGTTTATCACTGATTTGTTTTATTTTGTGATGTTATTTCTGATTCCACACGAAGTATATTAATCCCATGAATGGTTATTTTAGAATATACAAAGATTAAAAATCATTCTTATTTTGTTGATATTTTAAGTTACAAAATGTGTAAATGTCAGTAAAATGATTTTAGCTGAACATCTGACATGCAGATCTTTGATTAGCTTATTTTAACAGAAACATACTTTCTATATTTTCGCACACTTCTGACGACTAGGTTTCTTTAAAATAGGGTACATAAAATTTTACCTATGCATAAATTAAACATAATAAAATACTTCAACATAAATTTCAATTTAGTGCGTTAATATGGAACATAACTATATACATGAGTTGAGATTACTGCAATATTTGGATTATTTTCGAATTTGTTTAGAATCAAACTATATATTATGGAATGTCCCCGATTTGATTGTATAAATCCCTACACTTTATGTATATTTGTGTGTCCCTGTTTGATAGTAAAAATTCAAATCCAGTAATGTTTGGAAATCTACTACAAATCGATTGTAAAAGACATCAATATAACCAAAGCATAGTAAAACCGATCTTCCTCTGCAAAAATTTACTAAGATAAAGATGTCCCCATTTTGATGGTAAAAAACGTATGTCCCCGTTTCGTAGGTTTTACAAAAATGTGTGTGTGTGTGTGTGTGTGTGTAACATAGATAAGTTGCACTCTTATCAAATCAAACACAAATAAACCCATATGACAATCAGAACAAACTGTTCTAAAAACCTTGGAGACTGGGTTTCATAAATCATAGTTTTACTAATTCAAGTATCATTGGAAAAAAGACTACAAAATGTATCCCTGACTGCTACATCGAAATATTATTATATTATAAGCAGGTTCAACCCTAGAGAAAGTATACTTCTGAACTTAAAATATAGACCACAGAAACGTGAGCTCGTGGTCCTAATAACAATAAGGTGAATGAAAGAGTTTCTTATCTAAGGCGAGTGAAGGATCATCTGCAATTTCACGGATCTGTAAACTAATAATTAAATATGTAAAATGCCCCTGTGCCCCAATTTTATTACCTTTAATTTACAATGTTTTATATACCAGACAGAGTTTTTCCATAGTCTTAAAAACATTGTTACAACATCGAGCCTTTGTTCGACCTTCTACGCATTCCAATACGATATGCACACTCACTGATAATTTCTAAACAGTAGATGTATAAACCTTTCAATTTGCGATTCATTGACGGGAAAAACGAATTACAAACTTGATAACATATTGCGCAACCAAGAAAGAGGAAGCAAACAGGTTTCGCAAAAAAAATCACGTTGATTATAAGTTTAGAAATGAAAGCCACACATCATGGAAATCACGAAGGAAATCTTTAAGAGTAGGAAAATGCTTGAGCAAAAAGAAATAAGAACAAGGAGAAAGAAACAAATCTTCCATCAGCTCGAAAAACAGTTTCGATGCACAACAGCAATGTACTTAAGTTTTGCAGTTTTCAAACTCAAACAGAAATTGTCACAACCTTACAGTACAAGAAAACTTTAGCTTAACGGCAAATTCTGGCCTAGTTTGACAGCGTGACAAACTAACTTTCGCCTCTCTTCACCAACAGCGCATTACCATAGGTAACATTTCACTCAACATATTAAGCCTAGAGCAATAAAAACAAAGTGACCAAACTGACATTGAATATTTTACAACTTATTTTCTGCCAAAGTTTATCCAAGCGACAATAGGTTGCCACTTAGTGAGCGAATTAAATCACAGGAGTTTGACCTTTTGTCAATACAAAACGAAGATTTGCCAACTCACGAAATACACGTATATATACTATAAATATACGTAATGAGTGCAAGCGAGACTCCACCCCTCCTCCCTCCTCGACTGTCGTCTCGCGTCTTTTTCTTCCCTCAAAATCGCATGAAGATGGAAAAACCTTCACTTACCTATTAGAGAGACACTAACGTACTTACGCATTAATCTCGGATGACCATGAATTAAATTTAATTCATCTAATTAGCCTTTCTTTTCAGCATTACCCAGCACAGGGGTGTTGTTGAATACATGTGGGTGCTGGTTAGTAAGAGGCAGTGTCATACCTATGGACATTTTTAACATT
The DNA here is from genome assembly GCA_029931535.1 of Margaritifera margaritifera. Lineage (NCBI taxonomy): Eukaryota > Metazoa > Mollusca > Bivalvia > Unionida > Margaritiferidae > Margaritifera > Margaritifera margaritifera. The sequence goes on from JAQPZY010000702.1 coordinate 164,854, forward strand.
AGTATTCCCCTTATGCCTCATATTGCCATATTAATGTTAAACCATGGAATAATGTGAAATGTTTTGTATGTCTTTCACAACCGAAACTTAAACCACACCACCCACCCCTCTACTTCTCTGCCTTATATGACAGTATATAGGTGTAATAGTATGTTTGTTTTTGAGCAGTCCTACACCATTTTCTCCTTTCACCCCATCTTTGGATAGGTGTGAATGAGTGATGGCATGTTTTGTGTGAATCTTACACCACACGAGTGATAGTCTATAAACATGTAATGATATCTTTGTGTGCAGGTGTGAATATTCCTACCCTTTTCTCTTCTTACACTCCAATTTGGTTTGGTATGCATGTAGGTGTGAGTGTAAAATCACCTTTCACACTGCGTTCTGGTTAGAAAGAGGGTATTTTGGTCAGTAGGAGTGACTGCTGGTTAGTAGGTGTTGTATGTTCAAACCTAAGGTAGTTTTTATCGTTACATTTCCCATAACCGCCATAGAGCCTTCTAATGTTAATCCTATGGACATTTTACGTTAAATTCCGCTTGTACCCATAGTGTTATTTTTGTATTCAAACCAAAATAATCATGGATGCAAAGGGAAATGTCATGCTAAAGAGTAAAGCTAAATTCCCCTTGTACCCCGAGTGTCATACTAATGTTAAACCTATAGACGAATGTTAAATTCCCTTTGTACCCCAAAAGTTATATTTGTGCCCCAAGTGGCAGTATATACTGGTTGTATGTACTGCGCTTGATAATGTAGATGACATGTGTGTGGTCTTTTGCGATTTAGTTAAAGAATTTGATCGTGTTTGGAATAAAGGTCTGATACATAAATTAAAATGGTATGTCATTGGTAGCTCTCTTTTTGACTTTTTTTTCTCACTACATTTCTAAAGAGCGAAAACAGCTTTTGTAAATACTGCTGAATCTAGTATCCAGAAATTTGCAGCTGGCGTAGCGCAGGCTCTGTTTTAGGTCTGCTATTATTTATAGTGCATATTTATGATACAGGCGACAACCTCTTGAGTGTAACGAGACTCTTCGATGATGATAGCTCACTGACGTATTCAGCAAATGATACTTACAAAATGTAATATGTACTGAATACAGATTTACAAACGATTGATGATTGCTCATGCAGTGTTTATTTGACTTTAATCTAACCAAAATTGAGGTAATGTTATTCTCGCGTATATTAGAGTCCGTTTTTCCTTCACTAAAATTCAAAAATTTAATTTTGTCTATTGTTGACTACCACAAGCATCGTGGCCTAACCTTTAATAGTCTTGGCAACTGGACCAAACATATTGATAAACAATTTCAATCGACCTCGTAAATAATAATTGCCCAGAAAATACTTATCAATTTTGTGCCGCTATCCATGTAAATTTATTATCAAGTGTAGGGAAAAAGCTTACTTTAAGTTGTGAGAACTCGTAGCCAGACCCCATTTGTCAACATGTATGGCAATATAATATGTTGAAATTATATGGTAGAGCGTCCGACTCGTAGTCCAAAGGTCTCAGTTCTGAATACGCCTATACCAGCCCGGGTAAGTTTTTAAGGTGTGCCCATTGCTATAGGAAACAATATGCTCAAAGGGCCTTTAATAGCAATCCAAAAAACCAAAAACATTGCCCGTCCCCAAAGATATCCACTTTGAATATTGCCGTTCCCAAAAGACATCGAAATTTTCAACCTGATCCGCTCTATAGACACGTCAGGTGCTTTTCGGCATACACTGATCGACTTCGGATCCCCGCATAAAAAACACGCGTGATCATTTTTGGGCGATTGCAGTTGAGTAAGGTTTTAATGTTGGGACTTGGACATCACAAAAAGGCGTGCCGTTTTATAATCGGGGAGTTCAAAAAGACCACTATTTCTAACCCTGCAGGGCATATACTAGGCAGTATATTTGGGTAGTACACTCATTGACCCCACCACCCGCAGGTATTATATATAGGCCTACACACAATTATAGTGGATGGTTGTAGGGTCTGCCATCTGACACTTGCATCAATCATTATGCTGGTTTAAAGGTGTAGCTAAAACAGCGTCACTCCAAGCAATGATGATGATATAATGTCTGTACGAGACGTGGTTAAAACTGTCAAGTTTTATCCAGTCGGCGGTATTCAAAGTAAGATTTTATACCTTATTATCAACAATAATGTACGAACAGACGATACGATAAATTTAAATTGTTTAAAACATTCAACGATATGGATAGTATGAACAAATTACTTATAAGAAACTATACGTATTTCCTGTGATGATGGAATAACATTACAGTGATTAAAGTTTATACAGCTCCTTGTATCATATGCCATTTTACATGTCTTTTGGTGTAAAAGAAAATCTTAAGAGTATAAATCGATCAATTTCAAATATGAAATTAGAATGCGATGAGGTAAGTCTGAACAGGATGTCAGGGCTCATTAAGACAGCAATACAAAGTTTTCGGCTGCAGCCTCTGTCGAGTATGTACTCTCATATTTGTAGCCAACCGCTATCAAAATCAAGCTTCATAACCATGAAGATGTATACAGTATCAAACTTGTCAAATAATGGATACACCGAATCAGTAAAAGATTGCCACTGGAAATCTTTTTCTTTTATGATCATCCCCTTAAGTGTTACAAACTGAACCATTCCGGTCAGAGGAAAACTTCCTACCACTCGCAATTTTCAACCTTATAAAGAGTCTAAAACGAAAACAAAATAAGAAATATTGCATATGTAAGGCGGTGATATTTCTATACCAGATATTATTTTAACGAAGAGGAGAGTGTACCATGAACAAACCAATTTCCCACAAAACTACTCACTGTGATAATTTCGGGAAACGGATACGAAGAGCTAGGAGAAAATGGACAAGCGCTCGTACACATTGCTGTCCAAAACGTAACTTCGAAACCGTCTGACATACAACATTCTTCACCCCATTGTAAGTAACGAGGGAGAAAAATGGGGATAAAGTAAGGGTGTCTCTACGATCAAATATGTACCATATGTATTACCCACGTATGGGAAACCTCAGCTGTATATCATCACATAGAAAATAGGAAACACGACAATAAAGACTATCAATTGCCCACTGGATACACAGTTTCTTATTTCAACTTAAAAGAGTGAAAAATATTTCATTAGGTGTGCAGGAAGAACGATTAAGCTTGAACTAGTCAAATTATTGACCCAAAACATTGAAATATCATGCTTTTGCAATGTAAGGCCATTGAGTCAGGTAAGGTTGCAACACGTGTAAACGACTTAGATTAGTTTACTGCCAGTACAAGTTTACAAAATAGGTAAACGTATCAACGAACATGCATGTGGCTGATGCAGGAACTACCTGTTCCAATTAAGCTATATATTTCCACATCTTTGTTTAAGAGGATTGTTAAGTAGGATGTTTCTGTTAATTCTGTTCTCAGTGTATGTATCTATGATTTTCACATCGAGTGTGGTATCTCTGGGAAAAGGCATATGTTGACAAGAATTGGTTACATCCACATTACAAAACATTACACATCAGGCTGATTTGCTGATAATACTGATAAGAATTTCTTTAAACTACACAATAGTTACCTCTAAACAACATGTTTGTTAACAAAACATTTGATTAGTAGCATTCTATTAAAAATAAAATACCGTTTTAAGTTTGTAAGCCACAGCACAGTATCCTAGTTATTGTAGTTCCCAGAAAACAAACCTCTGCGCTCGTCCTATATGTAACAGTAGGAAAGAATATCACGATAATTTTGGGGATTTTTCACTAAAAATATTAAATGTAAGCTAGGTCTTATTTCGTTATGAAATGACAACGCTCGCTTGTTAGTTGTGGGATTTATCACAGATGAAATAGTACGAGATAAACCTAAAACAATACAAAGCATATACTTAATATACAAGACAAATACAATACAGTATATACAGTATATAACCGACACAAATACAATACACAATACACAACCCACGCGCTAACATTTATAATTTTATCAAAAAAAATACAAATAATACCTTACCAGACTCGAAGAGTATAATTATTTCTAATTATATTCAATCTCTTGTCTTTCACTTGCGTGAAAGACAAGTGCTTTAATTATTCACGAATAATTCTGCTTAGATGTTGTCCGTCTAAGAACCAGAGTAAGAATGCCAGAGGATTTTGTTAGTGTGGCGGGGAGTCGATGTTAATACTCGTGAAGCCCGGGAATCATGCATCGCGATCAATCACTCACTCGCTCACTCACTCGTGACGAACGCGCCCATAGGTATACGACACAAGTCCTGGGTCACATGCTCCCTCCCTACGTGTAAATTTCCCTGACATTTAGCACATTTGTGCTTGCTGCGTAAAAAGGACAAAAACAAATAATCCGGCGGAACTATCCTTCAAGTCTTTTGAAAAAAATAGAAATACTATTAATCATACATATGAAATGATTACGAATACAGAGCTTAATCAGTTTACTCTCCCTGCAGATAATACATAAAACTACTGAAATTGGAATTGCAACTAACTATTTACAATAATAACGACTGAATTGTCGTCTTAAAATATACTTGCTGTATTTAATTTACATTAATTGGACTATCTGTAACTCACACGTAATAAACCGTTTGCGCGTACGCCCACTGGCCTAGCCGGTCGGGTGGTTTTCGGTCTCTGGTTGAACGCCTCAGCGGTTGCTGGCCTAAATCTTCCTGTGGCGTCGGTGGGCTTAGGATCAACCTCACAGACTGGCGGTCCGGGTCTCCCTGTAACATGGTCGGGCTTCAAACTGACCTTTCGGCAGATATCTCTGGGGGACTGAGCTAAGTACTCTCATGCGGGACATGAGAGGGAGTAGAAAATGACTCGTGGTTTCACTTAAACTACTGCCATATTTCCTAGACCTACTGGTTTGAAAGTTTACGCTTTCAAGAGGCTGGCTAATATGGGGATCGATAATAGATGGTGATCTACTATCAGGGGTAGTTCGTGTAGAGTGTTCACGAATTGAACATTCTCCTTCCCGGCCCAACCGGGTCGTCTGTGTGGTATCACATACCGGTCGGTGTCCGAGTCAGAACTCGAAGATTCCGAGCTCGACTTTAAAGGGGTAACTTTTGGTACACCCGGTTTCTTCTGAACCGGTTTCATGGGGACTGGATCACAAGGAAGGTAGTCAAAGGGCAAAAGCATATTGCGATGCAATGTGCGCATGGATTTCGAACCATCGACCCTCCTTACCTTGTACACGGGTATATCTAAATTGGGGATTGATATCACCTAATATACATCCTTGTACCACTTGTCGGCTAATTTCTGTTTCCCTTTTAGTCCAACATTACGCACTAAGACTCGGTCCCCTACTTCAAGTTTGGACTCTCATACCTTTTTATCATACTGGACCTTGTTCTTAGCATGGCTATTGCTCGACTCCCTCGCCCCGGCCGTGTAAGCAAATTAGAGACGGTCTTTCAGTTTTTCCGCGTATGAGTGAGGCTCTGCAGCAGCCTCGCCACTATCTGGTGTAGTGCCCAGATAGGCGTCGACCGAAAGCCGGAGGTGCCACCCAAACATAAGAAAATGGGGCGAAAATCCGGTGGAATCATTCCTGGTAGCATTATACGCATGGACAATTGGAGCAATATAAGATTTCCATTCGTGTTTTTGCTCTTCCTCCAATGTCCCTAGCATTTTTAAGAGCGTTCTATTGAAACGTTCGCAGGCACCATTCCCCTGTGGGTGAAACGGAGTAGCGAGACTTCTGTATGTTCGCTAATTTGCATAGCTCCTTTATAACTCCACCCTCGAAATTACGTCCCTGGTCGCTGTGAAGACTTTCTGGGAAACTGTAATATCGAAAGAAGTGTTCATAAAGTGCTTTAGCGGTAGTCTGAGCTGTCTGGTTGCGGCAAGGAACAGCCTGAGCATACCTGGTGAAATGATCAGTTATCACCAAGATATTCTCAAACCCTCCCTTAGATCGCTCAAGAGACAAAAAATCTATGCAGACGAGCTCCATCGGGCGAGTGGTGTAAATTGGGGTTAATTAGGTCATTGCCAAAACCGGGGTCTTTCTACGTATGCACCGTTCGCAAGACTCCACCTTACGATTCACGTCCTTCTCCAGACCCGGCCAAAAAAATCTTTGCCTAGCTAACCAGAGTGTTTTCTCCTTGCCCTGATGACCCATATCGTTGTGGATACCTTTCAAGGCTAGGCTCCGGTATGACTCTGGGATCACGAGCTGTTTGATCGATTGACCCTCAAGAGAAGTGGTCCTGTAGAGAACGCCGTTTTCAACTACAAGGCGGTTGCATTCGCGGAGAAATTTTTGCACAGACGCATTTTCTCTCCGGAGATCCTCCTCCCTGGGCCGAAAACGCTTACTCTTGAGGTCAATAACTTTCGATAGAGTTTTATCAGTCAACTGTTCTCTGTCCCACTTGATGTTATTAAAATGTTTAGATGGAAACACCTCATCGGCCGAATGAGGCTCCGAATCATCTGAAATACTCCCTATCAAGGGCACCGAGACAGTGGCTGCATGGCAAATGGCTTCTACCACGTCTGGGAACATTTGTGGTAAACGCGAGAGACTGTCGGCGTCAACATTATTTTTGCCAGCTCTATACTTGATGGAAAAATTGTAGTTTGCTAGAGCCGCAACCCATCTATGCCCTGTAGCGTCGAGTTTTGCCGTTGAAAGGACGTATGTTAACTGGTTGCTGTCCGTGACAACCTCGAATGATGAAATTAAGAGATAGTCATGGAATTTATCTGTCACAGCCCATTTCAACGCCAAAAATTCGAGCTTGTGAGCTGGATAGCGCCGTTCACTGGGTCTCAATCCACAACTCGCGTAGGCAATGACTCTTTTCACATCATCTTGCTCTTGATATAGGACCGCGCCTAAACCAGAGCCACTAGCATACGTATGCACGATAAATGGTTTAGTATAGTCGGCAAATGTTAAGATGGGGGTAGTGGTCAACTTGTTTATGAGAGTTGCAAAGGCGGTTTCTTGGGCAGTGCCCCAAGTCCAAGGAGCTGCTGGTTTGTCTTTGGACTTATTCTTTCGAGACGCTTTGGTCGTGCCATGGCCCTCTAATAGAGCGTTTAATGGTTGTGCTATCTGCGAGAATCTCTCGACAAAGCGGCGATAGTACCCTGCGAACCCTAAACATTGACGTAGCTCCTTAATGTTTTTAGGTTTTGGCCAATTCCTAATCGCAGCGGTTTTCTCTGGGTCAGTCGGTATACCTCCCTCAGATATAACGTGACCCAGATACACGACTGAGGACATGAACAACTCGCATTTAGAGGGTTTCAGCTTAAGACCGTGCTGACGTAAGCGTGCGAACACTGACTCTAAACGTTCCATGTGCTCGTCGAACGTCCTGGAGAAAATGAGAATATCATCTATGAAAATGAGGCACTCTTTGAGGTGCATTTCTCCCATGCATTTCTCCATAAGACGCTGAAAAGTAGCCCCAGCGTTGCACAGACCAAAACTCATGCGGTTCGCTTCATAAAAGCCGAGCGGACCCACCGAGAAGGCTGAATATTGCTTATGTTCTTCCTCCATCTCAACTTGCCAATAGCCTGACCTTAGGTCCAGCTTGGAGAAGAACTTGGCCCCTTGCAATACATCGACAGTATCATCAAACCGTGGAAGCATATAAGCATCCTTCCGAGTCTTTGCATTGAGGTCCTGTAGTCTATACAGAAACCTAGGCTGTTATCACGTTTCCGGACCAACACAACATTAGAGGAGTAAGGACTATCAGATTCCCTGATTGCACCAGCATCTAACATTTCCTTAATATGCTGACGCACCTCCTCATACATCCCAGGGGGTATTCTCCTGTATTGCTGTTTGAAAGGCTTATCGTCATCAAGCACTATCTTATGTTTGATGAGACCAGACTTACCCAAGTCTGTGGGCCCCCTCGAAAATATGCAGTCCCATTTGCCCAATACTTGCCTGAGTCTATCCAGTTGCTCCGGGGTCAGATTTTCAATATCGATCTTAACCTTCAGATCTTCCAGAGGAGAATGTCCACTGTCTTTGGACATGCTGGGGGTAAAATCAGAACCTAAGTTGTCAACAACTTTGACTTCACTTATGAGACATATATCAGATTTGGGTCTTATCGTCACACATTTGGCGGACATGACCGTAAACTGTTTAGAGTTTCCCAAGTTCTCTGTAACTGCTTCTGCTATATGAGCATCAATATTGCGGGCAATGCCGTTGATAGTAATGGTTTCATACGGCGCAACGTTGACGGTATGCGTATTGGTAGATCTTACTCTAAATGACTTACACTCAATGCTATCAATAGCAATTTTCCATGTATCTGGAATTCTATCTGTAGGAGGATTATCAATCATGTAATCGCTACATAAACGTATGACATTTGTTCCAATAACGACAGGACAGGTACTGTTGGACTCTGTATCTGGTACAACTAAAATGGGGACACTGAGTTCAAAATCAGAAAAGAACGGCATTAAAATCGGGTACTCAGTGTATCCCAGATAACTCAGAAAAGAGCCGTCTTCAATAGTCACCTTGAGACCAAGCGATTCAAGAGTGAAGCGCTGGCTTATCACTAAGCGACAAATAAAAACTATTCGATACGGTAGTCACCATGGACCCACTGTCAATAAGGGAAGTAACTGGAACATTGTTAAAATAAACAATACTAGTGTTGGAAGAACCAACCAAGCGCTGAAATAGCGTATTCTGGCCTTTAGGATGGTTACCGACCCCTGTATGAACATCTACAGAGGCGGTTACTCTTTTAACTGCTGCACTCCTCTACCATAGTCACGCCTTCGGTTGCCGTTACCTCGGTTACCGTTTCCCCGATTTCCCCGGTAGTTGTCGTGGCCTCTATTGATGTAGTTGCGTCGGTTGTTTTCGTCGTCATTTTGGCCCTGTCTTTTGCTGTTATCCTGCTCTTTGTTAATTCCAGTCAGTTCTCTGAGGAGTATCGACTGTTCATGCAGCTGTTCAGCAAGAGCGTTGATTCGAGATCCTAATCTCTCCTCTGTTTGTTGGATGCTTAAGTCGAAATCTCTCTCTACCTTGCATCTCTCGTGGCCGCTTTCTACCATGGGCTGATGGTGCACTTTCTTAGGGGGGATTGGGCCGGCGTCCTTCGGCAAGTTCAGCTGCTTGTCGACCATCCTTATTTCTCGCAGTAACTCGTCATAGTTAGTGATGGAGTCGAACTTATGGCGAGTGTGGCTCTTAAGTAGTTCACTCCTCAGTGAAGACCAAAACTTCTGTCTGAGGAGGCCATCCTTATCTTCTTCTCTGATGTGGCTCGCTTCGATCGCAGTCTGGAAAAGTGTCTCCAGCCTGCAACCGAAGGTAGTCACCGATTCCCCTTCTCTCTGGAAAGAGTTGAAAAACTCTTGCATAATCATGCCTTGAGTTGACATATTTCCAAAGGCAGTATCTAGGCGCTTCAATATGGCTTCAAAGGATGGTTTCTCGCCCAGTGCTATGACGGTATGTCTCGCCATGCCCCGCAGAGACCGTCTGATAGCCTGGATTATGACTGTTGGGGGATATTCAGGCATAAGGCATTTCACCTCGAATCTCCACTCATAGTATGTGATGTCACCTTTCTGCGTGGGTTCGTCCCCCGAAAAGAAAGGGATCTTTGGTACTACGGCGGAAGTGGGTGGGGTGGGTGTAGCAGTGGCTGCGGTTAAAGTACCCTGATAACCACCAAATAGTGCTGAAGCACCTATTTGGACCTTAGGCTTAATGGCCATACTGGATATACTAAGCTGCCTGGGCGAGGTTCTCCCCATACCTGCAATTGGAGTGCTCTGCGACACAAGGACAGGTGGGGGCATATAAGATTTGGCTGGGGTTACACCAGGTTTAAGTGGGTCCCCCGCGGGCATCACTACGTACCCACTAGCATTCAATGACCGTATCATCTCCATATCTGTCATGGGGTTCTTACCTGTAGCCATATTGAAGAGAGATCTAAAAAAAATCGCGCGTATATCTGATCTCGACAAAGAAATCGCACAACCGCGATTGGCTGTTTAACCACGATTCAGGATAAAAAATCAGTCTAATTTACCAACGATAAAAAAACCAATAACGGTATACGTTTCCTCAAGGTGGATATCAATGTCACTACCAATTTTGCTTTATGTATTGAAATATGCTAAAAAATAACTCCCTAGAAACTGTCTGGCACGCCTGGCAATCTTGCACGCAAGCTTGCACATATAATAAACATATAATGATGTATTAGCTAGGGAGGTCAGAGAACTGTCTAGTCAATTTAACAACAGTTCAATAAAGCAGACAGAAAGTACACATACGCATATCAGTGATAATTGCTTTAATGTCATTGGAATGTCCATTGAATCAACGCAAAATTCTGTTTGGGTATTTGAGTAACAAACAAGTCTTTGCATTTGCTAACGATTATGCTTTGGCGTGTTATAGCCAATATGTCAACGATATTGAATAAGTGAACAAAAATATATTGAAAATAAAACTTACAACATTTCGAAATCCAAGAGTCCTTACTTAACAAATAACACGGAACACAAAACAAACATCACTATGCGTCCTATATATTGTATATATGTAGAAAGTATGTCCCCGGCATCTCCACCATATGTGCAAAAGTTTCCTTTTCTTGTCCGGAACAGAACACTACATCACTTGGAAGCCATGCTGGAATTTTCCAATTGGACTCCTTTTCGGGCCAGGAACAGAACACTAAATAACTTGGAAGCTATGCTGGAATTTTCCAATTGGACTCCTTTTCGGGTCTGGAACAGAACACTAAATCACTTGGAAGCCATGCTGGAACTTTCCAATTGGACTCCTTTTAGGGATCCCTTAGTAGCGGCCCTTCGGTCTGGTTTACCCGTAAATACGATCTTCTCTTTCCCACTGTTGTCCCACGGTGGTCGCCAGATGTAAGCTAGGTCTTATTTCGGGATGAAATGACAACACTCGCTTGTTAGTTGTGGGATTTATCACAGATGAAATAGTATGAGATAAACCTAAAACAATTAAAAAGCATATACTTAATATACAAGACAAATACAATACAGTATATGCAGTATATAACCGACACAAATACAATACCCAATACACAACTCACGCGCTAACATTTATAATTTTATCACAAAAAATACAAATAATACCATACCAGACTCGAAGAGTATAATTATTTTTAATTATATTCAATCTCTTGTCTTTCACTTGCGTGAAAGACAAGTGCTTTAATTATTCACGAATAATTCTGCTTAGATGTTGTCCGTCTAAGAACCAGAGTAAGAATGCCAGAGGATTTTGTTAGTGTGGCGGGGAATCGATGTTAATACTCGTGAAGCCCGGTAATCATGCATCGCGATCAATCACGCACTCGCTCACTCACTCATGACGAACGCGTCCATAGGTATACGACACAAGTCCTGGGTCACATATTCAACAACCCAAAAATGTATTTCTATATTTCAAAAATGGACTAAGTAAAACTTCTAAATTGACCCGTTGAACACAAAATAATCGGAAATATAAACTAAATTCTAATGAGTTGGCAGTGTAAGACCTGCAATATTTATGATGCAGGTATTGTCTTAATACGTACAAATAATACAATTATTTTAATATGTACAAATAATACAATCTTGAAACTTTCAAAGGTTTTTAAAATTACTTGGTTTAGAATCTGCAGACTTCCTAATGTCATAAGCAGGTACCCAAATCCTTCTTCTGTCAGCTTCTAGGGACTTTTTATTCCAGTACCTCATAATTATAGGATTAAATGATCATGGTTGGTATTTATCTAAGTAAAGAGTGTATCTTATGACTCACAAAGTAAATAAAGTTCGATGAGTGCTTAGGTTAAATATACACTTCGATAAAGAGGCTGCCATGATCATTTAATCGTTTGAAATCAAATTGTCTCTCCTTTTTTGTCATAAAATCAGCAGATTCCATCAATAAAACATTTGATTTTAGGTAGTACGTAGTTTTCTTTAAATGTCCTCTTCGCTTTGTGGCAGAATATTTAGGCCTATCTTTGCTAGCCAAGGGTCGTTGATCTACTTCGCTAATAGGAAAATCATCACAAAATGCTTTCAAAATGCGCATTATCATCATTAAAGTGAAAACAGCAATGAAATATAAAAGAGAGTGTTTATATTCACATAGTATTCTTTATTTCCGTAAGTTATATAATGTTTTCATGCCAAAACGTATTACAGTCATTGAATTTAAATAATATATATCTCTTCTTCACATTCCTATATCTCTTTACTGCCACATTATAGTTACTAGTCTCCATAGCAAAATCCTGCTGCGCTGCTGGTTACAAGGTAATTGACTATATGTACCTCTGTGAGACAGCCTGTTCCTCAAAACACACTTGATCCTATTTATAGTTGAAAAGGACCTTTCACAGTCTGAAAAAATGGAACAGAAAGTGTATTAATAGACTGATAGATGTAAGAAAAGATGCAAAACTAAATGATTCCTAATTCGGTGAACTACCAAGGACGATTTCTTCAAAATCCAGACAGTGACGTGTTTGTAAATAATAATGACAGAATAGCTAATGTAACACACATTCCTTTCCATTATTAAAAATATATCAGTATATTGTTATGGTATTCTTCCTTCAATGTGAGAGAACTTAAATGTTCTTCAAAATTTTAAAGTGTTTTATTTAACTGCTGTAAACATAGTTAGCACTAGTGACTGACTGTTGGAGAAATAAATCAAATAAAAATAAAGGAATAATCCAAAACTTTTTCTTTACATGCTTTAAAAAGGGTACATTTTGAAGATAAAAATTGCTCTTTTTCTTACCTGAATAGACAGATCAAGAAAAATTCTTAGGCCAGGGCCCACTAAAGTTAAGAATTTATTTTTTATTTTTTATTTACCAAACTATGTTTTTCTCTTGCTTCGAGTATATGTAAATAAAAGAATAACTCATGGATGGGATGCAATTTTCGTTCATGTAATTGTACTCCTCACATGCATGTTGTGTAAAATTAAAACAATGACAACAATGACAGCAACAACTACAGCAACAATAGCTCCTACTGCTACAACTACTACTGCTACAACTATAAAAACAAATATAAGAGATTGTAATAGTGCCTTAGGGATTGTACGCAATCACTCCCCCACACTCCTGCTGCTAAGTATAGATCTAAACCAAAAGTTTTCAACATGGAAGATTTACCATGCGATCCAACGATTTCCATCCAAGGATTGTAAATCTTCATTCAGTGTTGAACCATTCCATTACTTTCGTTTCTTAGAATATTTATTTTCCTTTATGGGAGAAACCCCCTATCAGAATCTGAATCCAAAAATTCTGCATCTGATCTTCTTAACCAGGTCAATATGGGGCAATCCTGGCACTGGATAATTGTACGTGTTTTTTAAGGTGGTGTGTTCATTGTACTGAATGAGCACTAAGGATTTTACTAACTTTAAAAATAATATGTGTCGCACCTTTTGAGTTGATAGTGTTGTTCGTCCTTTGAGTTCGAAGATAACCATGACATCACTAACTGGTTTGGTTTCTGTGAGTACGTGAGTGGCTGAGCAGGCCAATATTGTGCTCTGAAATGTTTGTGACACACTTGACAGGAGATGCCGCTTGGGTTTGCTTGATCAATAAAAGACGTGCTGCAGTTCTGAGAATTACGCTGCTCGCGTTTTTGCACTGCCTCTGCAATTCTCCTCAGTTCAAAATCTGTAGCTTCAGTTTGGATGAGACTCCGCGAAGATTCAGGGTCAATGTTGAAGTGCTTCAAGGATGACTTGAGGGAATCTTTGAAGCGTTTCTTCTGACCACCCTGAGATCGGTTTCTCTCCTTCAGCTCGCCGTCGAAGATTTTCGGTAGTCGCTCTTCTGACATCCTGGTGACGTGGCCTGCCCATCTAAACCATGATTTCATCAGCAGAGTGTGGCTGCTTGGAATACCTGCCCGTGTGAGAACCTCAGTGTCTGGGACCCAGTCCTCCCAGCTTATCCTCATTAGTTTCCTCAGGCAGCCCATGTGAAAATGGTTCAGCTTCTTGGCATGGCGTCTGTATACCGTTCAGGTTTTGCAAGCATACAACAGGGTCGGCAACACAATGGCTTTGTATATCTTAAGTTTTGTTTGTAGTCTGATGCGTCCGCGCTCCCACATATTTCCACGCAGTCTGTCATAGGCCACACTTGCTTTAGCCATTCTGGCAATGGTTTCATAATCGATGTGGACTGCACGTGACAGTGTGCTACCGAGATAGGTGAACTTGTCTACTGCCATGAGGGTTTAGCCATTTACTGTGATGGTAGGCTCTACGTAAGGCTTTCCTGGTGCAGGTTGGTGCATCACCTCTGTCTTTTTGATACTGACTGTGAGACAGAAATTGTCACAAGCTGAAAAAAAATGGTTCATACTGTGTTGCATGTCCGACTCAGATTTGGCATTCAGGGAACAGTGGCCAGCAAGTAGTAGATCACGGACAGTCACTTCCTGTAACTTCGTCTTCGCCAGCAGTCTTCTCAGATTAAAGAGTTTGTCGTATGTCCGGTATCTGATGTCGATCCCCTTGTCATAGTCACGGAAGGCATCAGTAAGCATGGCAGAGAACATCATAGTGAAGAGGGCTGGGGCCAACACACAGCCTTGCTTGACTCCATTGGTGACTGTAAATGGTTCAGATTCAAGGTTTTGCACTAAAGACGAAATTGATATATTTGCATCCGAAATTACTAGCATGTGTACTTCGAATAAATATGTTTTACTGGTAGACTTTTTGCAGATGGCCAATTCATGCTAATTACTAGTCTTAGTTTCAACCACAAAGCCAAGTAAACTTTACTTGTTGACCATTAAACATCATCACAAAAATCAAGATGGAAAGAAAATAGGAAGGCTGATTTTATTAAAAATATTGATACCGGTAAACCTGGAAAGATAATAAAGAACACACAGAATGCACATAATAGCATAGAATCCATATATAAAACTGATAACAACAGTCTATATATTTGCAGCAGATAATTGCAATCCAATTTCTAACAAATATAACAAACGATGGTTTGAAACGAAATGCCAAACGGCCCTCAGATGATATCACCTGGCGAGAAAAATACATAAGAATAACCCAACACAAACAAATGGGAAAAATCTTGTGAACGCAAGTAAAATATGTACAAAAGAACAATGAATTTGTACATAAAAGGAAAAAAAAAGTTGAATGCAAAAAAGATTACGGAAAAATTAAAAACCAAGGGATTATTGGAAAATACTAATATCCTAGAAAAGGGAGCAGAGGATAAACGTGTTAAACTCTAAGAACTCTATGAATTTAAAAAAAAAAATAGGAATATTGACAACGTAAATGAAAAAGATGATTCTGAAGATGATATAAATATTACAATAGATGACAATGATGGGATTGTTAATCATGCAATCACTGAGTCAGAAATTATTAATTAAGTCTTAAGAATAAAAAAAAATTCTGTCCTACGATAATGTATTAAACGAACATAACGAACATACCAAATGTATTTCTGATATGCTGATGCCTTTGTATGTCGCTTTTTTCAATATAATGTTTGACACTGATCAGTTTTTGAGCGCATGGCTTGAAAGAATAATTATATCAATATATAAGAGAAAAAGGGGCCTAAGGTTACCTGACAATTATAAACTTTCTACATCTGTACTAAAGAAAAGACTTCAGAAGTTTTTAGATTTCTTCTATGTTCTTAAAGAAAACCAAACTGGATTCAGGTCAGGCTGTTCAACTACAGATCATATATTTTGTCTTTTCGCTCTTACTGAAATTTTTAAGAACTTGCAAAATGAAACTTTTTTGTGCCTTTATTGATATAAGTAGCGTTTTTGACAATATTTGGAGGACAATGCTGTGGATGAAACTATTAGATAACAATACCAATTGGAACAACTTTCGAATAATATAGAGCATGCATCATAAAATCAAATCTTGTGTCAGTTTTGCGTGGGAGTAATCCGCTTTCTTTCAGTTTAGCAAGGGTGTGAGGCAAGGTAAAAACTTTCATGAGCATCAATTTCACAAAGACAAAGATTTTTGTTTTTGGTACACGAAAAGATGATAAATATAGATTTACAATTGGTGAGAATGTAATGGACGTTTGAATGAATTTAAATATTTAGCTGTTATTATTTTCTAAAAATGAAGGTTCTTTAAATCATATAAATACAATGTTGACCAAGCTAGAAAGGTCTTGAATTTACTTTGCTGAAATATTTAGATACTTCCATATTAGAATAGACCTGTGATAGCATCTTTCGATCATTCTATATTACCCATTCTACTTTATAGGTGTGAAGTTTGGGGATTTTAAAATATCACAATTATTGAAAACTTAGATAACGAAGTAACATTTTAAAGTTGAGAAAAAGTACTCCCATTTTCAAGCTGTATTCAGAATTAGGAGGGAAACTGATCAATATAATTATCAGATCCCGAATGACAGGATTTTTTATCTCTATCATCAATGGTAAATGGACAAAACTATCCAGTCTTCTTTATCAAATATTTTTTTACGAGACCAATGCTAACTGCAATACTTATAAATGGATGAATAGCATAGGAAACACTTCGATAGCTGTTGGTAGACCAGACCTCCTATATTACGAACTTATCAATAATCCTAAAGAAACAAAACGCATGATAACAGGAACTTTAATAGACCTTTATATACAAGTATTACATTGTTCACTAACTCAATCCTCAAAGGGAAAATCGTACCATTGTTTAAAACAAGATATGAACATGAAAAACTACTTTTTACTTTTACCTAGGAATGTGTATTTACCATTGATAAAGTTTAAGACTTTCAATCATAGTCTTCCTGTTGAAACCGGTCGTTGGGACAATACACGATTTGAGGAAAAACATGCAATCATTGTGATAAAAATGACATCGAGGACGAATTTCATTATTTGTTTGCCCAAAATTTCACAAAGTAAGAAGTAAGTTTCTAAAACGGTTATATTACGGAAACACTGTATTGTAAAGTTACAAAACTCTCCAAAATCGTTCCCTGTTTATTACTCTAATAATGAATACAATAACATAAATTATACGCTATTTGTTGAATTGGAAATATCTCATACTTCATAATGGTATACTATTTCTTCCCTATTTTAACTTTTGTACACTCCAGAATAGTTATCGTATCCATTACTCTCCTGCATCATTATATATTCTGTCCTAAAAGGTTATATTCATATATCTAAATGTTCTCACATTGTTTCCAAATGTTTGATACTCCGGCTGTTATTGTAAACACTGACCAGTGATGTCAAGCGTATCACCATAGGTTTGTGATGTGACTTTAAAATTGTAGCAGTTGTTGTATTCTTATATGCCACCTGTGGCTGGCATGAGATTCACTTTCATTAATAACAATTTTGTTCTGTTCTGTTGAAGAGTCAATCGTCTTTATGTCCGTTATATATTTGGATAATGGATTCAAAATAAAAGTCATTTCAAAAGAGCCTTGTATAGTTACTACATGTGTATTTAGAAAAGGTTGACTTAACCAGAGGCACACCTTTCCGTTTCCCTTGAATAGTTTCAATTTATCCCATTGTTACAAAGGAAAAGTAATCCCCTCAGATATGGACAATTAAATTCCAAATGACAACCACTGCTATTTAAAGCGAAGAAAAGAAAAGAAAGCACTGAATTTACACTGAAATGCAAACCACGTGCACAGTCCTTAAGCAGTAATGGAGGCAGACATTGTCAACAACAGCACGTGTTCACGGGGTTGAATATACACAACTTTGATCCAGCTAGATTCTAACACAATAGGGATTTTAATGTTAACATTATATTAATATTATCTAAACTTTAAGTGGGACCAATGCAAATGCATTAGTTAATTTAAAAGGACAACGATGTAGATAAATCAGTGCCCCACTGTGCAGACTCACTCAGTGAACTTCTTAGCGTATGCTTGCTGGAGTCATAAACAGTAAACCACGTCTACTTTATCAACACCACCATGACTAGGTGATGATCAGTGGTTGTGACTGCGCGAGAAGTGTGGTGTGCAGGGCTTTTTCCACGAGAAGACACGACAACTCAATCAGAACACACAGGCTGATAGCGGAGGGTCTTTTTCTTAATCCTCTCCATGCTCGCTCGACCCCCACAGCGACGCGTGGAGAAACGAAAAATGGCGTCAGCTGTAATGTACCTTTTATTTTTTTTTATTACTGTACTTAATGCTAACATTTATTAGAAGGGTTTATCTTTCGAAATTTGTGTGCAGTTCTTCCTTTTTTTTACATTTTTAGTATTTTTACTTTTAATTGGCACCATATGTCCATTATTGTGCTTATGTGTCTTCAAACGGTACATACATACATTATAATGAGTTACTGTTATTACCTATACTGCAACCCAGGGGTTTGGGAATAATAATGAACTACAATACTTTTCTATCAGTTTTACAGGGATTCCCTTTGACCTTTTCCCCTTTTGACATGTGGGTTTCCTATTGGACCCCGAAACTGACGCTTGTGCTTTCAACCATATGCGTCAGTTTGACTCTGAAATTTTGCCTAATGTGTCCAACATTATAATCAGTACCATATAATAACCTTTGACCTTCTTGCTGCTTGAACAACCAAGCATACGCTCCTGCCTGACCCGCTAATCAATTAGCATTGTTCTCATGAGAAGTTGCAAGGGGCGCGTGTGATTGTCCGATAATTAACATAGATGTCAACTTTGATCTTTTGTTTTGAGAAGATAAACGGATGGTTTGAGTGACACTGATTGAGATAATTGGAATTTAACACCTGTTTAAGAAGTAAACCTGCGAATCAAAGAGAATTGATTGTAGTAAGTACCACATATTTGTTTTGATGATGCTAAAATATCTGCAAATAAACTTGTTGCAATCATTAATTTCTTCTTTTTTTATAATTCGTCGCACTTCTGGTATATAGTGAATTAGTTCCTTTCTAACGTTAATGTTACATCGTTCTATATTATTGATTGCACAACATAGTGTTATATCAAATTTGATTTTCAAATATTACATATAAATACAATGGCTTAGTGGAATATTTTGACTTATTTCTCAGGAAAACGTCAGCGTGAGACTGACTCAGACTGTGAAAATGAACATGTCAGAAAGCAATTGAAACAAGGCTCTCCTTCAAAATGATCACAAAAACCAAATCTAGATCACGGATCATGCCAGATCATGCAGATTGATTCGAAAAATGAAGGATGTTCCTGATATGAGTGACTTAAATGCGAAGAAAGTTTGGAAACGATTTGAACTCAAAAAACAGTTTAGGAAATAATTCATTTTGTGAAGGAACTAATATTTTTATAGTGATTTATAAATACTGCATTTCAAAGTAATATGTGATGTTCAAATTTCCTTTTGGTCTCCTCTTGATATTTTGTTATAATTGTGTTGTGTGCGTATTCAGCAAGATTCTTTTATGCTTTCTGTGTTTGATAATAAATGTAAATGAGTTTTAAAAATGTGTTTTCTTTTTACCATGTCGTTCTCATGACTCTTGGGTTTAAGATTCTGACTCTTAATCTTCAAATTTTGACTCGTGGAAATTTCAGCCCAAGAGTCAATGACCCTTCAGTTCAATTGCTAAGGACAACCCTGGTTTTAATTGCAATTTTATTATAGCTTTTAACTTAAATCCCCCCTCCCGCAACCCTCCCTCCACCCCCCCTCAAAAAAAAAAAAAAACAACAAAACAACAGCAACCAAACAAACAACAACTCTACATGTACAACTGCATTGTTTTTCTTGCTTATAACTGAAGTAGGATTTGTCCATATTGTACATACAAGGTTGCATTTTTGGACCAAGAAAGGTTCATGAACAATCAGCCTCACCAGAATTGAATAAGAATGTATTGAAGACAATCATTTTATATTTAGGGGATAGTCTGGATAATATGTGACAGAAATATCTGCAATCAGCAGTATAATTTTTTTTTTCATACTTAAGATAATATCGGGGAAATATTTCTATATTTTTTGGGGCCCAAAAGAGATATCCTGCTTCCCCTGCGTCCTATTTAACTTTGAATTATCAGTAGATGCATGTATGGCCACAGTATGGCTGCACGCTAAACACGATACTCATGGCAAAGGAAATCAATGAAAAAACAGGTTTTATTTCAGAATTATGCATGTGTATTGTGCTGAATTGACCTTGATGAGTTTTACTACTGATTTGTTGTAAATCACTGGAAAATGTAGCACGCGCTAAAAGATACCTTAGCTTGAAATCTCAATCTTCCATAATTAACTAGCATGTTGCAAGTATGCAAGAGGTAAACCTGAGCCCTGTAGTCCTGAAGGCCTCATGGGTTGAGTTTATTGGGCCCTTGCACTTTCTGATGGCACTGACTCTCATGTCATTATTTACTTGTTACTTGCTTATTACATTATCACAATTACAAACATTTACTTGAAGTTCCTTTAAACTACTGCAGTGGATTCATAATAAAAGTTCTCTTTTATACTAAATCATTGTGAATTATTATCATAGACTCATATCTAATTATAAATTTCTATAATTTAAATAACCGTGCCTACACATACAGTAGCACTTTTATGCTTGTTTTCTTTTAAATTGCTTCACAGTTGTTACCAACATGAAATCTTACCATATTCAATGTAATACATGCACTTGCTTTAATAAGCGTACACCCCTCTTTTTGTCCACAACTGACATACAATGCATTTTGTTTGGCCCAAGGTAGGGAAGCGGCTGCTAAAACCTACATAAAACCGTAATTTTCACTGAAATTGCCATCACGCATGCCTGGTATCTTGTTACTAGTTTACTTTGTGGGTTACATCAGTGCCAAAAATGGATCTTAGATATGTTTATATAGCACGGCCATATTGAGAGAGAGATAGAGAGAGAGAGAGAAGGAGGGAGGGAGAGAAAGCGAGAGAGAGAGAGATCCTCCAAAGATGAGAGCTCCCAACATTATCAGTTAGGAAAATAATTGTGAAAAATGCAAGTTGAGATTTCAAGCTTTTGTGAGTGCTACATTTTCCAGAGATTTTGGAAAGTACACATGAATAATTCCGAAACATAATACGAAGCTTGTTTTCACATTTATTCATTTTCCCTGAGATATAGAGGATATGTACGTTTTTTGAGTAGATATAGGTAAATATTTCACGAGTGAAGTGGAAACATTGTATTGTAACGAGTGACGAAGAAACGAGTGACAATAAAAAATGTTTCCACTTTGTGAGTGAAATATTTCCTTATATCTAATAAAAAATAGATTTTCTTTTTATTGTATATTTTTAAAGGCAAAAATCTTCGATTTGTATGGATTTGTTTCTCCATTCTGTGTCAATGCGATTAACGGCTGCATTACTACATCGATAAAAAGATTTTCCGACATTTTACAATAATTTTAGGACAGCGACTGTTTACAAATTCAGATTGTACATATAATGATTAAAATTGTGTATTTTGTCAAATTTATAAATTGTGATGCGAAAATGAAGATAATTTATTATTCGTTAACTCATTTATTGCTCAGGATGATAGAATGAACATTGCTGGGGTGGGGATACTATAGCAACATGACAAAACGCTCTAACAGACTTCAGAGCTTAACATCATTTAACAACAGATTTTAATGATTGTGCGTTTACTTGTAAGGATTATGGCTGCAATTTTTATTTATTTTTGCATTCAGACGTAAATTTTGTGTTTTGGCATGCTTGCAGTCTATTTTGGTAATAAACGCTGCACCCAAAGTTTGGTTGTCACTTAAGTTCGGTTTGCAATCGACACTAGTGAATGCCTGATTTCTCCGTTGTTTTCAGACATGATTATGATTATGATGACAGTTGAAAACGCTACTTAAACAATGTGTTTACTATATGTAATCAAGAATTGTTCTTTGAGTGTAACAGCTAACATGTATGGGTGACACAGAATATTGAATATTAACAGGTCATGTATGTTAAATCAGTGACAATTTGTATGATTTATGTGGGAAGCTAATTATAAAGAAGTTAATAGTTGAAGCTTGTTTTTTGTTGTTTGGGATTCATTTTTATACATTCTTGACATAAATGTATACTAGAGGTCACAGTCTGTACACATTTTAAGATCTATTCATCCTGAGAGAGAGAGAGAGAGAGAGAGAGAGAGAGAGAGAGAGAGAGAGAGAGAGAGAGAGAGAGAGAGAGAGAGAGAGAGAGAAAGAGAGAAGGAAAAGAAGAAGAAAGAATAAAATAGGCCTAAATATGGAAATACAGGTCTGAGGACCATACACAAGGGCATATATACTTCCTAAATGGAAAAAGAACGTAGTTCCCAAAGTGATATCGCCACTGTGGCGATAATGTGGTATCGCCATTGTGGCGATATCATTATTTGTCCACTGATATATTTCAATATCTCATTATGAAATATAGAATAAAAGCTGTTATTTAACATGTAGTCTGATACTCCGGCCATACATGTATTTACTGATAATACACAGTGGAATAGATCGCAACCATTATATTTACGAGGGGGAAGCAGGATATCTCTTTTGCGCCCAATCATATCATTCACAAATACGGAACTATTTCTCCGATATTATCTTCCTTTAGGTACCAATAATTATAGCATGGTTGATTGCAGATATTTGTGTCACATTTTATCCTAACTATCCCCGTAAACGAAAATGGTTGTCCCTAATACATTCGTGTTCAATCCTATATTAGGGCAAAACCATTATATTTGCAGGGGGAAATATATCTTTCTTGCTCTCCACTGTTTTATTCACGTATACATAAATAGTTCTCTGACATTATCTTCTTTGTTAGGTAAAATCGGTTACTGTGTCTCCACTGATGACTTGTTCTGCTAATATCGTTCGTAGGACATCCAGACAAAGAAATTTGTGTCAGTAATATCCTGTCTGAAAAGGGTTGTCGCTAATATGTTTATGTTCAGTCAAGTGGAGCTGATTGTTTATGAACCTCTCATTGTCCCAAAATACGACTTGGATGTGTGTGAGCTTGATTAGTTCAGTGCCACATTATAATGAGTGTAAAACAACGTGCAGTATTAACGTGTGAGAAAAATTTTGATCGTACAAATTTTGAGAGTGCATCAATTTGGTGTTATGAAGATTCGTCAGATATGATTAAAAAGTTCAACACAAATTCCAATTTTTCATGGTTCTAGTTACTTAGTAATTTATTTTTACTTGATTAAGTAAACCTTTTAATACCTGATTACTTGCTTTTACCTACAAATTGCTCACTTTTACTTGGTATCACATACTTTAACAGATATTACTTAAATCAATTGCTTAAAGATTTTAAGTAATAAAATTATCTAATTTTCAAGCAAGAATTACTTACATGTTTTACTTAAAACAAATAGTCACCTTGAAGCAGTAAAAGAAACTACTTGGTAATTTTTTCACTTGATTTTAGTAAACATTTTATAACCCGATTAAAATTTTTGACTTCATAATTACTCATTTTTACATGGCTGCTTTAAGCAGATGTAACGTAATTCAATAAAATGAATGACAGGAGACAAGTAATAAGTAATCAAAACACTTAATTCTGTGGCATGAATTACATGATTTACTTGAAGGAAAGAAAGAAATTAGATTTCAATTCTGAGGAAATAATGACTAAACTACAACAAAAACACAATTAAATGCCTCAAATAGCTTAAGCAGTGTTATTGACTTGGGACTCTAGCTCTAGGATATAGCTAATAAACAAAGGCTTAGCATGGTATATCCCTCACTGAATTGCAGCATGTATTGAAAGTGCAGTACATATTGGACTTATGCTGGTCAAATACTGCATGCATGCAGCAATATTGCAGTACATTTCCAGCTAACAGTGACTGTTATTCGTTTTTATAAAATTGGCTAATAGTTCACCATAAATTGCTTGCTGTTATATAAGATGAAATGTGGTTTTCCGTGACAGAGACCCAATTTAGTATAAAGATAGTAATGGTGGTTGCTTTACGGACCATGACATATATACAGAACTTATTTGAGTTACTAAATGCACATAACTACCATGGCAGAATAGTTTTCAAACATGCTCCATTTTTTAGTTTTAACAGTCACAATTTTGCTCGTAATTTGTGAAATTTCATTGCAAGTAATACAATACATATGCAGCAACTAATCATACAACCCTGGAGGTAACTTTCGCTAAAATAAATCATGGAGTTATCATCGTGGTGAATAAAATCAAGATTGTATTGCATTTTGCCGGTTTACGGGACTACAATACACTGTATTGTTGCTGCTCAGTTTTGCATCCATATTTTTAGATGTCAAATGAGATGACCGTATACTCTTGCTCTACATAATAATTGAGACAATCATTTTGCAGATCATTATTATTTACTGCTGCATCTGCCAAACTGCAGTTCTCGATGCAATGCTGTCAGTTTTTGACAATGTGATGACGAGATTAGCAAATTACATGCAAGTTTGTCAGTCGCACGCCCGTTTTGTTAGGACTTTTTTCTTCTCACATATCAAATTCTACAGTTGCCATGATGCAGTGAACTGTAACTGAGTCAAGTTCAAAGGTCATATATATATATATATATATATATATATATATATATATATATGTAGGTATTCTTTTAATTTTTATATTTGTGTTCTCAGTTTTAGAAAAAGATTGGCAGTGATTCTTTTTCAAAGGTCTTAAGGAATCAAGTGAGTAATTTCATTGCTTCTTTTTAAAAGATGTACAGTCCTAAACGTTTGAAAAATATGATGACATATGTTTCTAAGACTGTGAAGTAATTTTGGAATGTTGAACTAAATTAAATTCTTATGTTGTTTTTCCAAACAGGTAAATAGTAACAATTGTGTCCATTTTACACAGTACATGTTGCTCTAATCTATTTCAATTGATGGTACTTGAATCACACAAGAAGCAGAGGAGGATGCAGGATTTATTTCTGGCAGGATTTATTTAGAAGAGGTGGTTCACTGTACTTCAAACGGTAGGGCGGCGACCTAACCATATGACAACATCCATCCCCCACTCAACAATCTGGATTTCTATACTGAAGTGAAGTAAAAAGTATCTAAAAGCATCCAGAAAAAATTGTGAAGATTTTCCTACATATTGGAGAAAACGGCTCTGAGAGATTCCTGATACCTAAGAGCTTGCCTTTATGTGGATCAGCCTGAATTTCTGGAATCGTTCCTTAGTAATTCATTGGATATTATCCAGATCATACACCAACAAAGTCTCTTTTATTTGCTCTATGTGCAACAATTTTGCAACGAACGCAGTATGCTTTATTTAAAACAGACAGAATATAACAGCTAATGAAATATATTTTGTGTACCAAGCAATATTATAAAACAAATTGAACGGCATATTAGTACATCGTGGTGCTCTATTTAGAGGTTTCATTTTAGTAAACTTTTAAATGTTATGATAGAACCTACTAATGTATTGCACAGCTGTATGAAATAATGTTTAACTATTATAAATACTGTTTCAAACATTTATGATCAATACTGTTTCAAACAATTATGAACTTGTATTCCTTCCTTCCACTTGTTTATTTTTTTAATTTATTCATAGATTTTAGAGGTCCCCTGTGAAACTGCATGATTAATAGCGAGAAAACTTGAGCAGGTGTAATGAGTTCTTTAGAACTTGCGTCTATGTAAAACATAATAGTTTAAAGGTACACCCCCAGCAGTAGTAAAACGGTGGCACTTAAAGTACATGTAGTCTCTGCTATTATCATGCAGTGCTTTGCATTCTCCATTGCAAAAATAAAGAAAAACAAATAAGTGTTTGCAATTTTCATTATAGATTATTTTCTTAGTCATATGATTTATTCACCGTTAAATATATTTGCCACTGTTCTGGAAACCTGTTCTATTTTGCAGTATTCATGTCCAACGTAGTTACTGCATGATAATATATTGTTTGTTTTGCTTTTTCAATTTAATTTATCGGACATAAGTTGTCAGGATTTTACATGTTCTCTTACATCACCACCTGACCTGGTGTATGGGGCATTACCTTAAATTGTTTTCTTTACATAGGTTCGCTAACTTAAACGCAAAACACACATATGCACAGATTCACAACAAATAATGTACACCAAGACACACTTGCGTACAAACCCAAGGTGTTGATAAATTGCCGTTTTTTATTTTTTATTTTATTTTTTTAATGTAATATTGTTTTCTTTACTCAAAAAACGAAAGTCATGCAAATGTGAAACAGCTAAAATTTAAAAATATTTTTAAAAAAATCACCTACGAAAAGTTGAAAATAGGTTCCACTTTTTCTCAAACTCATCAATTCTGTTATTCACTTTGGCTACATATTTTTCCAGCGTTTAATATGATAAAAGGCAATTTTTATAATGGGTAAGACTTGAAATGTTTGATGCACAACGTGATCTGTGTATAACATATTTTGCTAGCCGAATTAGGAAGTTAATAAGATCATCACAGTTTTTATTTACTATAAAGACATCTTTTCTTTTGATTCTAAAATTGGATCATAAGTTTGTATCCATTCCACAAATAATTTCCAAAAGTGTTCAGTATCTTAACAGTCATAAAATGAGTGCCCAGTTTGTTCAATTCAGGCCTTAGAAAATGTTCATTTATCATTATCAGTTAAATGAATTTGTTTTCCAAAACTGATTTGTGACAATATTTCTATAAAGAAATCTGAAATCAAAACTAATCAGTCTTGTATCTTTTGTACAAAGTTTAGTCAAAACAAAAAAGTTGGTCCATTCATCTGCACCAATTGCATACTCTAGCTGCCTGGACTAAGGTTATTGTTTACCATTTGGCTTTTGTATATTGGTTCTCATCAGGTCTTTATAAATTAATGTATTATTTTTTTCTTATCCTAAGAAGTAAAGTTTTGTCGAAAAGTACATGAAAATTATTTCCACTTTAAAAAATATTTATAATTTTCTTTTTCCACTTCACGGATATCTTTGAGATAAGAGTAAAGTACTGTATGCAGTTATTAGTTTGTGTTTTTTGTTTTATTTCATCAAAGCTTAAAAGAGATCCTTATGCATCAAGAAAGATGCTGAATAAGCACAACACTGTTTCTTCTCCATCTTCCGTATGATTTTAATTTATTGATATTAACTAAATTAAAATTATCTCGAGACACGTATTCGTGAAAAGTAGATGATTCTTTTTCCATAGTTATAATGCATAAATAACTTCACGCCAGTAAATGTTTTAAAATATTTCTTTGAACTTAGTTTTTCCTCATTTAAGTAAGTGTTTACCTCCAAACGTTCCAAATATTTGTTCAAAAACCAGTTTTTGCCATAAACCATCTTCGTTTAGTAAAAGACGGCTAATCCAGAATAGTCTTATATAACACACAAATGAATGCAAGTTAATCACATTTAATCCCCCTTAATTAAAATAAGCTATAAGTGTGTCTCTTTGAATGCTCTGACATTTTCTGCTCCAAATGAACTGGAAAATAATGTATTCAGTTCATTTTCTATATGGGGTGGATGATTTGGCAGAGCTGAACAAATATGAATGAATTTAGACAGAATTAAACATGCTACCAAAGTAATTTTTCCAATAAGGGATACATTTCTTCTGCTTCACCAGCCAAGCAGTTTCTTTACTTTCTTCAGCTTCGACGGATAATTAAGTTCTATGATGTAATACAAATTCAAAGAGAAATCTACTCCCACTAATTTAAAATTGGACGTTGACCAGTTAATATAAATTTCTGGACATACTTTTTCATTCGAAATTTTTTATTTCCAATGCTAATAGCTTTTGATTTAAAAACATTACAAAACAGACCTGAAATAAAATTCAAAATCTGTATGGCTGTCTTCAAGGATAAAGGTGAATCATCTAATAATATAAAAGCGTCATCAGCTTAATGTCCTAATTTTAACTCCATTTAATTATAGAAAATGCTTTTAATATTTGTGTTCTTTTAAATTCTATTGCAAGAAGTTCAATCTCTATTATAAATAAATAGGGTGGTAAGATGAATGTCACAAACATTGTTCACGCAGCAAAATCAACCTTTTTCAGTATTAATATCACTGAAAGTTCCAGCTGCAAAGAGCCAGTCCATATTACGAACAAGCTAATGTCAATGAATTAATGTGCACCATTTCCAACGACCATCTCTCCAGTCGACATTCCGGACCCGTTTGCAAATTTCTTCTGTGATATCAACTTGACAACACAATTTCAAGCGACTCATGGTCACCACACAGTTGTGATACATAATTTCAAAGGCAAACTTTAACATCATTTGAGTCTGTCTCAATGGATTTCTTAGGAACAATCCCGATGAAGAGCGTCCCAAAGCCATGTGAACTTGATCCGATTCCATCATCACTGCTGCTAGAATACTTAGATTTAACATTGCCTTCACTAACCGATGTTATTAATACTTCTCTTTCATCTGGGGTTATTCCCATCATTTTTCAAAACTGCCATTGTAAAGCTAGTGTTGAAGAAACCAACGCTTGACCCTAACGATTTAAAAAAACTACCGCCCTATTTTCAACCTCCCATTCATGTAAACAATCGTAGACAAAGTTGTTCTGGCCCAGCTTATATTTCATCAGAATTTAAATATTCTTTTAGCAATTTACAGTCTGCATACCGCCCTCGACACAGTACCTAAACTGCCATTTTGAAAGTAGTTAATGACCTTCTCTCTGCTTTGGATAGTGGAAAGATTACAATCCTTACACTCCGTGACATATCTGCAGGATTTGACACAATAGACCATGATCTATTACTTCACCGTTTCCAGCATGTATTTGGCATTCCTGATAGAGCCTTGTTATGGTTCAAGTCATACTTATTGAAAGAACACAGATTGTGTCCGTAAATGGAAAACATTCCAGCCCAGTTGATCTATATTTTGGTGTCCCACAGGGTTCTGTTCTTGGACCCGTTCTCTTCATTCTGTACACTCAGCCCCGCTCAAGTGTCATAGAGCGTCATCCTGTGTCTCACCACTTGTACACTGATGACACCCAAATATCTAAATCTAGCCACCCAACTGAAGTTGATGTTACCATCCAAGACGTAGTGAGGTTTATTTCCAATGTGAAGTTATGGATGACATGCAACAAGCTGCAGATGAATGATGATAAAACTGAAGCCATTCGGATCACCACACACATAATTTCTCATTCATATCTTGTACCACAAGCAATAGGATTCAGCAACACCAACATTAGATTCACACAAGCAGTACGAAACCTAGGAGTCACTCTCAACAGTAGTCTCTCATAACACCAACATGTAATAAACATACGCAATGCTGCATATCTGGAACTGTATCGTATCGGCTCCATTCGCATTTTTTCTTTCTGTTGATGTTACTGTATGTGTTAAATCTCTTCAGTCTTGTTCATCTCAATATCTACTACATGAACTTCAAAACACAGCTTCTCATGTCGTCCTTAGAGTATCAAGAATCGAACACTCCTCCCCTGCTTTCTACCCTCCACTGGCTCCTCGTTTGACATTAGTATTCTCATTATTCCCACTACCAAATCCAGGTCCTACGGACAAGGTTCGTTTGCGTACCAGGGTCCAGCAACGTGGAACGAATTGCCTGTTGAACCTAGACACATTGACACTGTGATCTCATTCAAGAGTGCTCTAAAAATTCGCCTATATAGGCTGCAAGAACAGACTTTAGACTTAACAAGGGTTCCTTACCTTTAACTATTTTCTGCATGCTTTGTTTGTACTTTCACAGTGTTTGTTTTTGTAACCTTATATATATATATATATATATATATATATATATATATATATATATATATACATACATACATATATATATATATATATATACATACATACATGTCCTTATGTGTTAACTGAAATTGTAAGGCGCTGTACTAAGTCCTCAGTATTAGTATTATTTTTGTGTTACCCTGAGACTGAAATTCTGAACAAAGTTGCATATCATATCCAGCGTTGTCGACCTGTTAACGTTGTTCCATCTTCCGTAATTAATTATTTGATTGTCATGTTTGCGTAATTTCTCTTTTCAAGATTAAGGAAATATTTTGATTTTTTTTTACACTAGACTTATACCACATTGTTGTTGATCTTAGCATTACACCTACCACCTCTTATTTCCTCATTTCGTCTAAGTCTGCTTGGTTTTTGTTTAGTTCTTCCATAAGAGTGGGGTTGTTGTTTTGATTCACTAAAGTATGCAACGTATGTATTTCAGCTTCAATATTCCTGAAATTTTGTTTCTGCTGCTTTGCTTTAACTTGTCAATATCGAATTGATTCTGATCTTATAATCATTTTAAGGATTTCAAAAAACAATTGATCATTACAAGTTCGTTTCACTGCTTGTGGGATTTTCTTATCATCTTCACAATAGTATTCTTCTGCTTTGTTGACTATACAGTTCTTTTACTAAATAAATATATTCATTTTACTTTCATTACATGGAATTGAATTTCCAGTACCCAGGACCTCTAGGTAATGCAGATGTAGGCAATTTTAATGTTACTGTTGAATGGTCTGTTTTATAGCCAGGAATAAGAGACGAGTCCATACAATTTGAAAACATGTTTATCAGAGATTAAAAAGGTATTTCAGTCTACTCTGTTTCACATGGTTTGCCTGTCACCAGTAAATACTCTACTGTAAGGATGGACGGTTCTCCATGGATCTAGTAAGTCTAGTTGATTCTTGATGTCCTGGACTGCAGTTTGGGCCATGGAGTGTTTATCATGCAAAATATTATTAAAGTCAAGCTCCACATGTCATGAACAACATTCCAGTCAACACAAATGATAATAGAGAAGTTGTCAAACTTTATAATATCATCTTTCCAATTTCTAAAGAACATAGCATTATGATCAGTATGACTATATAAATTAGCTTAAATCTCAGTCCATCAACTGATAATTCTCAAAGAATGTATCTGCACTGGCAATCATATCTGTCTCTGTGAATAAGAAATTCAATATTATTTCTAATCAGGATAGCAACACCAGCACTATTGCTAGATTTATGGCTAAAAATACAATTTTAACCCCATTGAGCCTCCCAATACTTTTCAATCTCAGTTGTACTGTATGTCCCCTGTAAACACATAATGGATGCATTCTTCTGTCTGACCCAGCAGAAAATATCTCTTCTTTTGAGATTGGAACTGTGTAGACCACTAACATTCATTGCAAAAATTTTAATCTGGGTATCCATTGTTAAATTATATTGTGAATAAAACTTTCACAGAGCTTATATAACTATCATTACACAACTGGTACAATGAAAAGCACTCGCATACACCTTGAGATACACTCTCACACATACAAACACGATATGTTTAGAAAAACAGATAAGTGTCGTACAATGACACGCACCACTGGATGCGTATATGATGATGTCTAGTATAGAGACACATGAGGTCTGTGATGGTATAGTTATTAAATTTTAACATCAATAAAATGTGGGTAAAAAACGTTTTTTGCTCATACATTTTCTTGCTTTACTAAACGATTTAAAGCAATTACATGCGAGTTCTCTATTTGTTGGTTCCTTATATAAATATACGAAAAATAAGCCAAATATATTTTGTTAGTAAATAAAGCTCTGTGTATACTTAAAATTACTTAGTAAAATTATTATTAAGTAATAATATTATAAATAGTATAATTATTTTTTACTAAGCAATAATATTTTACTTAGTAAAATAATTACTGCGTAAAATATTTAGTAGTTGCCTTTTACTTGCAATTACTTAATTTTCTTTTACTTCACTTGAATTACTAGTAATTACTAATTCAATTTGAACACATTTTTGTCATTTAGTTTATACTCATTTTGGGTAGAAGAAATACTTTTTAAAAGTAATTAGTAGTTATTGGTTTTTTTTAGTGTGGGTATATTATAATTGAGTTCCACAAGTTCCTTTTGATTTGGTCAAATTGTAAATGGGGATTTTTGCAGTGTTTTGTTTTCGTCAAACTTTTGTAAAAAGTCAATAATCTTTTCTCCAACCTACACTGGTTTAAGATCTTCCAAGACAACCTATTCAATATGGAAGTCATTCTTCCTGGTGTGTAGTCATAATTGAATGTAACAAATCTAGTTGCTCGCTTTTGGATTTTTTAAGTTCATCCTCTAATACTTGGAAGTGGGGGGCTCAAACTGTACAAGAATGTTCTAAAATAGGTCTTACTAAACCTTTGAAACAAAATTTATTAACATTTTGTTGGCAAGATGACAAGTTATGTCTTAATAGGCCTAAAGTACGAATTTCCTTGGTGCATATTTTTAAATGTGAAGGTTACATTTCAGATCGCTAGTAATTGTGATGCCTAAATATTTAGTTTGAGATTTCCTTGGAATGTGACATTCGGATTTTCTAAGATCATTTTTTTCTTGTCGTTTGTTTTATACTCAATTCTGTGTGTTAAAATGGTATAAACATTACAGTTCACCTTTACATGGAGTTAATTATTCAAAATTATAATGAAAATTACAATTAAAACGGGTATAAATGTATCACTGTTTCTTCTTACTCCAGAACCCCTGGCTTATAGTATAGATTACTGGTAATAAAAGCAACTGATAAATAAATAAAATATTGCCATCAGAAATAGAATTTTGCAAGTTTATATTTTTTACACTCGCAAAAAATACAAGAACTAAATAAAGCTACTTTCGAGTCCAGGTTTATGACATGGTCAGTGTACACTTGTAATGATGAGATTAAGTCGATGAAATTTAGCCAAATTGTTTTTTAGTGCACACTGTGGGAATTATGTTATTTACGGTATTTTTCATTTGTATAATTTTGAAGCTAACCTTTGTGTTTGGTATATAAGCAACTTGATTATTTAATTTCCTTGTGCATTCTTAGTGCTTGATTGACTTAACTATTACTTCTGAAGTAGTATCAAATGCAAAGGTAACGTTCTCATTATTATCATCATTGATTTAAATCCAGTCATTTCATAGGATCTCTGAATTTGGATTTATATTAGACTGTCAGTCATTGTAACCTTCAATGACCTAAGTATTCAGCTTGAAAAAGTGAGACTCTCTTTATTTTGTATGATTTAATTGCTTATCCTCTATCAAAGTACAGAGTAATTCTGATCAATTAGAAGTTTTGCCGCAATGCCCGAGTGATAAAAACACGCATTATGATTATTTAGTGGTCTTGTATAATAGTTGGGACACCGAGCACAAGGTAGCAAACAATATAGACGCTACATTGTTTGTGCTTTTTACGACACCTTGACAATGTTTATGTGTACGGTTTCAAATTTTAATGTGAAAAAAAACACGCAGTGGTACACACAGGAGAAAAGACTGTATATTATTCATCGTGGGAGCCGCGGTAGCTCAGTAGGTAGATCATCCAACTCGTAATTAGGGTTAAAGGTTCGATACCTGCCCAGACCAGCCTGGGTCGGTTACCTCGGTGTGTCATTGGAAAAGGCAGTTAGCGCACATTTCCTCAGCATGATATGGCCTATAATGTGTTAAAAGTGCTGTTAACCAAAACAATATTATTATTCATCACACACTTGTATCATGATGTCAGCAAGTTGGCTACAAGGTCGATATTACACATACAACTCTATACGGCCAACCCCAATCAGAATTAAATAAAATTCTACTTATCAATAAGTTAATCTGACACGCACAAATACGAGATTATGCTATGTTGACCTGTTGATTCAACAATCAAATTACAGCTTTCATACAGCTGAAAGTGAAAAAAAATGTCATTCGGAACATATTGGTGCTTACAATAACTCTCCCTAAAATGAAATGCAATGCTGGATTTGAAAGGCTGCTGAAAATAAGTGGTCAGGGAATTCCAGTGGTTACCAGAACTTTAACTTTTATCAGTACCTGTCTGATCTCCGTTATGTTGAATTTTAATTAGACTGCGGATAACCCATAATTAACTCGGGTTGGCTTGGCAAAGTGTACACAGCACATGCTCTCTCTGTTCGAGTACTCAGTATCAAAATAGTTTTTGTCTTTGTTGCCTCAAATTTTGATTACATTTTACTTAACGAAATGTTTTCCTCTAGGTCTTTATGTTAAGCAGTGTATAATTGCTCTTTCAATGCCTTATTTAAACAGTTTCTCTTATCTTTATAATTTTGATATTGTTTACGAGACTGTATTATCGATCATATTCTGCTGTAGAAGAGCTCACAACTAACATGATTTCCAACAATTTCACAGTTTCGTCATATTCATGTGTGAAATTCTTAATAATTGTGGCATACATCTCTGTTCTTGGGATCCACGTATGTCTTTAGCCTTGCCTTCAACTTGATGTACTGTCTGTGTATTTCTTTATGATCTGTAGTGAAGTGTATTCGGGTGACTTGGTAGTTTCAGTTTCTGAACGCTGCCTAAATCTCCACATGGTGCTCAATCGAAGTTGAAAATCAGTGAAGTCGGAAAGCCATGGATCTTTTTTTATTTCAATCTCTAAAAATAATAGCTTCAAGTTTCGTAATTAGATACATGAACTAACTATGAAGCTTTAAGCTACTGTTTTTGTACAGTGAGTCAGTGGATGTTTCACAATTACAGGAAACACGCACTCCGTATATCAACAGAATCAGCATCTACCAACTCGTTGTACTAAAAGAATTAAAATACAATGTAATTATCTCGGTTTCTTCAATGTGAAAAACATTGTATTGGACGCTTTTTTAAGTCATTAATCTAATCCCCTAGCTTAAATTGTCAAACAGTCGCATATGTATAGCTAGATATATTTAACCTTTAACCAGTGATGCATTACCGTAAAAGCGTGAGCGACGGTCAGCTCATTATTCGTGCTTCAAAATGAAAATACTGCATTTCATTGGCGTGCTCAAGGTTTTCTCGCGCAGATTAGATAACTTTTTTTGGACAAGCCTGACAGACAACTTACTTAGAATATAGAAGGAGCTTGATCTAGATTTAGAAGTGCCCTTGGCATAGGGCTATCCTAATTGCTGAAAATTGCACAATCAAATAGATAATTTGTTTTTTAATTTCAGCAAATGTTCAAAGTAGGAGAATAGGGCAGGATGCACACAGAATTGTCTGATTGGGAATGTATGTGATAATTACTCACCATGGTCAATAAACAGACATATACATCCCGAGTAAATAGTGCATGATATCATTAACAATTTGAACTAAGACAATGAAACATGAAATATAGGTCACAGCGACCCACACTTGGAATAATGGTGTCAAGCATACAATGACTATCCGCACTAGGTGCATAACCCTACAAGTAACATTGCTTGAAAAACTGACTTTAATGTGCAGTTTAATCAAAGCCATTGATGCATGAAAATACAAGTCACATTGACCTGCTTTTGATGTGATTATGTGGTTGGCATCGGTGTACAGGCGAGGAGTGTTTTAGCGTTTGTTTTGCAGATAAAACATTTCATTTTACAAGATCACTTGTTCTCT
The DNA here is from genome assembly GCA_029931535.1 of Margaritifera margaritifera. Classification (NCBI taxonomy): domain Eukaryota; kingdom Metazoa; phylum Mollusca; class Bivalvia; order Unionida; family Margaritiferidae; genus Margaritifera; species Margaritifera margaritifera. The sequence goes on from JAQPZY010000702.1 coordinate 200,427, forward strand.
CGTGTAAACAATTAGTCAAGACAGACAAGCATTTATTTATTTGTAAGTTGTGCAGTATGATGGATTTTCTTTCACTTCTTTGAATTTAGAGATAACATGTATTTCTAACATTTCCATAAATACCAGCAGATGAGTTGAATTTTAGGGCGGTTGGTTACATACAAATGTTTCTCCTAGGTTATCAGCAATAACATATTTTTGGAGTCGACTTTAGGTGACGGGGTTTTATAATTCTTCATTTTTCTTGACAGTTGAAGGAGTTTCAATGACTATTACTCCGTCATCCATGGTGATAGGTTCGAGTTCAGCAAATCCTGTGACGAGGTTAGAATTGCGGTGTTCTAGTGATGGAACAATCAACACTGGTATATATACCCTTGAAATTTCAAGAAGAAGATTTACAGAAACAGGATATTCAGGGATTGCAATACAAGATTGAATAGAGGGTACTAAACAAGATCCAAACATACCAGCGGATATACTGACAAAATCACCAAATATCACCGGGAGTCTTTCTGGAACCTCAGGTATATTGATAGTAACCATGAATGGAGAAAGTCTAACCTGTAATGATCAAGCAGAGTTCAAATGTGAGATGAGCTGCAAAATGGCAGGATTTCCTGGTACTCAGATTGTTCCTGAAAGTAATAACTTTACAGTTATAAGTAAGTACGATAGTGTTGCTTACACCTTGTTATTTCATGGTAAATTATATAGTATTTTTCAGTTTGAAACACCTTATTTGATCACTGCCATTTATATGCTGCTAAGACTGTTCTCAAAGTTATAAGTGCTGTAGTTTTGAATAAATCAAAGTGATTTCTGGTAGCTTGTACTGTCGATGACATCAGTTCCAACTAGAGTCAAACCCCGTCTTCAGCATTCGCTTCTGGGAAGTGAGCAAAACGGCCTCTAAAGACAGGTGCATGCTTAATAGTGGTTAATTTCTAGAATAATTTTCTTTAAGGGACTTTGAAAAATTGTCTGTTTATGTCCGGTGATTTCTTGATAAAGATGACCTTTAAGACAAGTGTCGCCCTGCCATGCATACTTTGATACATGTATATACATGTACAAAGCAGCTCAACCGATTGTTAGCTCACCTCTGTGAAGTAGGGGTTAGCTATTATACTATCCCTTGGGTCGTCACATATAAAAGCATATATGCATATGTATACAGCCTTACTGCATCTTAACCATTCTTTTTTTTCGGGGTCCTAGGCAACAGTTTTGGACTGGGTTTCATACCCTCTCCTTCGATATTAGAAAAGGTATGGAATCCATATTCTTTTCTTTGTTTACTTTGGTATTTATTGACGCTCCCGACCACCACGCCGAATTTAAAATACTGTAAACTCAGTAATTTAAATTTAATTAATTGGCATTTTAGGTAAGGCTGAAACGGTGAGTAAATTCTTTAAACACAATACATCATCTATGAGTTCTTGTTTGCAATAATATTTTCTCGAATATTGTTTAGGTTAGAAACTGCTTGCTCTATAGTATTATGGAAATTATTGTCAAAAGAATTACGATATTTCGGAGTGCGCAAGTCGGTGAAGTAATCTGCAAATGTATCGGCTATTGAGGACGGGTCAGAGAAGGTTTGACCATCGTGACATATTTTCACACCTAACCAGCATTTCTTTGGCTTTCGTTTTTAATTAGACTCCAGAAGAGGCGTAAGTCCCATTCAGCCTCTTTCTGAATTTCATTAAATGAATTAAATACAAAGGCATCACTAGCAGTACGCTGTGCATTCCTAAATTCACGGTTTACTTGGCACACGATTCCTTTATTTTTTTAGTTTTTCATAAAATTTTATTGGGTAGTATATATACAAGTTAAAAGAATGCATGAGCATCCCGTTGAACACGCACGTGTTCAAAAGGTGCCAAAGAAGAACAAGGTGATATATATGAACGAAGGTAAGCTGAATTATGAATGACAACAAATAAAACCTGAAACAAAGGTAAGTATAATTACAAGCAAATTCACTGAAAGGAAAAAGAAATAAACACAATTATGAACGGTGACAAAATAAAATTCAAGAAACATTATAACAAAAGGTGATACATCAATTTCAAATATGAACAAAACCAAACGCAATGAAACACAACAAAAGCAAAGAAAACATTGTAACATAAATATAAACACAAGTGCCAATAACTGTTAGCACGTGCAGCCCAGGCTAATCCTGGGCCAGTGTGTAACAGGTAAAACAAGGTAAACAGAAAAGTGCATTATAAGGTGAATGGCTGAAGGTAAATATGACATGGATATACAGGTAAGTAGGGCAGGTAGGTATATGTATTATTTATTGTAAGCTGATGTCAATGACTAGCTCAAGAAGGATAAGAGTGTATTACTGCTTACTACTTCTTTATGGTAATATGCACGAATACGTTTGATCCATGTGGCATATTTATATTCAGCGCTTAATAACAGACATAGGCCCACGAATTCGGATTCCACGAACGAAGCCGAATTTCAGAAAAGTGTAGAAGGTATTGAAAGACTTTCTGGAATATTTTCTTCAACCATTTAATTACTAAATGCTGTAAAGGACAGACTAAATTACATTCGAAAAATAGGTGATCTATTGTTTCTATACCTCCATAAAAAGTGCATAATTTTGATTTAGAAATTCGTTTTAAAAACATACTGTAGTTTAGTGGTAAGATATCATGGATAGTTTTGAAGCATACATCTCTAGTTACTGGGTCTATGAATTTATTATGTAAATTTTTCCATACATCTGGGAAATATATATCGTATAGATTGTGGACTTTAGGTTCTAGAAGAAAATTTTGAAGTTGTCGACGATATACGATTTTAGTGGGGATTTGACCAAAAATGAGCGCAGGATTATTTTCGTGAAAGGCTTTAAAAATTGTTATGCACTTTTTATAAAATTGGGGTACATATAGTGTATGGGTGTATTTATTAAGGCCTAAATTTGGGCTTAAGAATCTTAATTGTAAACCAATCCAATACCTTGCAAAGTATTTCCAATTTGCTGAATATTCATCATCGATTAACTTTTGGATATGTTGTATGCGCAATGCTTGTGTTTTGCATTCCAAATGGGTGATGTTTAGACCTCCGTCTTTTAGAGAGTTTACACACGTAGCTCTAGCAAGAGGTTCGAATTTAGAATTCCACAGAAATGTAAATATATTTCTGTTGATGAGGGTAATATAGTGTTTTTGAATATCATTGACGGTTGCAGGGTACCAAATTTGACTGTATGATAAAAGGTTAATGATATGAGATTTGGAAACTAGGGATAATTTTCGACTTTTGCATAGTAATGGTGTTTGCGTAAGTTTTTTAAAATATTTATTCCAGTGATCATCATTACTTAAATTGTGTCCGAATAAAAAGCCTACTATTTTTTTTCTAGCACTCCATGAAATGCCAAAGGGGTGATCACTGCGGGTACGCCATTTTCCCATGAACATACCGTTAGATTTACTATAGTTAATTTTTGCACCTTAGGCGCGCTCATACAAGCGAGACGAAAATAAATAACGTTTGATCGATTCGTCGGTACAACAGAAACCTGTACTATCGTCCACATATAGGGAGTTTTTACAGACCTCTGCTGCACCAGGAACTTTAATACCAATAATTTCTGGGTCGTTTCGGATTTTTACAGCAAAAGGTTCATACACTATTACATATAGAAGGGGAGAAAGACTGCAACCTTGACGCACTCCTCTTGAAATGGAAAAGGATTTGGAAATAAAATTATTGACCAAAACTGAGGAGCTGATATCATTATAAAAAATAGATATCCATTTAATAAAATTGGGTTGAAATCCAAAAGCTTCTAAAGTTTTGTGCATGAATTTATAGTTAACTCTGTCGAAGGCTTTTTCTTGATCTAGACATATAAATGTGCATGTTAGGTTTTTTGGTCTATACAATCACTAATATTTCTGATTAAATGACCATTATCAAAAATAGAAAGCCCTTTAACTGCACATGTTTGATCCATGTGGATAATTTTTGACATAACATTACCAAGTCTGTTGGTGATAATTTTCGATAAAATGTTATAATCTAAATTTAAAAGAGAGATAGGTCTCCAATTTTTCATGTTATTTGAATTTTCTGGATCCTTTCATAACAGTGTAATATAAGTTAATTTTTGGGAATCAGACTGTTTGATTAAAAAATCAAATTATATAATCGTGCAAGAGTGTCGCGTAAAATGTAAAAAAAAAATTTGCATAAAATTCTTTAGTTAGACCGTCAGGTCCCGGGGATTTATTAGAATCCATCATAGTTATTGATTTTCGAATTTCATGTTTAGTTATATGTCCAATAAGAGAGTGGTTATCCTCTGCAGTTCGCTAAGGTAAACTACTTAGAAATTCTCCGAGTAAATTCTCGTCGATTTCTTCAGTTGTAAATAAATCCGAATAGAATTGTTCAAAACATTGTAAAATTTCGGGACTGGAATTATATGTCACGTTATTATGTTGAATTTCATTATGATTTTTTTTAAAACCCTTGTTGTTTTCTAACTGGAAAAAGAATTGACTCCGGCGTTCATTATTGTTGAGGATTTTAGCTTTACTTCTGATGATAGACTCTTTATACATATCGAATTGTAATTCTTTAATAGTTAGACGTAATTCTTGTAGTTGGAGGAGGAGTTCCTCTTCATTAGTCGTATCATATCTCTTTTTTCAATGATCTAATTTCAGAAAACTTGATTCTTGAGAGTTGCCTAGAGTAATTGTTAATTTCGTCTTTAATTTTGGTTTTTAAAGTATCCCAAAATACTAGAGAAAAATTGTGATATTTTAATTCTCTATTTATAAGATCGGTGATCATTGTTTTTAATATGGTATGGTTTAAATGTGAGTTATTACATTTCCAGTAACCTTTACCATACACTATAGAAGAGTTGCCTACTATGGATAAAATGACCGCATCGTGATCGGATTGGGTATAGTGGACAATCTGGGTGTTAATTAGACAATCCGTTATGCTGTTAGAGATGTAAAATCTATCAATTCTACTAGCTGATATTGGCAAGGAAGGGTCTTGTGTGTTCCTGTACCAAGTATATAATTTGAGTGTAGAATTTAGTTTTCGGAAAGAATCAATTAGGTTGAAAATTGATATTAATGATCTTAAATTTTGAATTGAGTTTTCATAATAGTAATTTAATTCTCCTATTCTGTTTAATTTGTGATTTAAAACACAGTTAAAATCGCCGGATAAAATAATATTATGTTGTCCCGTTAAGTATGGGTACAACGAAGTGAAGAATTCAGTTTTTTTCCGAATCAGGTGTAGGGGCATAACTATTAATTAAGGTATATTATTAAAGAGAAAGTCAACATTAACTATCCTTCCCTCAAAATCAATGTCAAATTTGGAGAATGTGATATTATTATTCAAGTTTAAAATAGATACACCAGAAGGACGACTCGAGCCAAAACTCCATACTGCATTAAAACATTGTAGATTTTCTTGTATTTTAGATGTAAGGGTTCTATTTTCTACATGAGTTTCTTGTAGAGATAAAAGATCGATATGATGAGAATTAACCAAGTTTTTAATCTCAGAAAGTTTTTGATTTGTATTGGCTCGAAGGCCATTGCTGTTTATTGTAAGGATATTTAACTGAGTCATGTATTAATTATTGTAGGTGTGGTATGTCAAAAATAATTAGTATGTCGTACGTGCGCATTTAAGGTAATGAGCGTAGCTACCTCGTGCAAACTGGTTGCACGAAGCGAAACTGAACTCGTAGTGAGCGAAAAAAAATGTATATGAGGATATATATGGTATCCAGAACTGACTTATAGGAAAATGAAATGAAGCGGGAGGGGGTGTATTTAAAAAGGTAATATTTAATAATTGATGTAGGAAATACAAAAAAAGTGATATTAATATAATATCTATGAAAATGTTAATAAATTATATGAATTATATCAAACAAAAAGGAATAATTAGATGAGATGTTATACAATGTAGGCTGATAATGAGCAAAATAATTTGGGAGAAAGATAGAAGATGGATGGAGAAAAAGATGAAAGAATGTGCAGTTGTAAGCTTTAGAAGAAAATATTAATAATTTGAATACTTGTATGTTGCTAGGAATAATCCTGAGTTTTTGTAGTCCGTTGATCAAATTCGTTGTCCATATTCATGTCCGTGTGTTGTCTGGATCCGTTTATCTCCTTCATAGTCCATTTGCGGTCCTGAGTTGCAAGTATTTTAAGTTGAGAAAACACCGAACATTAGTTCTCAATGTCAACGTCAACTTCAATGTCCTCAATTTTGTTTCTTTGTGTACCGAGAATATTCTTTACACTGGGGGATTTTTTGGTCCGCTTGTTAAGAACAGGCGTCCAAGATTCTGAGTCAGAGTCCTTATCTGTAAGCACTCTCTTCTCGTTTGGGGTGAGGGAGTCCTCCTGGGTGGGGTCATTCTCTACTGCTTTTTCCTCTGAGTTGGTAGGTACCACTGGGGGTGGGATCTCTGCAGGGGTGGGGGCAGCTTGATGTCTGGCCACTGGTGGGTTTTCAGCTGTTGTTGCTGTTGTGGATGGTTGTTTTTCTCGGGAGGGCCCTGGTCCCTTAGCTTTAGCAGCACTGGCATACGTTTTGCTTTTTTCAGTACAATCGTTTCTAAGGTGCCCGATTTGGTGGCACTTCAAACAAACGGGGGGGGGGGGGGCGGCCCTTCATGGTTAGCAACATACCACACATTCCCAAAGATATTATATGTGGGATTTGTCGTGATTTGATGTTCGTGGTTTCCATCTTTACTAATCTTGTTCCATTGAAAACTGTAATGCCCTGGGCAACAATGGTTTTGTCCCTTGTAATGTCCAATATAGTACCGAAAGGTTTCAGAACTTGTTCTATTATATCGTCTGTGATATACGAAGGGAGCCAATGGACCTGAATGTCAACAATTAGTTTGCGAGGTATTTCAGACCCTCTCCAGTCACGTGTGATGACTGCTCCTTGGTGTGTAGCACCGCATTCCACGGTGAGCTATCTCCCTCTCGGTATAAACCATCTATGTCCGAAAGTGTGAACCCGGCATCCGATAGGCGTTTAAGAGCGTCGTCTCTGGAGATCATTCCTTCTATACGCAAGGTGCGGTTATATACGGCTGGGTCCACATAAGGAGCCAAGTCTACGTCGAACTGACGATACATTTCACACAAACAAACAAAACAAAACAAACAAAAATAAAACAAAAAAAAACCTCGAACTGAGAAAAATTGAACTCTGCTTTGGTGGCTATTTTGCTAGAACAGATACTACACTTTGAGCGTAAAAAGGTCTTTAAATTCATTACACTTGGAAATGGTTACTCCAGAACTCTCTATTGCGCTAGCATTTATGTCATCTGCAATTGTTACATGACCTTCTTTTGAATAATGCTCGTACAAGTCTTCAAAAACTTTTATCATTTTTCAAACTCTTTGATATCATTTTGTGAAGGCATGTATGCACAAAATAAGTACATGGGTTTGTAAAATATATCAAGAAGTTTAGCTCCTATTACCCTGTTGTTCATATATTCCACTGGCTCAATTCTGGTTCCAAGTCCTTTTTGATACATCAGAGAAACACCTGCATTTCCACAAGTAATTCGGGAATAATGACCAGGCATATCTTCACAGCATGCAAAACGACTGTATTTGTTGTTTATGGAATCCATACATGAAGTATTGTAAGGGCGAAGCTTGTGTTCATTTATGAATGCAATATCAAAGTCAATAAATTGCTGAGGCAAAATAGTTGATGACATAATGCCTCACACATTCCAAAGTATTAGGTTTAGTAACACACCTACTTCACACAAGTAATATACATGTAATGGAATAAACATGTTGACTTTTGATAGTTTTGGGTACTCTTGAAGATCACAAAGGAATTAGGCCTTGGTTTAGTTTCTATTGCAATTGTAATTGTTTCTGCTGTTTGACTTCGATCTTTGAGACTGAGATTTCCAATGGCTTGCAAAGATTCCTCTTTGCCACGAAAAATGCTCTGATTATATCACTTGTGCACACTGTAATTGTGCATTTACACGTGTATACAAAATGCCATATTTGTTGGAAAATAGTGCGACAGTGTTTACTGTTACGCCTTGGTTTCTAAAATAAGCAATAGATTCACACCCTCATGGGGAGTCGTCTATGCCGCCAATAAAGTAACTTACATTGCTTTTTCTGTATACACGTATAAATCTTTCCTCTCTGTCTGATTATTAGGGGTTTGGTTTATACTTGGACATGAATTTTGTGAATTATTTTGAATTACCTTTTCCAATGATTTACTATTTCCATAGACTAGTATAACAGCATCTTTCAATCCACACGAAACTGTTTTGTCCACTTTAGAACTAGGATCAAGAGTGTTTGCTGCTTTCTTAGATATTCAAAAGGCATTTGACATTGTTAATCACGACAGACTTTTTCTAAAACTATGAAAACTCGGCATACAAGGAAAGATTTTACATGTATTAAAGGAATCGAACTCAAATATTCAAAGCATTGTCCTGATGAACGAGTCAAAATCCGAACCTTTCCAATAGAACGGGGTATTTGACAGAGAGGCATTTTATCAACAATTTTATATCTTGTTTATATTAATAACCTTTTACAGGAATTATATCAGTCAAAATTAGGGCTACTTGTTGGGTCCACTCCGTCTGGAAATCCAGCACTCGCCGATGATATAACTCTGCTTGCAAACACATCAATCCATTTGCAAAAAATGCTTGATATATGTAATAGATACTCCCTAACATGGAACTTCACCTTCAACGTTAGTAAAAGCTGTGTATTAGTTTTTAATCAGAATAGACAAACAACATGTGAAAAGGTTAACAGGAAAATAGGCAATCATACTATACCAATTTTAAATGAAACCGAACATGTCGGAATTCCTATGTATTCCAATATGAAATGCTTAGCTAAAGTAGACAGGGCTTGTACTAAAGGCAGAAAATCATTTTATTCTCTTGTAGGGATTCGCACAAATGAAGCTAGATCCAATTCTCTTACCTACGTCAGCTTGTACAAGAAAATTGTAATACCATCAGTCCTTTATGGTTATGAAGTTTGGTCGAATACCAGACTCAAAGACATAAGAAAGATCGATGTATGTCAGCATCATTGTACCAAAATTCTGCAAGGCTTTCCTCAATCCACGCGGCCAGGAATGAGCGAAAGTTTACTAGCGATAAAAGAATTGTATCAGAAATTGATAAAAGGAAACTGAACTTTCTTGGTAAATTATGCCATCTTGCAGAAAATGTAATATCTAAAAGAATATTTTTATTCATACTATACCTATATCTTTCTAGAAAAGATGTTACAGAACAGAAAGGCTTTATTCCAGATATATGTAGTATTTTGCAGAAATATAATATTTATGAATTTATTGGAAATTTTGTTAGAGACAAAATATTTCCAGGAAAAATACAACAAAAAAAAACAAATTATAAAACTTGCTACTCATAAATATGAAAACGAGCGCTTTACAAACTATACTGACATTTCCTACAAAAGATTAAAAAATGATCATATTACTATAAAACCCTCAATTTTAAGGCAAACTCCAAAAACATCGAGAGAGTTAACGTTAATTACATCCTTTGCAAATATTCTGATAACTGTTCCAAATAATACTATGCAAGTTTATATTTTTTGTGTATATATGCCGACCCTACTGTATGGCATAGATTGTTACAGAGCGCAAATTGAGTTGATTCAAAATCTGTATGATCAGTACTTACAGCTGGGTAACGAGTATTTTACTGGGGATTTCAATGCAGTAGCTGAACCAGACACTTTCAGAGATTACAAAGATAGGGTATTTCATGAGTTCTTGCGATATAATAATCTAGTGAGTGCTATGCATTTAATAATATGCACTGGTTCCCGTTATACATTCACCCCAGCAAGAACGATGATTGATCATTTTGTACTGTCGGATCAATACATAGGTAGCTTACGGAGTGTGCACATTATTTCAGATCACGAAGAGCACGTGATATCTGACCACCTCCCTATCCTTACTTCCCTTCGTACAGTGACCTGTGGGAGAGACTTCAGACAGTCTATGAAGAGAAATAACATAGCCTGGAATAAATTAGACGCCGATACCTTGAAAAATTATCAAACTGAGCTGGACCATCGCCTGAAAACTTTTGATATAGATATTATTTCGGACAATGTTGATAGATTTTACGGGCACATTGTTAATGCAATACAGCAGTCAAGCGACATTGCGCTTCCAAAGTCCAAATTCAATTATCATGCCAAACCATACTGGTCAAATGAACTCAAAGAAGCACATAAACTTCAAAGGCAAGCTAGGTATATTTGGATAAGTGAGGGAAGACCGAGGGGTAGTCAATATAATTCTTACAGAGAATATAAAGATAAGAAGAGAGACTTTAGAAACCTTCAAAAACTAGCTGTGGAAAAATATATGGGGGAGGTATATGAAGAAATTGAAACAGCACATGAATGCGATGTAAGGCACTTTTGGAAAGTGATCAATGTTAAGAGAGGGAACAATATAAATTTTTGTCAGGAACTATCAACTGATGGAGTTTGTGTCCGTGATGATGCTTCCATTGCAAATGGCTTTGCCAGATACTATGAGGACATTCACACGCCAAATTTTAGCCATAGTTTTGACGAAAACGTTTATGAATTTATAGAGAGATAATTAAAGCGGGCTCTACAAGATGGAGCAAGCCATATCGAAGCATTACAGACCAGTATCAGTGTAAATGAAGTAAGAGAAATCATTAATAGTCTAAAGAAATCAAAAGCATCAGGCCATGATCGAATTTGCAATGAACATTTGATCTATGGCAGCGATTACCTCATAGAGTGTATGACAATTTTATTTACTCAGATGACTGATCAATCTTACATACCTGTAGACTGCAAAAAAGGGTTAGTAATACCACTGTACAAAGATAACAGAAAATCAAAGAACTCCCTCGAAAGTTACAGGCCTGCTACTTTCCTGCCTGTCATCTACAAAACATTTGAGAAAATTATTCATGAACGTTTGGTAACTTGGCTCAAAGATTTTAATTCTAATGAACACAGTTCACAACAACATGGTTACCAAAAAGGTTTAGGCTGCACAACAGCGAGTTTTTCGCTGTTGCAATCAGTACAATATAATGTAAACATGGGTTCACGGGTCTTTGCTGCTTTTCTTGATACAAAAAGGCATTTGATACCGTGTGGCACAAAGTGTTACTTTTTAAATTATTCATGTTGGGAATTACGGGTAAATCCCTTTTGATATTTTTTAACATGTATATAAATTTACAGAGCAAAGTCCTTGTCAATGGGCAATTTTCGGACAGGTTCTCAATTGGCCAAGGAGTGAGACAAGGGGGTGTTTTATCAACCTTGATGTACACAATATTTATAAATGACTTGCTGCTCCAGTTAGAGAATAGTGGATTTGGAGCAAAGATTGGATCCTTAGCTGTGGGAAATCCAACCCTAGCTGATGACATTTCACTTTTGGCTATATATCATAGCAATCTACAAAAGCTGTTAGATATAGCATACGCCTACATTAAAAAGTGCCGATTTGAGCTTAGTGTCACAAAGTCATACGTTATCATTTTCGGTCCCCAATACAAGAATTATGGCAATATGAAATGGTATCTTGGGCCGTCATGTTTGCCGGTTATTGATTCGGCAACACACCTGGGACACCGGATTAACTCAAAGCTGACGTCGCATGACGCAATACTCGATGCATGCAAGAAAGGGAAAAAATCTTTTCACGGTCTGTTTGGTATTGGCATTAAACCTAATGGTTTAAATCCTTTGGTTGCTGCAAATGTGATCAAAAAGGTAATTTTTCCTTCAATTTTTTATGGAAGAGAATTATGATTTAATATTTCAAAAAGTGACCTCTCTTCATTGGATAAAACTCTGAGGTATTTTGCCAAACATTTACAAGGCTTCCTAACACATACAAGATCAAACATCGCTCTAGGAATGTTAGGATGGACATCAGCTCAGTCCGAAATTGATAGAAGAAAATTGATGTTTTTACACAGATTGTGTTTGATGCCTAATAACGTACATACTAAACGTGTGTTTAACGTTGCGTTTATTCACTTCATTTTGAGCAGATGCATGTCAAGCTACGGGTTAATTTCAAATCTATATTATACGTTAAAGAAGTTTGACTAGCTTGAGTATCTAACTGATTATTTGCAGCATTCCGAAATTCCAGATAAACAAAATTGGAAAGAAATTGTAAGGTCAAAAATTGCTGGTCTTGAAAATAGCCTCTGGACAGTTCGTATGTCTAATCAGCAGATTTTGATAGATTTTCTTCGATACATGAATCCTTGCGACCCGCCTCAGTATGGCAGTCGGCTAAAACCAGACAGCACACTAAGGTATTTAGATATGTACCTAAACTATGGGTTGCTGTTCCTCAAACACAGCTCGATATGTGTATTCGATGTGGGAATGTTTATACAGACTTGATACTTCATTGTTGTGTTGCTTGTCCTTATATGTCGAATTTCAGAAACTCTTTCTGTTATTTCCTTACTGATAAATTTCCACTGAGCCTGCATATTACGTTATTAAATGCAGAAGATGTGCTGCTACTGCAATATCTTCTAGGTAAAAGGTTACCAGCAGGTGTAATCGACAAAGAAAACTCCAAGTTATTCGCCCTGTATGCAGTATACTTTGTCATGCAGTGTGCAGCTATCTTCTGCAAATAAGGTACTTAAACTTGCAACTTTTGCAGCTGAGGAACACTTTAATGTTGGATATACTGTAAGAATTTGTATTCTAGTATTCTATTTTATATCATAGACGAACAATGTTATGATATTCACACTATAGATCTCTTGACATTATTGTATACACGAAGTAATTGATGTTGGTTCTACGGCGCCCCGGATTCACAGTTTGCTTATTTATTTATTTTTTTTATTTTTTTAAATTTAAAAAAAAAAAAATTTTTAACTCGTGTTTGTTTGTTTTCTATTCATTTCTTTATTTTGGTACTTATTTATTGATTATATTCAGATGATTTATTGTTATATCATGCAATCTTCTACGGAAGGAAATAAAGATGATGATGATGCATTTATTTGCTGTCTGAGCACTGTGCGAGAACGAGACATATTTTGGACACATATTATAAATAACTTTGACATTCGTCTTGGCGTGTTCCTTCATAATATATCAGATGAAGAATTTATTCAACATCTGCTGGGAAGGGAATTTCCCAACGGTATCGGCTGAGACGAGCCAGAAATACTAAAAATTGTATTATGTCTGCCGAAGTTTTCTCTGCAACTGTAATTAGTGGATTCTTTTCATAGGAATGAGATCGGTGTTCAAATCATCAAGATTTGGAAGACATGTGATCGTAGAAATCTTGATAATCATGTCTTCATGCATGCTATATTTTGACATTACATATAAAATATTGTTTTCTGTAAAATAATGATGATGTGTACAATAATTAAGTATTGGAGAATTGCGCAAGAGTGCACCATACTTTTTAATAGGTACAGTGTCCTCAAAGAAGAATCCTCATAGGGAAGCTGCGCTTCTAAGAGACTCCTCTCATGTATCGCTGTAAATTGTATATAACTAATTCAATATTCTTTTATTTTTCCTTTGTTTGCATCCTTATCTCTGAAAAGAGGAAATAAAGATTGATGATGATGACGAAGGGAGTGATTCCAGTGCGGTTTTACCTGTTGGCTAAAGCGTTTAACGGGCAACGTATCACGTGCAGGTTTCAGCATACATTAAGTTAGATCGCTACATAGTTGGTTTATATGGATAGATTCCCACTCTCATGGAGGAGTCTTCTCTGCCGCCAATAAAGTAACTTACATTGCGTTTTCTCTATACACCTATAAATATTTCCTCAGCGTTTGTAAAATTGTTATCTGTCTGATTATTATAGGTTTTGTTTTGTACTTGGACATGAATTTTGTGAATTATTTTGAATTACCTTTTTAATGAGATACTATTTCCATAGACTAGTCAGGACAATCTTTCTTGTATTAGCTCTTTTTCCTTTTGTGAATAGTTTCGATTGCAAGAAGGATTTGATTTTCTTACCCTCAGGTTTGTTTTAAATTGTGATTCATTATCACTGACGTTTGTGTCCCTGTTACCATGTGATCCAGCGGATACACTATCACACAATTCAACAAGTTTACGTTCACTAACATTGCAATAACATTGTTGATGTTCTGTTCGGGAGAGATCTGTCTGTTTTGGAATTGTTTCCTCGTTCCCACTTACGTTCTTGAATTATTGGGTGAACATGTATCATGTGAGGGACTCGGCGTTGACTTCAAGGCATCAGAGTATCTCTTGCATGTAGCCATATGGGGGCCATCTTTAGATTTATTTGTTGGGGCTCCTGGTGTGATGAATGAAAGTGGATGAGACGGGGCTGGTGCACTGTTGATTGGGGCTGATGCGCTATTTGTTATTTGTCAGTGACGTTGAAGTTAACACTTTCGGGATTGTATTTGGATGAAGTGCATGTGATCTGTCAGAGTTAGTCTAAGCTCGGTAATGTTGCGAGCTGCTACATGGGCCTTGGCCAGCAGTCACAGCAGGCACATAGAGGTTGCTGTTCTTAAACGGGTTTGTTGTAATTTGATCACTGGATGCCATCGTGTTCTCTAATGTATTAATCGCCTCCTCCAGGGTAGCATTATCCAAGCACAATTGTTTGTTTGCCGTTCAACGGACATACTACGGATAGTAAGGTTGTTGATTGTCTGATTGTTGTCATTATGCAGTGCAATAAGGTCACATCATAGTGAATGCGTGGCCGTTCTGATGTCGGCAGTTACAACTATGTTGGCTACTTGTGAGCTGTTATCAGAGATACTGTCGGATTTATTAATATAGCGGCGAACATGGCCACTGAAAATGTCATCAATAATGGCAGGTTGTTCACCATTAATAAATAGTTTTAAGTTAAAGTAATTCTTGGCATATCTCTATGCTGCACTGAATTTGTTAGAGTTCCTTTTGATAACTGAGACACCTTGAGAGCAATTGGGTAAGGATTGAGCCCTGCTGTCCAGGATTGTTCTATACTAGCTCATTAATTATTTTCTCTGATTTACAAGATTCATAGTTTTTCCAACGTAAATATCCATAGGTTCCCTGTCAAATAACTTATCCATGAGAACAATGTATTCCTGATCTGGAATTGGGAATGCTGGAAATAACAAATATCCTCAGATTGTGAATCAGTCTCGGTGGATAAGGGGTCATGTTGGCCATAGGTGTTATCATCATATGTACCATGCACATAATGGAGACCATTTGTAAATATCAGTAAACCTCCACTGTTCTGGGCAGGTGCCTAAATTGTCTTTCTGGTTTGTCCAGAAAGAGACTGAGTAGCTGCATTTAGCAGCGGAAATCTGTCAGGACTTAGTTCTGACACTGAATGCCCTGGATCGACCAGATGACTTATCAATTTCTCTGAAATTTTAGAGCGATTTACCTGTTGCTTGGCCGCAATTTTTACTCTTTTCTTTCTTTACTTTAGTATTTATTGACTCCCCCAGTCTCGCCAAACCGCATGTAAAACACTGTAAAACTCAACCATCTAAACCTAATTAATTGACATTTTAGGTAAGGCTGAAACAGTGAGTAAATACTTTAACCAAAATACAGTAACCGAACAGTTAGTAGTTAATTGCAGTCGGAAACGCCTCATGTACAGAATGTGGACTGGTGAGAACTACATCATAGTCCAAGTTTACAGTTTCTAAAATCTAGTGAAACTTACGTGTTACACTCGCTGACACAAATATAATTCCCACTTCCTTTTGCATACTCTCTAGATAAACATACACCTATAATTATTTTGTCATATTCTCCAACAGTTCCTGCAGTAATTAGTACCAATCAGACCTATTATCAGGATCACTCACGTGCTAACGGTTGAGCTTGTGTGTTGCTAGCGTTTCAATGATTTGGTCGCAAAACCATAAGACGTCTGAATTGTCAAAGGATGAAAATAGGTTGGTGTATTTGTGAATGCGTATGTATGAACATGTTTGTGTACAGTTTGAGTAAAGGTGATAACAGTATTATTCTATATCACATCAGAATAGTAGATTAAGATACATGTATAGCTGCATCTGGGGCACATGTGTTACAATGGTTCAATTCATGTTTATAGCTTGTTTTTGGAGAAAAAGCTGTGAGTAGTGTGTGAAATGAGAATTCCGACTCAGTCGAGGGGGGGTGCCGACGTAGTGGAAATCCTCATTGCACCTACTAGCCCTGTTGAGATCAAGCGCCCACACCATCCTCGTGCCCCTCGTTAAGCCCATCGTGCCACTAGACGTTCACACCTTCTTTGAGCCACATTAAGCCCATCGTGCCGCCAGGCGTCCACACCGTCGTCGAGCCAACCGCGACAAGGCAGCAACACCTTTCGTTAAGGCCGTCGCACTGCCAGGCAGCCGTCCTCTCGCCACACCCAGCAGTCGGTTAGCCGATAGCCCTGCACCTCTAGTGATATTCTTCTGCTATGCTTCGCGGCGACCAGGCATCCGTGCAGCAGCCGACCGTTCATCTGTTCGCAATGCTGGGTTTAGCTGCAGCCAGGCGGTACGTCCCATTGCTGAGCCCATCGTGACCAGGCGGTGACCAGGAGCCATCCCTCGTTAAGCCCTTTACACTGCAGGGCGACCGGAGCCCCATCACTAAGCCCATTACGACCAGGCGGCCTCAAAACACCGTTAAGGCCGTATTGATGCCAGGCGTCCCATAGCCATCTTCTACACATCGCTGATCCTCGCTTTGACCAGACGGTGACCAGGCCGCCGTACAGCAACCCATCGTTAAGCCCGTGGCGCCGTACAGTCGAACAGGCCTCTTTCATATTACTACTGGGCTTTTGCCTCAGCCCATCAAACAGTGCTGCAGCATTAGTCCCTTTCCACTGCCTGTCCACTTATTACGATCAGGCAGCCGTTATACCGCTAAGACCATTATGGCCACGCGGCAGCTGGTGACATTCACATGGTCCCGCACCTCTGCTGCTCTTGTACTGGGATCGCCACTGCTCCAGGCACTACGTCACCTCCTCGTCACGGCAAGTCAGTTTCACGAAAAAAACGTTCCATTAGAGAGTTATCACCAACAGGTATTTCATCATCGATGCTTACTGTGTACCCTCGAGTCAGCTTTAAACAGTGGAGTTGTCCTCCATATGTATTCCTCAGAATCATGCGAACCCATTACCAGAAAACCCTAGCCCTTCGTCTCATATATGGGAAGCTGACCGGTTACTGGCCCAAATACCTCAAAACCAAAGAGAACCTTACACGTCTATTGATTGCTGTTAGGGTACTGCCACGAGGCGAACAGACCAATGAGGCTGCTACGCTACGCCACATTTCCTACAGCCATGGAGAGGGAACGTGGCGCTTGACCAGAGCACACGAAATACACCGTAGCAAAGATCGCTATGATACTGCCATTCGTGAGCTGCACGGAGGTGTTGAACTACTGCCACTGCAAAACATGACCTCCAGATCCATTACCATCCCCTTTAATCCAACGGCTGAGAAAAGTGAGAGAATGCTTAAGTTCATTAACGCGAGCGTTGCTTACAATGTTAAGAGTCGAGGTCTCAATATTTACAAAAGGCAGCCGCAAGTAAAAAGCAATCAAGTAGACTTTAGGGAAGATTTCCCTGCCGACTTGGTAATCGCCAAGGATGTCACAGCCTCCATGAGCGCCATGAAGACCAGTTTATTGATAAGATTACAGAAAAGTTCAACGCATTCGGCTAGACGAAGTTTAACATTATTCTTACCGCTCAGATGAAAAGGCTAGCCCTAAGCTCTGTGGCAGTATACACCAAGGAAACAGCCGTTAAGATGACTGAAAACAAAAAGACGCTTACCTATTTTCCAGCAAAGTATATGCCGTATTGACCATAGACGACATAGGGACTGAAGTTGAAGATTCCCTGACTGGAGTTCTCTCTAGAATCGAAGAAGTTATCAGGGATGGGTCTGCGTGGGAGTTTGATAGATGTGTTGCCGTTGATATTGGAGTTTCAAACTACGTTTCTCTTCGAAGATCCAGCTACATCAAAAGCCTGAAATCGATGTAGAATAACTGTGTGGTCAACGCGCAGAACGCAGACGACAGATGAATCGAGTGGTCTGTCCATCAGCCTTTCATTTAGCAGACGAAAACACATGTTCTATGACGAAATATAAGCAGTGCTTGGGCAGCCTCAACTTCACAGGAATTAAGTTTCCAGTTCAGGTATCTCAGATATCATTGTTTGAGCGACAGAATCCATCCATGTCAGTGAACGTGCTTGGCGGGAGCGGAAGTCTGTACCCGGTCAGATTTTTAAAAGAACATAATGAACATGAGATCGACCTTCGATTACTGAGCGAAGTGACCGACGACGAGGAAAAGCATCACTACGTATGGATCAAAAATCTATGTGGAATGGTATACAGAAACAGCGAAAAAAAATGCCCATGTCGGTACTGCCCCCACGTGTTCTCTTCCCCGAAATCCAAATAAACCACGTCAACTATTGCCTAGGCATTTGCGAAAAAGCTCAAAAGCTGTACTACCAGCCAAAAGCGAAAACTTGCTGAGATTTGCAAATTACCATAGGCAGATGGCAGCACCATTTGTCATATTCGAGGACATCGAAGCTCTCAACATACCGACTGAAATTCCAGACAAAACCAAAAGTAGCATAAAGATTTCAGATCAGAAACCATTCAGCTTCTGCTATATTATTGCACGTAGCGACTGCCATATCAGCGTGCCTGTGCTCTACCGGGGTCAAGAAAACGTAGAGAAGTTTCTCCAATGATTAGAAGATGAAATGGTGGTAATACATGAGCTCCTGTCGTGTCCTGCGGAAATAGCGTTTACAGAAAGCGACGCAGGATCGTTGAAATCTGCAACTCTGCCATGTGTGCAATACGCCATGTGGCGCGGTCCATAACGCGTGCAACCTACAGTTGAGAATCTATCCGGAAAAAATTAAAGTACCGGTCGTCATTCAAAACGTGAAAGGCTACGACAACCATCTTATCAAGCAGGATTGGGTACTTCCTCCACATAAGATGTAAGCGTTGTACCCAATAACATGGCAAATATATGGTATTCTCACTAGGCCAACTGCAATTCATTGACAGTTATGAGTTCATGACTGCGGTCCTTCGCCAACACCTCTTTGTCGATAAAGGCATTCGAGGCGGCGTGTCGATCAGTAACAGGTTTATCAAAGCCAAAAATCCTGAATGTCACGAATACGACCCCTGCAAACCAAACTCTTGGATTACTGATCTTAACCACAACAACCTGCATGGTGGGCCACGAGCCAGTATCACCCTACAGGAGGTTTCAGATGGTACACGGCCCCAAAGAACATTTTAACCCCACCTGCGGATTCGAAAATGGGCTACATTCTTGAGGTCGATATGACGTATCCTGAAAACAAACATGGCAGCCATTATGACAACCCCCTGGCGCCTGAAAGGCTCACAGCACAGAGGGATATGCTGGGCAAGAAAGAGATACATATGAGTAAAGAGCTTGGCGCTAAATACTGCGCCTCAATGAAACTTATACCGAATGTTATGAAGAAAGAAAGGTATGTACTGCACCACAGAAATTTCCGGCATTATATTGATATAGGCTTATGGGTAACAAAGGTACAGTATATTGCGACGAATACAACCCTGCGCGCCAAATCTCTGAGAATAAGAACGAGTTTGGCGAAGATTTCTTCAAGAAAATGAACAACGCCGTATCAGGTAATACAATGGAAAATCTCATAAAGAGAATAAACCTGGTGCTGATAAGACCAGCAGAAGAATCCGTAAGCAGAGAAAGTTTATTGGAGATCGAGGCTTTAAGTCCAGAAGAATATTCGACAACAAACTGGTAGTCATATCAAAACAACGCTTTACGTTGGAAGATGTGTTCTTGACTCCAGCAAGCATTACATGCACGGCTTCTACTATGGCGATACAATGAAAAGGCACACCTGCTGTATACAGATACAAACAGCTTGCTGATCCAGATCAAGAAGCCACACATCCACGCCGATATGGCAGAGGACGCAGACAGCTACGACCTGAGCAACTACCCACAATATAGTCCCTTACATAGAATGCAAAACGAAAAGGTCATAGGCAAATTTAAATATAAATGAAAAGGGCAGGCAATAACAGAATGTATATGCCTTCTGCCAAAGATGTACAGCATACTCAAGGCAAAAGGCGTGTCAAGGGCCATTGTGGAGAAAAACTTGAAACACGAAATTTATCGGGAATGCCTTACCCAAATACGATCGACCTTTTATAATATAGTAGGCATCCGCAGCGAGCGCCACGACATTGGCATTTACCAGACATTCAAAACTGATATAAGCCCACCTAAAAGTGGATAGCGCAAAATGGGATAGATACATTGGCCTATGGTCAAAAAATCCTAAAGCTATTCCACTAGGTGCACCAGCATCAAAGATGCGATGCTTAACAGACGTTGGAGCTAACCGGGCTTTGTCCAGCATTTAGTTGCATTGGCGCCCTCCAGCTGCAGAACAATGTGATAGTTTTACTCGAGACTGGGTGCGCCAAATATCGTCCTTGACATCTCAAAACAAGAAAAGAATAAAAAAGTGGATAGCGACTAACCAAGGGACGTTTGGTCGCTTCTTTGTGCGGTGAGCTCAGTAGGCTGCACTTAATATAATGAAGGTGTGCGCCTTGGACACCGCAGCAGCAAACACCCACCAAAGATGTGCGCAAAGACGTGCTGCCTTTTTGTGGCTATATCGCTTTCTTGAGATGCAACTGGGCATCATCCGGTATTATCTGCAGCTCCTCGCGGACAACACTTCTGAAAGGCACGCGCCTTTGGCTTCCTCCAACATGAGAACTTTGTGCGGCGCCGGTTTGTAGCGTCGATGAAGCCGCAGCGTTGTTGGTAATGTAATATATAACAGGCTAACCTAGAATTTCTATCCGGGTTTTAATATGAAAGGTATCGAGAGACCAGACTGGATATGTGGAGCGGCGACTGCCGCAGTCCAGTTCTCCTGGCTCATATAAGTATCTCACCAGCGTGGTAAGCGGCAAACACTCACTTTGTCCCTGCACTTCGTGCGCGGAAACCCCTTCGGCGCATTTATAGAACACACCACACAAGGCAGTCATTTTACCCAGTCAGTATTATGACCGTTGCTTATCATCTCCCTGACGTACTGAAATCTAAATAATCTCTCAGATAACGTTCGATTAACTCTTTCAACAATAGCCTGAGCACTGTGAAGTCCAGTCATTTCGCGTCGTATTTTGACATTGTACTCGTCTAGCAATCGAGTCACGGCACCCATAAATTCTTTACCTGAGTCCACTTGAAATAATTTTGGCCAGTACAGGTGTTTTCGGCTGTGTATCTTTTCCAGTGCCCTAGCCACTTCTCCTGATTCGGCTTCAGTATACCTATTGGCAACATCAACTAATGTCAGGGCGTATTTGTGTTTTTCCTCGAATTTTATCGTGTGGTAGGAACAAAATATCAGCCTGGTGTACATAACTTTTATCAATATCTGTGAATGTTGGCCTAATAATTCGTTTTGGGGGAAGTAAGTAAATTTTCCACACCGCCTCTTTTTTTTAGTCAATCCAGAAACACATCATTTGATACTATTGCAGCTTTTGATAATTTCTCCGCGGCGGATAGACCACGCCAGTATCCTCGAGGACTATAATATATATCCTGCAGCTTACGATATACACGAGTCATAGTTCAAAATAGCTTTGTTGTAAAGCGTGGTTGTCGCGCTGCGCTAAGGGTACTTATATACAATATTTCCTACTGCGGCCATGCCTCCAACAATAAATATCACATCATAGTCTTTTTGCCGAGCGGGCGGCATATATAAATCAGACAGAGAGAGTGGGTCAGTGTAGATCAGTGTAAATCTGAGTAGAATGATAATAGGTGGGGTGGGGTGGGGATAGGGTGAGGGATGAGTTTCAAGTCAAACACTAATTAAAAAAGATCCATTAATGTCTGCACCAAAAACAGAAAGTCAGCACCATCTAGCTATTCTACTGCTCCCATGCATAAGCGGGTCACCGATTTAGTTTATTCTGCAATTTTAATAACAGTACGTGATGTACAGTGTCAATGTGTTGTAGGTCACAAGAAGAAAAGGCAGCTGTTTTCAGTTGTTACTTCCAGACACATGATCCAATCATAGAATGTGTCAAAGTGTTTCTCGTTAGTTCAACAACTACTTCATTCAAGACAAACATTTTCATTGTGATGTTAATAGCGCATTTGACAGAAAATGTAATACAGTAAAACCTCGTTTTGAGAAACCAGTCCAGCCAATAAAAAGCAGTATCTCAAGATACGTGGTCTTTTATAACATGACTTACAGGACGACAATATGCCAACAATTATTGTAGAAGTATTTGGTTCTTTATTCCTAATTCTTTTTGAAGTATTACATAAATTGATCGCAAAATAGTTTGATATAGCAATAAAATATGCACCTATCTTAAACCAGTCAGATTTAGCTGTAATAAAGACTTTATCGGTTTTGATCAGGACTTGGGTAAATATGGAATACAAGTTAAATGAAAAGACATAATTAACTCATCCAGAAACATATATATATATATATATATATATATATATATATATATATATATTGAAACTAAAGCCAAATGCTTAATTCAAACGCAACATTAGCGTATTAATTCGGTAAAAAAGAACGTAGCGGACATGCTCTGATTATAACAGATGATGAGATCCCTGACAATGTAGCTGGGAACAAAAGGTGTACAGTCCTGGATGTTATTTCATATTTGATATTATGTCTTAACATGATTTGCTGACAACTAAGGTTTTCTACTCGAGGATTCAGAGGGTCATATCATCAAACATGTGGATATCTGAAAAGTTAAAGTGTGTGTTTTCTAAATAATTATAGTGTAAACAATGTTTAGATCCTTGTTTACACAAATCTTGCTGGTACACTGTAGCTAAGTTTAGTTGACAACTGGATTTTTTCTTAATACCTATTTGCACAAGATTTTCATTACTATGAAACTATATGCAATCCTTTAGTTGCCCAACAAGGGTGTTTGCAAATTCTTTGCACCTCACTCGGGAAAAACATTTGGAAATACCTTGCAAACTGTGATTTTTAAACATATTATATTTTAAATATGTTTTTTAATTCAATTGTAAAGAGATAAATAGGCGTGAGTAGCACTGATAACTTGTTTTTCACTTTTTTTCGCAGCTGCTCCTAATGACGTTCGAATAACAGATGCTCTGTACGAAGACAAAGGGACTCAGCTTCAATTAGCCAATGATAGTCGACTTAATGAGGACACCAGAATCATGTATAGATGTACCGCTAATATCGGAGGTGATCCCAATGTTGCAATCTTGTGGGAACGATCACCGCTGAATGGAACATCCACTGAGCTTATAACATACACCCCAATTGTATCCACTGATATAGTACAGGACCCAGTTACACAAGATAGTTGTTCCTACACCCGAACGTCTAGTATGTACTACAACTTGACAAGCTTGGATGATAAAGGCATTACATTCCGCTGTAAAGTGCGAGCTTATGTTGGTACCCAGTGGTATGAACCCACATCAATGCACCGCAGGACATTTGCAAGTAAGAATCTTATTCTTATTCTTATGAATGAGAAGACACAATTAGCAGTAATTGTGAAGAAAGGTACCAGATGGCATTGGTGTTAACAATGTCAAGGTTTTATATTGAAATGTTTTACTTTCATTTAAAATAAATTTTAGCTTGACTGGCAGATAAGACTAATGTAATTCATGACATTCATTGGTGTAGGTCAGAATTATTGGACAGGAACGAGGCTTTACCGAGTTTCTGCCCACAAATTCTGATCCCAAGTGTGGGATTTTCCAACCACTCCCACCGATGAGTATCGTGGATCACTTTTCTCTCATTTCTAATCAGAAAAGCATTATGGAAAAAGATGGCCTATTATTGGTAAGTGTGTTGTTATAGTAAGACAGTATTTTCTTACATTAATTTATGGAGTATAGAAAGTGTACTTTACAACAAAGAATTTGTTTTGAACAAGAGTATAAACCAGGAAAAAATTGTCTTTTCAGTATTTATAATGCTAAAAGTCTTGCCTGAGTTCGTGATCTCATAATTACATTATTTATTGTGTTGCAAAGTCCATTCATACGAGATATGCATATCACATATTACTTTCTTTCATGGGAAAAATGTGCTACACATATATAGGAGTGGGTTAAAATAGTGTTTCGCGGAGTCTAGCAATTTCTCTTGTATTCTTCATATTGTACTGTACACACAAAATGTATTGACCATTTCCACTCGTGCCTGTGTTGCTGACACCAATTTACACCCTCGACATTGCGTAATATCCAGGAGACGTCAGGTCTAAGCTAAGCAGTGCTGTGGGGTGTTAACTTTGACTTACAACCCATTGATTTACCACAGCAGCAAGTGCTAAAGAGATCAAATTTATTGCACATAATAATAATAATAATAATAATAATAATAATAATAATAATAATAATAATAATAATAATAATAATTCTTTATCATAAATAATTCACAGATCAGTCATGTATGTCCATTTATGAGTGTGATGTCGAGTGTAATTAACACCTGTTTTAGTTTAGTACAATCAAGTTTATAATTACACCATCGTATAAGTCACTGGATCACAATCAACTATATGCTGCACAGCACTTGTGTAGCAAGTTCAATCCACTTTTTGTGTACGTTTTGTGTTTCTGTCAATCGGAACTTTTCGGTGTAGCAAATTGCACTGTTTCACTTTATTTGGAACTCCATAGGAAAGGGAGACATATTCCAAAGACAAAGAACAGATGCATGTATAAGTCTTAAAATCAAGCGGCATAAATTCCAAGTCACGTTCATAGTGTTGCACATTTAGTGAGCCAAAGGGACATATATCCACCCCTAAGTGTCCAATTAAATTTTTTAAAAATCCACATATCTTGATTATTATCGGGGACGTAGGTACATAAAGCCATAATAAGGTGTCCAACATGACAGCTCAACCAAGTTGTAACACTGTTTTCAAGCAGCCACATATCTTTAACAATACTATTTTTTTCCTCGAGTGTTTACATTTTTCAAACAGTTTCTTTAGGTGGCACTTCATCGCCACTTTTGTGCTGAGGTGCCGTAAAACACTACTATTACTACTGCTATTTTATATACATTTTACAGAATGTTAACATCTTTAACTTTAATATTTTATTCGTACCTAATGTTTACATGGATTTGGAAGGGTTTATCTGCCTATATTTTTGTGCAATTCATTTTTACATTTTTTAAACTTTACCTTTAGTTGGATTACCTTATATATCACTTAACATGCATCAAACCGAACGGATTTCTGGGATTATTTCAGCATTAGCAAATATGGTTACCATATTTTATGTTATGATAAGAGTACGTGGTTGCGGGATGGGCGCTAATTTGTAACAGCTCTGGCTGAAAACTTAACGGAATGCATTAAAATCGCACGTAACATTTGCAAGTCCTAGCTATATGCATTCTTTAAATCACTCCTATATTTAAAAAAAATCCCTTTTGTTTCAAATGGAGGTAGGAATTTCCTCCCAGAATTTTTCCTTCTAGTATAGATCCTGACCAAATGACAAGTCCATTCCCAGCCTCTACAAACGTTTGGCAATTTTTTATTTAACAAAGTCCCGTTCCATTGATAAGTTCACATCATACTTTTTCATCATATATTTTAAGATTGTTCCTTGAGGAGAAACACTGTAATCAATCTATTTGTAAAGCTTATCATTGCTGATAATTAGCATGATATCTATCCATATTTGGAATACAGAGTTCTCACTAGACATTTTAAAATTGTAGTCACAGCGGGTGGGGTCACAGGGGTCAAGAATTACATTGGATACTCATTTGGTTCAAGCTTTTGTTCATCATTTCCATTTCCATAACTCCTTACTCAATTGACATTTTATATTTAGAAAATAATATTATCACAAACTTCCGGTCTCTCAGTATCACTCCTGCGTCTGGATTCTTCCCCCGGGTGGGGCCATGGAGTAGAGAATTGCATTATGGACACATTTAGGTTAATGTTTGTGGTAAATTGTTATCACTTGAAGTTCTGTAACCCATTATTTTTCACTTCATATTTGTAATGTACAGAATTCCCATGCTACTGGTAAATTGGAGAAAAAGTCGGAACAAGAATAGGGTTGTTCCCGACTGGAATATGTCCTTTAAGTTTGCAGATAGGGATCAAAGTTGGAGAAAAATCTAGACTTTAGAAGTGCCACTTTTTCGCAGAAAACATGCGTAATTGAGTGGTAATTGAACTGATCATGAGTTAATTTATTGAGTTCTTACGAACATTTTCGGAGCTTTCGGAACTTCACTTACGTCTAAGGTATTAAGATCAGTCCAGTGTGACACTCTGCCAACATGTTGTCTACAACGTATCATCTCGGTAGGTTTAAGAGAAAGGTAATAAAGTTCTTCCCTAGTTCCCCTTTTGATATGCAAAGTTAACTGAAACATATTGTCACAATTTTTTGCTTATTATATAGTAGTTAACACTGGCAAAAAATATGTTCAAATATTATCGTCAATAGTAGCGTTCACTACCACTCCCAACTCGCCTTTTATAGTGAATTTTATTGTCAGGTCTTGCTATATACGTAGAAATCTACTGAGTGCTAAGGCAATTTTCAATGTAGAATCTAGTATTGAAAACAGTCCTTCTGATCTATCAATATTCATTTAGTGTCAGTTGCTTATGTAATAGCCTTTCTGAGAGTGTAATTGTATGGCAATCAAAGATATTGAAATAGTAACAATCAAAATAGGTACAATACGCATGATATATGATTATAACATTTTAAAATGTGCTTTGTACAAATAAAGAGTGATATTAGTCTGGCTTGTTATCATAGATATTGGCATTGAGAAAATCTTAAGGCTAGTTTCTTATAATGTCCCGCTTAAGAGATAGTTAAACTCTTAAATAATGGTAATTTCTTTCTGGAATAAAATAAAATGTTTCTTAATTGTGTTTACCTTGCAAAAGATTTTTATCGGTACTCCTCCTAAACTTACAGGCTGATTGCCCAACGCTTGTTAAAAATGAAACCGACCAACCTTGGCCGCCTAGACTTCGATAACACAGCAAAGACCATTGCTACCACATCGATGGGCCTTTTGACACAGTACATACTAATTAAAGAAGGCATCATTCTTGTTAATATTATCACCGCTGCCCTATGGTCACTGCTGCTCTCGTGGTTGGAGGAGCAATCGTTAACGCCATCGCATTTTCCTTAACCACAAAGGAGGCTTCCAAAGTCGCCGACGCGTTGGCACGTTTCTACAAAACTGCTAAAATGACCTAAACTGTTGCATATTGATCCCGAACGGTAATTCATGGGCGCCGTGTGGCAACTTCTGGCCGACCACAGCATGCAGGTGACGCGGGGCGAGGCCGGCGTCCATTGTGTGCAAGGCATTGTAGATAGGTTCAACCGTACTCTTGTCAAGCGACTGTATGGATACCAGTATGCCCAGGAGGTGTTATTTTCCTTGAGTTAGACAACAAAGCGTATCACGGAGTGGGTTTGGCGGCTGCCTGCAGTTGTGGCGGCCCAAAAAAGTGAGATAACGCGGCTCACAGATAAAAATAATCCTATTTATGCAATCCGTAAACTGTGGTTCGGGCTGCGTCTGCTTCCTTTGTGACGCGGCCTATCGGTCTGGAAGAGAAACGCCTGCACTAAAATACATGGCTGTGTTACCGATATGCGTGCGGAGTGCTCAAAGGGGGGCATCGTGCCGCTGACCCAGTGTGATCCATATAAGTCTACAAGCTAGATCGTAAAGTTGCTCAGACCGTCTCGCCTGTACTATATTATCTGCTTAGCACGAATGGTGCAGAGTCTAAATGAGCATTTGTGCGTGAAGAGCTACAGGTTGTGCCCCCTGGCACACAACTACCACCAGACCGGGTCTTCTGTCATCATACACGTCGCTGATGTAGAAACCACTATCTTGCTTTTGTTGCTAGACAAAGCGGCACAGCCCTCTTTGCGGCTACACTCCGACAGGTCAACCTCACATTATGCTTGGAATGGCCCTGCATGTGGTCCAAACAGTCTAGGCTAAACAGCTGCGTGTCCTTTTGCTCGTAGGTCCAGAGCATGTCGATCTTGCAGGCGGCACAACGGCTATTTTGATGCTGCTTGTGACCACGGGCTTTTGTCATGCTGCTTGCACGCGACAAGCTTTCTTTGACTTCCTTGCGGCGTTCCTGCTCAGTAGGCGCCCGTTTAATCTCAACCCCAGCAGCCGGTGGCGCAGCCACACGCTGAAGCTGGGACAGGTGCTCGACAAGAGACACTGCCAGATACGCTAGATTAGACCTTCCTGCCCTGCTGGTTAGCACGAGTGTGTCAGCATGCCTCCACTGCTCCACAATAGAGTTTCGGTCGCGATGTGCGGAAAGGGCCTTGCGCATCTCTTCGCACTGGACCTTGTCAGATTTAAGGCGTATCCTCTTTTTTACTTTGTTTAGGACCTCGTCCTTGGCGCGGTAGTTTTCATCCACTTCTTGGTAAAAGCCCTCACGTTCCACGGTTGCTCGCAGCCAGGCATGGGACGGCTATCCGGCGATGGGCGGGGGTTGGCCATGGTCGCCAGAGCAGAAAACCTAAACGCCCCGTAACTCTAGACACCCGAGAAAGATTTCAAGAATGTGTCCCGGGACTGTGCAGGTTTTGGTCCCAGATGATTACTCTCGGGATACATTTTTGCCCCATGCGGTCGGGCGTCCACTCTTTTTGTCCGCTCCATTGGAAGAAGATATGATATGTATGTGGATAAATATTCTGACCGCTTATTTCTTTCGCGAGACGGTGGGTTGGGGTGAGGACTAGTGGATTTTGGCCACGAAAGATGGCAATCGCGCATGTAGTCTTTCCCGAGCCTCCACCACCGTTGAAATAGGAAAGGCGGTACGTCGCTAGCCGGTCGTTGGCACTGGAGGCTGTTGAGTCCGGCACTTCGATCTGGTTGGTCCAGAATGAACTCGGAATGTACTGTCAATATGCACTGCCTCGTCGACCTCAAATTTATCTTTAGCTTCGCTTAAGCTCCGGTACCAGTCCCAGTCTAAGTTTCTGGGAATAGGCACGAGATGCGGCAAAAGCCGGTCGAGGTCAAATGAGACCTCGGGTTCGATGGCGCCCAGGCGGGCAAATACTTGCCCCATTTCCTCTATTGACGTGGCTTCACCCAGGCGGTCAATCTGTTTCCGAACCCGCTGCAGTGCTTCATGGTTCCTCTGGTAACGGGGTCGAATGGGGTTAATACCCCATATTCGTCGAGTTGCGTGTTGTGTATGTGGCATCTTCTGCCTTCCATGCGGTTCATCTGCTGCCCGCTCTGCCATACTGGCCGCTCTCAGGCGGTCAAACTGTTCCGGAAGCTGCTACAGTGCTTTGCGGCTCCTCATATTTGTCGCGCGCTATACATATATAAGTGCTATGCAGGTGACATCTTTTGTTCACTATATGGTATGTTTTATGCAACTTGTTTCTAATAGACTATAGTATTTATCACGCAATTCATTTCTCCTTCACAAAATTAATTCTTTTTGGGCCTACACGCACTGTGATGAGCAGCTTGATCATCACCAGCTTGAACTACGCCCTGGGCTTTTTTCCTTTTGCCGCATCTTGCTCCTTACCCCGACGCACCTCCGCCTCAGTATGTATCCCCTGTCCACATGAACGACGCGGCACTGTTAGCTAGCGCCCTTTTCTCAGGCTACTCGATCCACAGGGTTGTACTTAAAGCTTGGGATTGCCAGTTGCCCGCAATTTTAGTCCTATGTCCCGCAAACATTGACTCCCGTGCACTCTCTGGGAACATCTTTTTCATCATCTCATTTGTTTATGTACTTTAGGGAACAACCAAAAATCTTCCTACGTTAACATTTTTCTTTGGTGCGTGTCTGCTACTTTAATGAATGTAATTAAGAGCTTGTACGTTTCAACTTCTACATTAATGTTGGCGCTAGTGATTAAAAGTTTCAGATGGGGATTAACTTCATCAAAACAACAAAGGCAAATGAAATATTCATGGTTGGTTCTGTTAAGTTTCTTGTGCAATGTAACTTAATATTAGTGTAATATAATTTCGAGTTGAATTGACCACCGATGAGACTAGATTTCATAAATTAGCATTTAATTAATGAATGATTTGTTCCAAAGAAAAATTATTCAGAGAAAAAGGGAATTATTATATTAACGTTGGTAGATAATAGTTGAAGACTGAACTTAAAAGAGAGTAAGATCAAAGGTGGATAATTCCACCATAGTGCAGCTCTTTCAGGTAGATCAGATTCTAGGACACACCAATGTTT
This sequence comes from Margaritifera margaritifera, assembly GCA_029931535.1. Taxonomy (NCBI): domain Eukaryota; kingdom Metazoa; phylum Mollusca; class Bivalvia; order Unionida; family Margaritiferidae; genus Margaritifera; species Margaritifera margaritifera. The sequence goes on from JAQPZY010000702.1 coordinate 231,010, forward strand.
TTTTACGGATTACTTGCGCGCTTAATAAAACTTTCATTGGAATATTGTGAGCATCAATGGAAAAGATATTTGCGCCGTGCAGATGAGACAGTAATGATATATAGTGATTGTTTTCATTGTACTTTGCAAGTTGTGTTTGCCCTCTCCCCCCCCCCCCACCCCCACCACCACCACCACACACACATTTGGAGAACTTGAGATCCTAGATAAAAAAACAGGGTCTATATATAGTATTCCACTCATAAAGCATATTCTAAGAGTTCTGAATATATATTGTAGCATACTAAAAGATGAAAAATTATGAATACAGTTTTTCCTGTATAGTATTGTGCCAAATATACCTTATACGTTGACTTTTTGTGTTGCAATTTGGCAAACAAAGTCATAGATCTTCATAATTTAACAATGTGATGATTGAAATTGATAGTTATCAAATATAAAAGAGGACAATGATTGACAAATTAAAAATGGCAAATTATAAGCATTTGAATTTGTTAAAATAGCAAATTAAAAAAATTTGAAAGGTCAGAAAAATGCTCCACATATTTGGTCAGATGGTAAGTTTCCACTTTTAAACATTCAGTAGATTAATGTATTGAATACAAATATGTTCTTTATTCACATATGTTGATGAAATTTAAATGCATTTATTTTTTTTAAATACTTTATTTTAGTAATGTTAAAACAAATCGATAGTAAATAGTCCAGTTTGAGGAGACTGAATAAATATGGGCCTTGACCTTAAACGCAAACACCTTAAGCTGCCATCTTAGAACATCTCAATTCATAAAGTAATATTCTGAGGCTTCGTATTGGCATGTACATTATATTCACATTTGTATCAGAGGTGGATCCAGGTATACACTTTCGAAAATGTTTAATATTCTGATATACAGTTTATTCTGAAAATACTTTTTTGCACGCTTTGCGGTTACCACAACCTTTTCTCAAAGTATTATTACGTTTTCTGTAGAAATCCGGTGTATTTGGATGTATGAATTTACTTATTGTTGTGTGTTGTACATATGCTCCGATCAAACCTAAACTTGCATAAAATATCTCATTTTGAGCATATACTGAACTAGCATGTTGGAATCTTCAACCTCATTATTTAGAATATATGAATTTGAGCCGAAACGAATACCAAATGTTTCTATTCGAATATTAATTGAATATATTTTAACAGGATTCAAATATTCGTTGATGTTAATAAAGATATCAAATCAATTATTTTTTCTTTTGTACGTATTTCAGCCACCTACTCTCAACGAAGCCGCACTGAATATATTGTGAACTAACTTATCCTAATCTAATTAAATGACATTTTGGGGTCTTGAGTACATTTGTTGAGGATTTAAACTAATGCATATATGCGTTATGTTCCTTTTTTATCTTCAACAAAGTACAGTCACACACATTCCGTTTGTGCTGAGGATGGACGGTAAAGAAGGGCCGATAACTATATTACCTGTTCAGTTATATGAGGGGACTATCTCAACAATTTCTCTTGGGTGTGATTTGTTCACAACCAAAACTGCAGATGTTGCCAATTTAATTTGATTACGTTGGGATATGTTGATTGCAGGTCTCCGGAATACGTTTTACTAATATAAGCTGCACATCTCCAACAGGACTGACATTTTGTCTGACTATAAAATGCCCAAACTGGACCTTGAGAGTTTCTGCTAAACCATAAGAAACGAATATTCAGACTTAATAAATGATTGTATCAAATGAAACTCATACACGGTTATTGACAGCATCTTATACGTAAGATATACTTTGCAATATGTGTGAAATGGCCTAATGACTTTTGAAAACAGTATAATGTAACCTCTACCAGGGTAAGGTATCAGGGAACTAGTCTCTGCCGCAGTCAAGTGATCGGTAAATAAACGTAACCCCTTGTTTCCAGCAAAGAAGTGGCACTGTGTATGTTATACATTTAACCCAGACCTAGCTTGTATCCCGATGGTAACACTCTTAATTATTCTTATTTACTGAGAGACTAAAATGATGTAGATATAGTTTGATTATCAGAATTTTTTTTAGATACATGGTACAACAACACTTGTTGCAGAAAAATGCTCACTTTTAGTTTTTTTGAATAAAAAATGATGATTGTTTTATATTGCAGGTGTGAAATGTTGACGAAATTGTTGCCTGCTTTTAAAAAACAAATTCACACTGTTCATATTTGGTTTTTTTATTACATTTATTTTATTTCAAGTCAATGTCCTAAATTCTGCTTTCTGCCTGCAATAAAACTTTAGTGGAGTCCAGAGTGTGATAGCTAGCTAATGAATTGGAGCAAACAAGCCCAATGTCAGGTAAAGCTCAGGAAATTTCACGTGACATATATTCATTCATAAAATAATTTGCATTTGTAAAATTAGAATTCACTTTTTGTTTTCCTTTTTCAGCTCCTTCAGGTGGACAAACAAAACCCACTACACAAACAGGTAAATACACATATAAATACATTTTAAAAAAACTTCAACGGAGGAAAAACATATATTCATTAGATGCTGTGAAATGTTTCAATATAGGACACTGAAAGGACTACAAAAGTCTGATATCGTGCTTTATGGGCAGGTGTCCTTTATATAAATATAACAATGATACAAAAATTGATAAAATAAATCCATAAATACTGTCCTTTATATGACTCTAGCATCTGATTCAGTTTTTCTTCTGTATTTTGTTTAAGACAACGAGATTAGATTGTTAACCATTGGGTAATTTATTATGCAAAGGATTGATAAATTAGAGGCCATGCTTTGTTTCTGTAACTGTTCAATAGAACATTTTACTGTCCACTCTTTGGCAACAGTTGGGGATATTGTGCTCTTTCTCTAACAATCTATCTTAGTGCATACTTTGTCTGAGTACTCACTCTCTAGAGGATTTTAAATGGATGCACAGAGCCACATTTTTCCAAAAGCTTGCGTCCAATAAATAGTAAACTGTACAACTAGGGGAGTTGGGATACTAAATCTTTGATTCTGAAAGCGTATACGTTTGCGTATGGGCTGTCGCTACTAATAGCTTTGCAATTCTTCTAGCTATTTTTGAATTAAATTGAACATTGTACACGAAGTTGTATCTGCATGAACATGGCCTATTCTGACTTCCAAACTTTCTATACCAATTTTTAGCTCTGCTGATCATAGACCAGAAGAGCTTATGCAATGGATTGTCTGTCGTCCTTTAACACAAGATTGTCATCGTTACTCCTCCTAAACTACTGGGAAAATCGCCACAGAATTTGATAAACGCATTTATCCCAAGGTCTAGGTCTTTTCGCCTGTTGGACATCCATTGTGGCCACCATGGTGGTCATCTTGAAACCCGTTTTATCACTACTACTCCTTACAGTTGTTCATGTCTACATAGGAAATTAACTAAAATACTTTTCATGATGTCTAGCTGTTCCTAATTGAAATTGGTGTCAATCTGACATTCAACTTTGCATATCATGTTCCACAATACTACACTGGTCATGCTTTAAAGAATAAGTATTTTCTGAAAAGAAATATTTAATGCTTTAAAACTTTCTGTTGAGAACTATATTCATCTAAGTATTATCGTCCGACATATTTCATTATATCTGTAATTTTCTTTAAAAAAATTAAAATCAATGTTTTGTTCACAAAAATCACTAATATACATCGCACAGATAGATAGCCTGGCTATAGCCCTTTTTAAAGTGTGAATGTGGTATTTATAATGCAGAAACACGTACAAAAATACATGTTTAGAGCCGAACCTGTGTGTTTGCGCCTTATACGTAATATGCCGTTTCTCATTCTCACACTACTATAGCATACTTCGGATACACGTTTAAAAGATACGTTAAACCCACTGATCACATACAATTATATGGAGAACATGACAGTATAGTTCATTTCAATTAATCAACTCCAAAATTACGAATAAACCACAAATCAACGATTGATACTTCATAGATAATATTACCATCGTTGGAACTGTGTTGTAACAAAAGCATTGTACAAATGTACTGAAATCACAGCGATCAAGCGATAGATACACGATCTCTATCTACTGAAACTGCTAGGATAACGTTAATTCATGTGCTCGTTCATGGCATGTTTTTAGCGTGGCAAATTTGTTGAAACGGCAAAGTTAACTGCTCCCTTGTCAAACGATGATCAGGTTTACAGCCAATCGTTATGAAATTCATTGTCATGGAAAGAAAGTATCAAACTTGAATCTTGTAGACATTCTGTGAGACTATTACCGCTAGCAGCATTGCTGTTTCTTTGTAAACAAAAGCAGAGAAATCAATTACAAACCCTCACTGTGACTTGTCAGTGCATCGAAATATCGTTGAATGTACGTACACTGGCATTGATGCCGGTGCGTTATGATCGACCAGTGTGAATAATGTCAAATCAGCGTTGCTGTATTCGAAGCTGTAGAAACAGATACTTACAGCAGCAAGGGAAGCGAGTAGACTTCGGCCTTTGAGCTCGCCGCGGTTCCTACTCCCCTCTTACGCGGGGCATATACGCCCAAGTCTCCAGAGTCCCCCAATACAAATTTAAAAAGGGCCCTCCGCCGCCGCTACCGTCCACTCCGCCAGAGGACTGTTGCGCCACAAACCCCATCTCGTACTGCCGAAGATCAGGGAGTTACGCGCATGGGTTGGTGGCTATCGGCGCAGATTCGTTAACAAACTATGATTAAATCTGGTGTGGGTACAATCATGATGTATCCGAATTTTCCAAGCTCGGAGACGATTTCGGCAGAAACCTTTTTAGTTACTATAGGAATTTTCCTAGGCATGGCGTGGGATATAGTACGTGCGAAACAGTTAACTGACTTGTTTTATTTATGACAGTTTTGCTTTTAAGATGCTTGTTCCGTCCAATATTCACATAGTTGAACAATCTCGTAGTGACTGTTTTTGGACACATACAAATGAAATTGTCTTACTATGTGGCATCCCAGATGTGACACAGCTATGCGATTTCTAGGTAACCGTTTTCGTCCACACCTCCACCCCACCCTCACCTCTCACGTCTGCAGCCAAATTTATGCGAAGGTACTGATGCTCGAATCATGGTATATTTGGACAATATCTCTGTGACCGTTTTTGACCGCATCGAATATGGTTAGAGTGAGATCGTCAGCATCGTTGCATATACAAAAGAGGACAAACTCAGTTTCTGCACTCTCGGTAGCTACATCCGAAATCAAGAAAAACTCGCCTTTTTAAATTCATTAATATCTGCATGCTACTCACAAGTACTCTTTCTACATACGCTTCGTCCAGAATGTCATGTTAAAGCCATTTAAGTAGCCAAATACATGCTCTTTTACCAGACTTGGCGAGGATGGCCTGCTTCTCACACTTGCTAAGAGACATATTTGGTAATATATTTACATTATGAACTTAGATAATAAATCATATAATAGATGTCACGAATGGCATTTTTTTGGAATGTTTGTAAATGTTTTTGTTCAAACATTACCCTGGGAAAGTATTGTTTAATCCACTTTAGCTTAATCCGCTATAACAGCAGTTGTGCTCAATACTGGCCACAGTATCTGTGTACCCTTCCCTCCAATTAACCATCGGCCTACATTTGTACAACAAACATCCTGACTATACAGTTTTATTTACCATTCTCTTAAAAGGCAGTACCTACCCCCGCCCCCAAAAATAAAAAAAAAAAAACATGTGTACGGGTTCTTTTCTTGTTGATGCTTGTGCGCCCGTTAGCCTTGTTTGCAATGGCTTGTGGAATTTATGTAGTCAAACAGGTATGTGATGCTGACGGTGGCATTGGTACCCCGCCCCCCTCCCCAGAAATAAAAACCCCAAGAAAAAAATCCATAATAAAAAGAAACGAACAAAAGAAACAAAATAATACAATATTAGCGTTCTGATGGAGCTTTAGAATTACCGCTGAAATACACTTACAAAAATAAAATATAGAGCCAACCCATTCAACCGGCCTTTCTGTGTGGAGTGAACACTCGAGTTAGGCTTTGTGTTTAGGTCATTTTGTCACTCAATATTACATATAGTGTGATGCAATCAGGTATTTAGATATACGATGTATAATACTACACCTTTCAATGAATATTAGGTCACTGTGATCTATATTTCACGGTCCTCCCAGTTTTGTTAATCTTTATGTTTAGCTTATTGTTTCGCCCAATATTTGTGTGGAATCACATATGTTGGTATGTAATTTCGTCACGAAGAGTACTACAGCCATCAGTAAAAATTAGGGCCCTGTGGCCTATATTTCATGTTTAAGTGATTTGTCTACCTTTGCTTTGAGCTCAGTTCCTCTAGGTTATCTTTAGTTCAACCTACAAAGTAGAGAATAACTATTATACTACCCCCTGTTCCATTGTCCGCACATATAAAGATTCGTTCCTAGGTCCTAAGTTGGGGTGGGTTTCATAGCAACTACCGGCTGAAGAGGGGTAAATGTTGGTCAACTTTGTACATACCTGTATATTATTTGTACATTGATGGTTACAGTAAAGCCTGATTGCAAGGTTTAGCAGCAGCAGATAAGGATCTGAATCTTTGTGTGAAAAAGTACTGAGATTCTCAAATCTTATGAATCTCTTTCTGTAATCTTACATTTTTCTAGCTCTTTCAGTAACACTCTGTTCAAAAGCATTAATGTACTATGATTGTATAGTTCTCTGGCAATTGAAACGTCACAATTTATTGTTGTAGTGTGTGAATCACACCGTTTAATTGTTTCTTGGAGCTTTTTTAATTTCTGACTTGTGTTTCAAACATACGACATCAATACTTTACTGACTGTCACCATTTGCTGTTTATTCCCGCTTTAACATAATTTGGTCTAGTAAAATGTATACATTATTGGGTTTCAAGAACCAGCAAACTGTATCAGATGAAGTAAATACTTCTTTCTTTCTCTGGATATTGAATTGTAACAATATATTGTTGCTATGTACACTGTATAATTGTTACGCGGAGTGATTTTAATTTTAGAGTTGTGTTTCAAACATTTGAGATCAATACTTTACTCCCTGTCACCTTTTGAAGTCATTTCCTCTCTAACATTTTTCATGTATATCTCAAAGTTGTAAAAACCATTAGGTATTGAAACGTCCTTGTTTAATTCTTGTCGTTGATGTAGGTAAATACGTTGTTTTTGAATTAATCTTAAACGTTGTAGTAACAAACTATAAAATACGTTCTCTGTAATGAAACAGATAGTGAGCCATTTCTGGCGTCAATTGAATTGCAAAGACATATTTCGTTTTCAGTGAGATCAGTGATTGTTATATATTTCCCTTGATTTCAACAACATATTTATATGCGAGATTTTATATTCCATTTAAAAATTGTGTGAGGTAAAAGTCCATTTTATATCAGGTAGTCAATTATAAATTGGTCACATGAGACTTGATTGATCAACTTTGCAACTTATACAATATCCATTGTTGATGATGGACCTATTGCAAATCTCAATATGTTTTTCAGAAGCACTCTATAGGCAAAGTGAGGGCAGTGCTTAATGCTGCATGCTAAATTGTGTTTTTATAACATTTTGATTTTGCTTACTTATCTAGCGCAACAATGTTACTTTTAGCATCTTTGCTAATGGGTTACATGTTACAGTCATGTCTTGATGTTGTTGTTGTTCATTGCGAAGAACATCATTTATACCATTGTGTGTTGTCGACTCTGTGAAGAAGCAACTTTATTTTTGCAGCCACATAAACAACATACCCCGAACAACTACAGCACCTGTCAAATAACAGCTCGTTCTTTTTGTGTTTGTTACATTTTTGTCACATAGTGTGATTTTAAGAAGCTATTTCAGCATCATGTTTCTTATATAATAGTTCAGATTTCGCTATAAGACAGAGCGTATTATGCTATAAAGTTCACCATACATCAGTCCGTCCCCCTGTCTGTTATCAATTTCGTTAACTCACAATAACTCAAGCTGTCTTACATTGCCAGTTACCAAACTTGTGGATAGCTTGCACTTGGGGTAAGGAAAAATCTTAATAATTTCGGGGTGAAAGGTCAATGGTCAAGGTCTCTGTAACTTAAATAATACATTGTTTCTGCATAATAAAATTAGATCCGCATCAGCTACAGTTACGAAGCTTCTTGGAATACTTGCACTGGGGGTAGGAAAGAACCTTTTTATTTTGGGACCAAAAGCTCAAAGGTGAAGGACACTATGACGAAATAAGGAAATAGAAATGGCTTCAGCATATCTCAAGTTGTCCCCCATCATCAGTTACCAACCTCTATGGGATGCTTTCACTTGGGGGTAAGAAAGAACCTTCTCGATTTCAGGAGGAAAATATCAAAGGATAAGGTCACAGAGACTGAAAGAAACAATGGTTTCCACGCAAAAAACGTGAGTTCTCTATCATCTAAAGTTACCAAACTTTGTGAATGGCTTGAGGTTGGTATAAGGATGGACCCTATCAGTTTGCAGTCAACAGATCGAAGGTTACAGACACTGTAACTAAAAGAAAAAAGGGTTTCTTAAAAAAAAACCCATTAGTTCTGTATCACCTGAACAAAACATTGTGCATCGCTTTTCCTTTGAATAAGAAAGATACCTATTAATTTGAGGTCAAAAGGTCAAATGTTAAGGTCATTGTATCTGAATAAAAAAATAGTTATACATGAATCAAACTTTGCTGTTTGCATGCAATTAAGATACGGAAGAAGTCTGTTTATTTTGGGGTCAAAAGGAAAAGGTCACTGTCACTTGTGGAAGAAAAATGTTTTTTTTGTGCATAATAACATTTGTTCAGATCAAGTACCTTGACCAAAGTTTGTGGAGGGCTTGCACTTTACATATGGAAGAGGCATTTCCATTTCGGGGTCAAAGGTCAATGTGATTGGATCTTAAAAATAGGTTTGCAGACTAAACTTTGTTTTAGAGTAAGTTCAGATATCAAACTTTGTGGACTGCTTGCACTTATGGTAGTAAAGAAACCTTTGGATTCTGGGGTGAAAAGGTCGGAGGCCATTGTCATGGTAGATCTGTTTAGAAAATAATGGTTTCTGCACATTAAATTTAGTGTGCTAAGTGTCTAGAGAACTATAAAACACAGGGAAGGCGTATAATGTCCCCATTACGATACCCTTGCTTGAAGTCCTGTGAACGTTTCCCTAGTTGCCAACTAAGTTAGACTGAACGTGGGTCTTTTGTCCTCCATGGGGTTACGTTTTGAGGAACTCTTCCAGAGGCGAAGCTTATTACACCCTCCATATTAGGTTCTTTGGTATCATTGTTTTCATCTTGCATTGGTCTTGTTCACCTTCCATTTTCTTTGCAAAGAAACTTGGAAAGTTAACTAAAGATGATTTCAAGATGCTAGAAAGGTTAGTTGCAAGATGACTTACAGTGTTACTTTGAGTTGTGAAAAATACTTTGAAATTAAGCTCGGTAAATACAAAGATGAATTCCAATACATGTTCAAAGCGATACAAAGACAAATATTTATTAGTTGAGACAAAATAATAGTAAATGCAACCTTGACAAAAAGAATATGACAGGAAAAGTGACGAAAAAAACAAAGATTGCTTCAGAAAAAGTGATACGGAAAAGGAGAACACTATAATGATTACATGACAAAATTTTCGACACAAATATACTAGAATAATGAAGATTTCGGATTAATTCAAAAAACAAGATTTAGCATTTGCCAGCTCTAAAAGAAGTATTAAAGCGGATAGGGGGTTTAAAATATAGTGTGTCCCATCACTTGATATTTATTAAACATGGTCAGATTTTGCAAACCCTCAGGTGTTAGGGATGATCATAAACTAGACATGGAACATGTAATACCATGTGACTCTTTTCATTTTTCCAAATGAACAGAAAAAAATGTTTGTATTGGAGAAATACTGGATACATTATAGCCAGCGAAAACATAAAACAAATGCTAAAATGCCTTAAAATAAGGAGATTAGAGATAAAATTTAATTAATTTAAGTGAGATTTTGGACAGCATTATCTAATCTATTTCTTCTGTACAACTTCATGGCATGGTGCACAGATATGTTGTGGCGGAGCAGCAATATACACATTTATTCCTTTAGAATTTCTGAACACCATTCTTGTTGCCTTGTTGTCTTATGTATTGTTCAGATCTATAATCTCGAATGTTAACAAGCTAGCATTCAATGCAGATAGAGGTACAACTGTTCAAAGAAAAGGTTATAATAGTAATTGCTATAACTGCATATATAGCAATGACACAATCAACTGTTGCTTTGTCCGTATCAAACTTGGTAAAAGGTGCTGTAGCTGATGGTTTAGGAGGTTTCTGTCCGCTTCAGCATTCTTCTCGAGGTGTATCATTTATTTTTGATAAAATTAAAAATGGCAGAAATATTCAGCTGACTATTTGTTTCGGTTAGCCAAAACAACAGGATCAGCATTTGGTGGAATGGTTGCAAGTGTGACGTGATTAGTAGATGTGATATGCACATCCTGACGCAACGTGTACTGACAGTAGGACGATAGTCGTTGTCTCGAGGAGACAAGCCTTATCGCATATCAATATCGTTATCATAATCCTTGTTCTCTATATACATTTTACTCATTTGGTCTTCTTTGTTTTCCTCTAGTGCTTTTTCTCGTACTATCAGACTTTGGGATACCACTGTTTAGTACCTCGATATTGAGGGTAGAATTTAACCCCAGTTTAAGCAAGTCACTAGATTTTTGTAAACTGTTATTTTTATCCAACGATACTGCTGATTTTTCATAAGCAAGTCACTTGGTAGCAAATATATACCATCACCACCAAAAGAACAGTCCTTTTTTACCTTTGAATTCGTCTGCTGCTAAAATTGTACCATGGTGTTTTCGTCTGTGTTGTAACCTTAGTGTCCCAGTCTTGACAGCTCCATTTGCTTTTTAAGAGTGTCAGATACCATTGAAACAGATTGCTCACCTGTCCACCCAAGATACAGATTATATATAATCTAACGGTTTGATTTAGCCTTAAAATACTAGTATCTTCATCAATCCGACCATTGCTATCTTGCACAAAAAGTATTTCCAATCAGTAGACTCATCTTTGCCTCTCATATAATTAATTTCATCTGCTGGCAATGTTCTCCAGTACTCAACAGTACCTGGTCCAAAGTTGTGTTTCCGTAGCTGACATAATAGCAGGGGTAGGGTCTCCAAACTTTGATGTACAATTTTATGTTCCTATTGTCCATTATCAATCAAGTGTTTGTTTTTCCCTGATTTATCTCCATTGATGTATTAGTGAAATTTTAAAATTGTTGCAGATCAAATTAAATCGTATCATATAAGTGCTATTGTTATTTGATGTGAATGGATGGCCAGGAGGTAAAAGTATTTTGCAATTAAACGGAAGCTTTTTCATCTGAAAATAAACATGAAATTTATATTCTAATTTCATGAACTCATGTACATTGCTGTCTATCAGATGCCTTTTGGAAACGGCACAACCAGATGTTCCCATCCAAACTTCACAGTTTAGTTGATTCTGTCATAATTTCTTGTCATCACCTTTTTAAGTTTTTGGTGTAATTGTAAACAAATGTTAAATGGCTTGCATATGATAAATTGATTTTCTGTGTAGTTTAATTTGAATCCATTTGTTTGATATGTTAATTTAGCTAAGATAATTAGATTTAAAGCTTAAAACAAAAAGAGATATTTATTGCTAGGCAGATTTATTTTCTGCTGGTAAGTATAATTTAATTTTAAATGACCACTGGGCAAGTGGGAAAAAATTAAGTTTTTCCAAACTCTTTCTCTCTCTTCCTATCTCTCATTAAGTCAGTAATGTTATATCTTACACACACACACACACACACACACACGTATATATATATATATATATATATATATATATATATATATATATATATATATATATATATATAATTTAGTCTGATAATAAAATCATGAGTGCATGAGTGCATAGTCGTCTATTTTGACAATTTTGAGACTGTACACATCCACTCATTTAGTACCTAAATCTTGTAACACTTACCTTTCGCTTTTCATTCTTTATTTTCCTGTTTTTACAGATTTAATTTTTTCAATTGTAGTTAATTTAATATAGTTAAAATCATGTATCTCATTATCATTCAGCATAGTTATCAACATCTGCTTGCAACCTACTCTCTCTCTCTCTCTCTCTGTCTCTGTCTCTCTCAATCTCTCTTGTACGTACATACTTGCGGTATGATCAGCTATACCAGTTATACTTACATTGCAACAAATAATACTTTCATCAAATGTCATTTCCGGCAAAGTCACATTCAATATTATCAAATCACCTACAAAATTTGAAATTTATAATAAATTTCGCTGGTTTTACTCTTGATTTTACAAAAATATGAGTACTGGAACAAAAGTTTGACGTTTTAAAAACTCCGATTTTGATAAATGGCAGAGGTTCGAATTTATGTAAGAAGAATAAAATAAGTTTTCCGCTCAACATTGCCCTAGTTTAAAGTTTAGAGGGTTGACGTTTTTAAAGGCCGTACGTTAAGTTTGCGCGTTAGCTTGTGTTTTTTTTCTCCACCCTCTATATATACTGTTTTACCTGGAATCATAAGACTTAGTGAGGGGTTGCAACTTGACGAACACTATACCATCATCATAAAAGTAGGTCACTGTGACCCACATCTCACACTTCACTGATTTTTTAGATGTTTTACTAATGCAAGAATCATCTAACTTGCTGATTGTATGCATCATATTAATGCAACAGCCTTACAAATAAAGAAGGTGAATGCGACCTGCAGTTCATATTTTTCTGGTATATGTTAAGTTTCTTGGATTTAGCTCAGGACAACAGATTTTACACGTTATGATTTTTGCACGCTATATAATTAACGTCTTATATAGAAACATTACATTTGGTGAGTGAATGCATCTTGATAAGCACTATTCCCTCCTTGCAGAAGTAGGTCACTATGACCCATATTTCATGCTTCAATCACTTGGGTCAAATTTTGTATTTGATGTTCATTTCTCAGGCACTGTTCATGCTAAAATCATGAAACTGACTATGAGTTTGTATCTCTGTTAGTACAACACTCACACAACAAAAGAATTCATCGCGACAATTATTTCATCTTTTACTGGCGTTGGTCCAGTTGGCACGCTATATGCACACAATCCTACTTTGTGAGATGATGCATCTTTATAAATGCTACATCCTTACTGCAAAAAGTGGTCCCTCTGACCTAAATTGCATGCGTCAGTGGCTTTGTTGGAATTGGTTGTTTAAAGTTCTATTATTGGATGCTGTTTATGTTGGAATCAAGAAACTAGACACTTGGATGCATCTCTCTTTAGTACTACACTCTTACAACCTATATTTCATGAAGCAGTGATTTTAGTGATTTTGGTTAACCTTTGTGAACAGCTCATTTTCTCAAGCCTTCTTGTATGTGGAGTCATAAAACTTAGAATGTACTTGCATCATGAGAAGTATTGCAGCCATCATTGAAACTAGGTCACTGTGACCTATATTGAATGGTTAACTTTGCTTTGAGTTCAGTTTCTCTCCGTTATGGTTTGTTTTTGTCATTTTCTCAGACATTGTTTATAGTAAAGTTACATAAGTTGGTATGTTACTTTGACCTATATTTCACGGTCTAATGATTTTTGTTTAGCTATTGCATTTGGAATAACATTACTTGGTATGTAATTGATGGATCGTTGGATCTCCGTGACATCAGTCAATGTCCCGTTTACCACTGCTGTCGCTAACATGGTTTATATTAATTTCGTTCTGTTTCGCTCCATTATCTCTTCTTCCATCTTTATACGTGATTTTATTTCTTCATGATCTATACTTTTCTTGTCAAAATGCACATGTTTGAACCAAGGAACTTACTGCAAACTATGATATATACAGTTTTTATCTTTTGAACTTTGTACTATGATATGATTTGCTGCCACTATTAGTTAAAGGCGACACTATGATATGGAATAGCCCCCACAGGGTACGACAATTGTCATCGTTCATTTAGAAATATATAACCATTCTGTTCAAAATTACAGTAGAAACTCTGTTGTTATTTTAATCGTAAAGCTATCATATCCTAAAATATAATTGCCCTTACTTTTCAGAGTCTACGTCAAGTATCAGCAGAGTACCTGACACCACATCTACGATAACAGGTAACTTAGCTAGACATTAACATTTTTGTAGTGCTTCATGGCAATAATACTGTTTTAAAATCGAATGAAATTCAATCAATTGCGTGACAGGGGAAAATATTTCATTGTTTGCTATTCTTAAAATTATATTAAATGGTTTGCTACAATATAATTGATGCTGTCACAATCCGTAAAAATGTCCTAATTTTCAAGACAGCAACAGCCGCTATTTGACACTGCCTCTTTCCTTGATGATACATGGAAGTTGTTTGGTTTTAAACAGCATTATTGTTGCTTTTGTTCACGTTTTACAATTGCACATTCAGAAGTCATTGATTCTTTCGAATGTTTCGTTCAATTATTTATTCTTTCATGTCCTCGCTCTTTTATGTATTCATTGCACTAAGTTGTTCATTCATTACAATGTAGTTCATGGGATGCACTTGACGTTTGAAAACCATTCATTCGGCACACTTGAATGGACAAAGTGTATATTTTCTGTTGCTGACTTGTGTGTCTTTTATGGAACACTTTCTCCACTCTTTATCACAGCATATAAACACCCTTTAACTCCCTTTTGGGTGAGTCGAGTGTGAGATTTGTTAACGTTGTATTGGCTGCAATGTTAATAAGTCTTACCTTGAGATGTTGTCGAAAACAATGCAAATCAATTTCTCTACATGTCATTAACATATTACACAGTTGATTACAAAGCAGTTGTATCGTCCTATAGACCAATGTTCTACAGTTTATATTCTTGGAAACACTTTTATCACTTTAGAGGATTTTAACAACCTGACAATTTGTGAAAGAGCACAATGATACTGTGGACAATAATACCACAGTATCTAGAAGTCCAGTTCTATTCTAAACTTGTTACCTTAGACTGATAACTGTATAGCTTCAGTACCTGTATTTTGTACACCACCTGCCCATGATCTCAAATGTCATAATTTATCTTTCATAATGTCTTGTTTCATCTATTTGTTCTAATCGAGCCATGTAGTCACTGATCTTTGTAGATCATGAAAAAATTGTTACTCAAGTTGAAAACAGGATCCTTTCCGTAAGAAATGGTGATGTCTTTCACAAACATTCTATCACAATTGTTTACCACTTCATTGTTAGCTTCTTCGTTTACCTTCTAATCAAACAGCATAAAGAAAATACATTAAACAATCAATCTATTTGGGCTTAGGTTTGGAATTGCTATTTGTAGCGGTAGTCCAGACTTCATTTTCATCGGGTGTATGTGTGCCACTTCATTGATAACGTCTCCATTTGCCTTGTAACACAGTGAAAATACATTGGACAATCAATGCATTTGAGCTAGGCTTTGGAATTGTTATTTGTAATGTTAGTTCAGGTTTAATGTTAGTCGGTGTATATGTGATACAATGATATATTGGATTGAATTACTTAACTTCTTCTGGTATATTTTTCTTACTATCAGGTGAAATGTTAAAATGGTTGTTCAAAGATAAAGGTGTAACAATAACTGATAATGCAATTTTGTTAATTCTCGCAATAATTAGCTTGCTCTCTGCAATTGTACTAACAGATTTATGTGTAATACCAAAAATGATTAAAGTGTAATTAGCTATTTCAAAACGTTATTTATGCAGCTGATGCAAGTATAGACAATATATACCCACCAGCATTAGCTATTGATGCTGTAGTCTTATCTAACAATTCATAATAGCCATTGTCACGTTTGTTGTCTATATTTTGACCTAATATTTTTAACGGTTTATCAGCTTCTGTTGTTGTATTCTTTACCACGTAGGTATTTAAAGTTGGATTTAGTCCTAGTTTAAACGAATCTGATCACTTCTGTATATTACTGTTATTAGCTATTATACTACTAATTATCAATTCTGCCCGTAATACTGCACATAACTATCACAGTTCAAAGGGTAATATGATCTTAAGGAATACTAGGGAGTCATACAGAGCTACTTGATTGTATTTTATACAATATTGTTTTAAAACTTATTTTAGAACTTTCGCCATAATAGTTATTATGAGATGGATATGAAACTCATATACCTCACAATTTCAAATTTGTGTATAGCGATCTTTACCTCTGAAAACCTTATCCATTTCACCAAAGTTGAAAATTTATACCACAGACCGTTTCAATATAAAATCCAAATGTCTTCTTTTTAATCTAAAAGATAACAGACAATTTGTCTCTCATGTTACAGTATATATTAACAATGCTGTACAGAACACATTTAACATATATAGTACCAATACCTTACTTAAATCTAAAATGTGGATCTGATATTTTGTCATAAATTGTGACAATTATTCGACATTTTTCCTAATATACGTCTAAAAGGTTTAGGCAGACATCTAGACAAGGTAGTGCCTGCAATTATTAGTTCCATATATGTATATATATATATATATGTATATATATATATATATATATATATATATATATATACATTTTGTTTTAATATGTATATGAACACTATCACCATAAACCCACGTTTAATCAGTAACATCTTACTGATAAATATAGAATTCAAATTGGCTAAGACAGAGTTGTAAATTTTAATTTTAATATAAATAAAATAAATTTAGAACACTTCCGATTGCCTGGCAGCACATATCAAGTTCGTATTATAAAACGAAATTGCATGGTGTGTGGCAAGCAGTAGCACTCTTAGCATAAGCTGCTGAAAGTTACAATTAACTGGTTCACGTTCATCTGATTATTGTATCATTAATCGATATTTCGATATTTTGTCTTTCTATTTATTTTGATGTTCTATTTAACAATTGACCTGAATTAATTACATTTAGAATCCAACCACATTTCAGTAGACTCAAATCTCAAATTGTGGCAACAATTCAATATCCCATAAGAGTAATATTCAATTATCGTTAAATCTAAAAAATTAAATTTAAAAAAATAAAAATTCATTCGACAGAGAAGTGTTCTTTACGATTATTGAGTATTTAAAACCGTAGTCATTTACATACATATTTGCGAACGGACTGGTGAAACAAAACGCTATTTTTGAAACAGGAACATGGACTAAAAAAGCTATAAAACAACTGGAGGCATGCTGTATGTTGACACTAAAACACCCGTCTGTTTGCATACCGTTTGGCCCGGACGCTGGTTGAAATTTCGTGGTTAAGGCATATTTAGCTTGATAAACTCTGATCAGATTGACAATAAGTTAGTAGATTCATGTGAATAACTACTGTGAAAATTCGTTTGACTCACTAGATTGACTTAAGTGGCTTAGTGATTTGCCGTTTCTGTGCGGATAAAAGCAACAAATTTGGCCTTAGGTTCCCTTAGGGCCTATCAATTAATTTTAGTCTAGAAGCCTTCCTGACTTTTTCCGAATTTTTACCCCGAAAAACCTCCAAACTCCAAGATGGCCGAGGTCAATGATTAAATATCACGTATCTCAGGTCATAAAAGTGATTAACAAGGCCATATTATTTCCGAAATAGGGGTTTGTGATGTAACTAAAACTGATTTTGGATATTACAATAGTACCGATACACTAATAATACCATCTACTACAGTATTTATTCTAACAAACACTCATTTTCCAATAAACGTTCACATTCACAGTTTTCATTCTCTCTCAGTATTCATTTGTTATCTCACACAGATGTAATGTTCTCAGTGTCTCTGTGCTGTCTCTGTGATGTATTTCACACATCTCCAATGTTCACAGGGTTTGGGTCGGCTTTATATCAATTACATTGCAATTTCAAAGTAGTGAACAGTCCAGATTTGCTTTTTTGCACTTGGAACAGTCTCCTATGCAGGAACATTTGATCAGATCTCTGCATGCTCAGGAGCCCTCTGGAATTGTCATCCAAACTACCCATGATTCAGACAACTTGGACCCAGGCAAATTCCTGTGGGGAAGGAACCACTTGCTGTGTCTGTGTGCTGGTTGTCGAGATTCCAGCTTGGTATATTGCCCGTCAGGTATATTTGACGTAGGGCATCCTGTGTGGGTGGCGTTCTGTCCATGGATTGATTCTTCAGGCAGAAGAGTTCCTTTCTTTTCTCACTGACAGAGCTCAAAGCATTGAATTTGTCTTACAAGAAGGCGGTCAGTCTCTCGAGCTTCTGGAAATGATCAGAGTCCACATTCAGTACCTCAAACGGTGACATGCTAGATACATGAATGTCTCTGTGACCTTTTCGCATGTCTCAGACGCGTACTTCTTGCTCATGCCCTTGAAGACCGATGTGGTATTGCAACCAGATAATGCATGGAACACGGATAATGCTCACGATCCTGACTCCCCGAAGCTGGTACAGATAGCGTTGATGCTGTAAGCTGTGTAATTCTTGCCCATGCCAAAGGCCACCCAAGGATGAATCCCAGCCAGATTATGGAATGCGCCAGCAAAGATGATTACAACATCTGTGTCCATAGTACGTAATTGGACAGTCTTCATATCCTGCTCCAATGCATGCAATACCTGAACCACAACTCTGGTGTCAGCTTACTCGTGATTGCAGTTTGGCATGGGGCCGTTGGAACCTATGGACACAACAGATTCACCTCATCTGATGTACGCAGCTTTGCCTAGTGCGCAGATGAACTCTGCAACCTTGAATGTCAGTATGGCAAACAGTACCGTCTTGTTCTTTAGGTCCCGAAGGAAGTCCATCCAATGGCCTGGCAGCCTGGTCTGGCCCGACACCTTTCTGGCACACCATTCCCTCCCTTTTCCCGGATGGACTTCTTCAAACTGTCTACAATGTACGTGTCCCGTACAACATCCAACCTTGTGGCACCCTTCAGTTGCTTCTCTAGGTAAGGGATGAACACCTTGTCTTCATACTCACTGAACGTGTTGACACAGGTATTGGGCAAGCTGTGGACAATGACATCACTATGGACACCACAGATTCACCTCATGTGATGTTCGCAGCTTTGCCTAGTGCGCAGATGAACTCTGCAACTTTCAATGTCAGTATGGCAAATAGTACCTTCTAGTTCTTTAGGTCCCGAAGGAAGTCCATCCAATGGCCTGGCAGCCTGGTCTGGCCCGACACCTTTCTGGCACACCATTCCCTCCCTTTTCCCGGGTGGACTCCTTCAAACTGTCTGGAATGTACGTGTCCCGTACAACATCCAACCTTGTGGCACCCGTCAGTTGCTTCTCCAGGTAAGGGATGAACACCTTGTCTGCATACTCACTGAACGTGTTGACATCGGTATTGGGCAAGCTGTGGACAATTACATCACTATCCAGGACTCTGCAGTCGTAGGTTGAAGTTGGCTCAGATTGCCCTGGTAGCTCAAGGCATTTCAGTAGTTCAGATTTCGTGCTTAGCATATAGAGCTTGCCAAAGTCTGAGAGGGAATGTTGGAAGGCCTGTATCGCATGGGTAAATAATTCCCTCAATTCACCGTCCCGGCTATGCATGTAGATGAACAACTGGGCAAAAAGTGCCAAATTGTTCTGAAGCATTTTAATCATTTGTGCCTGCTTTGATGTGACCTTAGGTTGAGGTTTCCTGAAGATGGCCAGATAGTTCCTCTTGATCCAGTCATGGATTGATCGGGTACGATCTTCAAATACATTGTTGATGAATTTATTTTTTTGCCCGTGTCCTCCACGGTGCGCAGTGTAGCTATCACAGTTGTGACTGTTGAATATTACTACATCTGGTAAATAAGCCAATATGGGATTGCCCATTCTTCTTAAGTTTTTGTGACGCTGTCAACGTGCATCAGAAGCGTCTTCTGTGTTGAGATACCCTGCTCGTGGATCTGAAAGTTCTTGGGGTTCTCTTGGTCATCATCAGGAAGGTATTCTGCCTCAAACTGCTCCTGGTGTTTGATGTGAATGTTCAGGAAAATTCAGGAGGCCTCCTAGGCTAAAATTTATCAACAGGTCTTTAGGAAGTCTCATGCCAAATTTGGTGCTTTTATCCGTACAGTACAGGTAATCTTTAAAAAATAACGCTAGGCCACCCGACTAACTGGGATCCCATGTAATAAAGAAGAGACACATATATGTAAAAAATAAGTTGTACTTTATATTAATTTTAGGTGTTATTTTGAACAATATCGAAATTATGCTATAGCAAAATATCGAATCACAGTAGACTTTACTTGGGTAGATCTTTATTCTTTTAACGTATTATGTTATCATTCAGCCCAGACACGCCAATGAAGATTTTCTAGGATGAGGGTGGGTGGGTGTCAGAACATACTTTTGCTTCTGTCTTTATTGAAACTATCAAGTTCCTTGTCACCATTGCGACATATATATATATATATATATATATATATATATATATATATATAGATAGATAGATAGATAGATAGATAGATAGATAGATAGATAGATATATAGATAGATAGATAGATATAAGAGGGGAATTTGCAAGTTCTGAATAGTTTGTTATACCTTTTTTTGCTTCTTTGAACGTGTCAAAACATTAACACCGACAGACAGACAAAGGTACGTTCTTTAAAATAATCTGTAATGGATGCCTACAGATATATGCGTGTGACGTAAGATAGGTAACTTACAGTGACTTACAAATGTCGAAGAAGGAGAACAATTACTGAGCAAACATCATACTGTAAAATACTGGTGCTCTTCGGGTACATTCCCACTGTCATCATGGTCGACTTAAATAAAGTTTACGGCTATAATTCTCTGTCATGTCCTACAACCTTGAGGTGCTTTCGTTGTTTTCAAGATGGTCTCGAATCCATGGAAAATGATCAACGTTTTGGAAGACTGTTGTCTGCGATCGGTGAGTGGGAGGTGGTTGATGTGAACAAGGCAATTGATGAAGATGCTCGAGTTATAGTGAGAGATAAGTTGTAGGGTGGGGGTAAATAGGGTCAAGATTTTTGGATGGGCCTCTACAGGGTCAAGATGGCGGGTGGGCCTCTACAGGGTCAAGATGGCGGGTGGGCCTCTACAGGGTCAAAAACATGGCGGGTGGGCCTCTACAGGGTCAAGGGGAGTTTAACATGGCAGGGGTCTCTATAGGGACAACGGGAGGGAGGGAGGGAATAGAATTAATCTTTCTTGAAAAAGATTGGTCCTGAGAAGGACCGTTGGATTCTTTTTTGTTTGGTTAAAGTTCATTTAGAGGAGGTGTGGGTACCTCCCCCTCCATGTAGCTGCACTCATGCTTCTTTTGTTTGAGTTTAGGATAAAGGGAAGATGGTCCGCTTTGGGATCCCAATTTTCTTTATTGGAATCCTCCATCATCCAGTGCGGTTTGATGGGAATTTTCCTTTCCCTCTCCTCCTTCTCCCTCTCCTCCTTCTCCTTCTTCTCTATATCTTGGAGGAGGTGCCACGCCACCTCTAAATGAACTTTAACTTGTCTTATGATTTCAACGTTGTTCATTCTCTTGAATAAAACTAGATAGCTTAACCGGTGAAGACTTTGTTTTAATATACTAGAAGTGCGGACGTGAAGAAAAACATCCCTTACACCTAAAAAAGCCCAAAAAAACCTGCTATCCGACGAAAGGGTATGACGAAGGGATGAAATCACGCCAACATACTATCCAACACATACACCATCCATTGCGCGGATCTAAAAAAACAAACAAGAGCCTAGATATACATCAATAATAATTATATTTTATTCAATCTATATACATTATGTTACTCGTGGTAATAAACAATTTCATATAAGTCCAATACAGTTCAATACACTTCCATATTTACCATTTCATCGTCTTCTTGTTCTGACACTTCAGTAAGATTATTGTCGACAATTCTCTCATAACTTTCTTCTTGACTCTCATTGATAAACTCCAACTTAATAAAATGTCCATTATCATCTCTAATCCACTGCCGTTTTTGACAAATCCTGTAAACTTCACTAGGATCTAATCCAAAACATCTTGCCACATCACTAGTGGAATCCATCCGACTATATAATCCTGAATTCAAGTCAGTTAATTTCACAGGTCTCACAAATCCTTTAGTTACTTGACTCTTCTTCTCTGGCTCTTCCCATCTAGCTTGAAATCTTTTCTGAAACTTCTTCGAAAAGACCGACTTATAAATCCCAGTACAGCAATAGTAGATACTTCCTGTATGACAATCAAAATATTGAACAGCCTTTGTCATACTTCCAAATCTTCTTTCCTCAGTCTCACCAACAAACTGACACAACACACTTCTAGCACTTCCAAAATTAACTCTTCTTTTTTCTTTATCATTCCTCACATGCTTGTGTAAACATGTTTGTTCACTAGCAGTCATCACTTGAAGATTTTCTATTCTATCATCATCAAGTACATCATTGAGATGTACCACTTTACTCTGTCTTGGTAGATCCACTCCATTCACCGCTTCAAAGACAAATCTCCCTCGACTTGTATCTTTCCTCTTCTTTCCTTCCTTACCAGCAACCTTAATATCTATCAATCCAGTTGATCTCAATCTTCCTTTGACTTTCCTTCCAGACTTCAAATGATAGACATTTCCAAGTATGTCCGCAGCATAATTATCATACACTTTATGAACGTACTTATTCAATTCAATTCCAAAATCTCTTTTTTGTGGACGTTGTGGACATTCTGAAGACCAATGTCCTTTCTCTTGGCAGATATGGCAAGTTTCTTGACTTTTATCTCGAGCGCAGTACTTTTCCATCTTCACAGTTTGAAAGTGCAATCCCAAAGACTGATTCTGAAGGTACGAAGGTCTCTCTTTATATACTCTTCTCTCTCTATATAAAGGTACCTGGGTGAAAACTGAATCAGTTTCAAATCAGATTTCAAGATGAAAAGATCACGCCCAAACCATGATAAACCTGAACAAGAACAAGAACAAACCAAGAGACCACGACGACGAAGGTATTCCGTGCCCCCTGAAACACCCTTAGACCAACTACTAGCTCAAGTCCATGCCAGTGACTTCGAAGACGAGATGAGTGAACCTGAAACCCAAACTTCCAAACCACCACCCAAAACAAAAACCACTACCAACACCATAACCCCTGACCAAGAAAGTCCTACCGTGGCTCCTGAAAATTACTATAGGATTCGAGAGACTCAAAAAATCACTTCTCGAAAATTTAGGACCACGGCGTATACTCACACTGTTCACTTCAAAGACTTCAAGTCCAAAGTACCTCCAGAGAAAGCGGCGGGGTTCATTAGCGATTTGTGGCAATCTGTCTTAATCAACTTGAAACGGCAATGTGGAGCCAAAGAAGAGAATCGCTTGAGACTGGTCATCCATAATTACAACTTGAAGAGTCCCGTTTGGATTGAGTTTAGCACCCCGGCAGAATTAACGCCAGACAAAGTCATGTCAAAAATAGAACATGTACAACAATCCAATGACAAGTTTACCATCACCGATGGAAAGGCGACCCTCTACATGACACACGTTTCTCCACCTCGAGGAAGTGGACGAAGTAGGAAACCGTTATTGGTGGACGATCTTCGTACTACCAAACATAGTGTCGTCCAAATTAACAATACTCATGACCAAATGTGCTTAGCTCGAGCTATCGTGGTGGGCCGCACCTATGCCAACTAGAACGAGAGCAAAGAATGGAAAAAAGCCTGGGAGAGCATTCGACAGTCGGACAGAGCCAAACAACGAAATGAGGCAGAACTCTTGTTGAAACAAGCAGGGATCCCTAAAGAGACCGTGTGTGGCATTTCTCAAATACAGCAACTTCAAGATGTTTTGGCTCCTCATTATACGTTAAAAGTTCACCCTCAAGAAGTGCGCGGAGCTCTACTGTTTCGAGGCCCTGATTTTCCTGAGGGAAAATACATTCATCTTTATCACCATCAAGAACATTTTGATACCATTACCAGTATTACTGGATTTTTGGGATACTCTTACTACTGTGAGAAATGTAACAAAGGGTGTAATAGTCGGGAGCAACACATTGGTTGTGGAGCAAGATGTCGGGGTTGTTTAGCAGACACAGCATGCCTTCCTGAACATCACGTTTATTGTGAAACCTGTCGACGCCGTTTTGTCAGTCCTTCTTGCTACCAACAACATCGCAAGACCCAAGGGCACCAACAAAAATTTGCTTGCGAGTTATTGCAATCGTGTTCTACGTGTGGACAGCTCATTCGTACCAACAACTCCAAAGCACACATTTGTGCTGGCAAGAAAAAATGTTATATTTGTCAACAGATCGTCGATTTTGATCATCGATGTTTTATTCAAAAGCACGACAAGATAGAGAAGAAAGAAATAAAGATGAAGAAGAACAAGAACCAAGTAGATTTCATCTTCTTTGATTTTGAATGCATGCAAGAAACAGGCATTCACATTCCAAATTTCTGTGTAGCACATAGGGCTTGTAATCAGTGCATTCAAGAATCGATTCATTTTCACTGTCCTCATTGTAGTCGGATTCCAGGAGGACGTGAAAAAATCTTTCGTGGAGTGAATACTTTGTCTGAGTTTGCTGAATGGGTTTTAGACCCTACCACCCACGACACTTGGAGCGAAGAAGACATTCATCGTTACGGAAGTTGTCATCGGTATGCGACCGTCATAGCTCACAATTTTTCGGGATACGATGGACAGTTTTTACTCCATTATTATTTGAACCATGGAACCGAACGCCCTGAAGTCACCATGAACGGAAAAAAACTCATCTACATGAAAGTAGGACAAGTCAAATTTAAAGATTCGATGAGTTATTTAGCCATGCCTTTGAGTCGAATGCCTAAAACGTTTGGCATGACAGAAATGGCTAAAGGCTACTTTCCTCACTTTTTCAACACGGAAGCTAATCAACAGGCTGTCTTACCTCATTTGCCTGACCTTCGTGATTACGACCCCGACGGAATGCGCCCCGAATAGCGAGAAGCTTTTCACGCTTGGTACCGTGCTCACCAGAACGATCCCTTTGACTTTCAAGAGGAGATGCTCAAATATTGTCGATCGGATGTAGATATTTTAAGGCGTTGTTGTGGAACGTTTCGAGAGTTATTTCTCGATCATGGGGAGGTCGATCCTTTGAAAGATGCAGCCACCTTACCTAAAGCCTGTTCCTTAGTCTACAGACAAAATTTCATGCCCGAGAACCAACTGGCCATCATCGACTCCAACACGTGTGCCTTTGCTAGTCGTCAATATTCGGTCAAAGCTTTACGTTGGCTTCATTACTTATGTCAAAAAGAAGACAAATGGATACAACATGCTAGAAACGGAGGAGGAGAAAAAAAGATTGGAGGTTATTCCGTGGATGGTTGGGATTTAGAAAACCCGCACATAGTGTACGAGTTTCAGGGTTGTTTGTTTCACGGATGCCCTACTTGTTATCCTAACCGAGACATGAAAAGCCCTTATTCAGATTCTACCATGGATCAGTTATACGAACAGACTTGTCAACGACGACTCCAGTTAGAAAGTCAAGGTTACGAAGTGATAGAAATGTGGGAGCACGAATACGATCGACGTTTGAAAACCGATCCTGAATTTAAAACCATTACTCAAAGTTACGACGCAGCCGACATCGAACCTTTAGATCCACGCCACAGTTTATTTGGAGGACGAACCAATGCCACTCGTTTACTGTACGACGTGAATGAATCCCAAGGAGAAGAAATCAAATACATTGACGTGTGTTCTTTGTATCCTTGGGTGTGCAAATATGCTCGTTTTCCCACTGGGCACCCTGAAATTTTAACAGAACACATTGACGTGGAACACATTCGTCAATGCGAAGGATTAATTAAATGTAAAGTTTTACCTCCAACAAACTTGTTTCATCCCATCTTACCTCACCATTGTCAAGGAAAACTGATGTTTCCTTTATGTCGGACGTGTGCCGAAACGTGCAACCAAGATCATCCCTGTCGCCACACGAAGGAAGAACGGTCGTTGACAGGAACGTGGGTCAGTGCCGAATTGTTTCGAGCTCTGGATCGTGGATACCATTTATTGAACGTATATGAAATTTGGCACTTTCCAACTACAGCCCAATACCAAAAAGACTACGCTACCCATCATCCAGGCATTTTTTCGGGGTACGTGAACCAATTTCTCAAACTGAAACAAGAAGCTAGTGGTTATCCTTCGTGGTGTCAAACTCCCGAAGACCAAGAGCGATTTAAAGAAGAGTACTTTAACGTCGAAGGAATCACTTTAGAAGACGTAGAAAAAAATGAAGGAAAAAGATCGTTTGCTAAAGTGATGTTGAATTGTTTGTGGGGAAAAATGGCCCAACGTACGATCTTACCCAAAACTGAATACGTGGACGATCCTTATCGTTACTTTGAATTGGTGGACGACAAAAGTATTCTAGTCAAGCACGTCGAAATCGTCCGTGAGGATTTGATCATTGTCAATTTCGAAGAAGAACCCAAGTTTGTCAAACCTGACAACTTTAGTAACGTAGTCATTGCCGCCTACGTGACTGCTCATGCTCGTTTGAAATTGTATGACGAAGCGTTAGAAGTCTTAGGAGATCGTGTCCTGTACTTTGATACTGACAGTTGCATTTACATTCATCGCCCCGGTTGCCCCCACCCTACCATCCAAGGAGATCGTTTAGGAGCCTGGACAGACGAGCACCCTCAAGATACCATTTTGAGTTTTGCCAGCGGTGGCCCTAAAAATTATGGGTACCGATACCGAGACTCTCAAGGTCAACTTCACACCTCCTGTAAAGTCAAAGGCTTGACTCTGAACTATCGAACTAACCAAGTCGTGAACTTTGAGGTTTTAAAAAATGCTTTACTGTCCGGACAAGTGAAAGATTTTCAAGTAGCCACGTTAGAACCTCACAAAATTGTACGCCTACCTAATCATCAAATCGTGACTCGACCTGTTCAAAAAGTGTATCGCATCGTGTACCAAAAACGAGTGAGACTTCCAGATCACACGACTTTACCTTACGGACACGCCGATTTGGAGAAGTGTAAAAAAGGAACCCCTTCCAAGCCTAACCCTTCATTCTCACTTTCAACGTTAACCAAGAAGCAAGAAGAAAAAAAAAAGATGAGTCACCACGACTTGGAGTGTGATGCAGAACCATGCAATGAAACGGATTCTGTACGGTTTGGTATTCCCGATTCACACGTTCAAAAGGATTCCGTAGCTTGTCACATCACCACCACCACCACTCATCGACCACCCTTTAAAGAGGCAGTACGCCCTTTATGTTTTACTGGAAATACTAAAGGAACTGGTATTGACGTTAATGACAACAAGGTGAATGTGGGTCCCTATTCGCATATCAGAATACCTGTGAGTTTACTTGGTTATTCCAAGTATGAAAGTCGACTCGAGTCATTCAAAGACAAGTGGCCAAAATATCTAGAAGGACCTAAACCGGAAGGTTTAGCTAGATCTGGATTTAAATACACGGGAGAAGGAGATAAAGTTCAATGTTTTAGTTGTGGTGTGAAACTTCACCATTGGGAGCCTACCGACTCAGCTTACATTGAACATGCCAGATGGTCTCCGCACTGTCACTTCTTACCTTTAGTAGCCTTAGAACAGTACGGGTACGATGAGCCAGATGCCCAACAAAAGAAGAAGTAAAAAAAGTTCCATGCCGGAGAAGGAGAATACTTCTTTAGAAGAATACATTACTGGTTTACCTTTGGAGTTGCAAGAACGTATTTTTCACTATATTCCTACCTTAGAAGATCGCATTGGTGGATTACCTTTGGAGATACGAGAACGGATTTACCAAGAATTTGTTCAGATTCAAGTGAAATATAAAGAACAGTTACATCCTTTACGACAGACCTGTTGTAACCAATGGTATTTGAAGACGATAAGACATTTGATTGCTAATAAGATATTCAACTGGTCAGACATTGATGAAGATCTACATCACCATTTTAAGAAATTGGTGGGGGCCACCTACAATGTAGCAGTGGAATATAGAATTCGATGGAATGAAGTGAAGGAAAAAAATGTGACTAACATACAAGAATACCAAAAACTGTTAGAAGAACTGACCCCTCAAGACGAATCCCCTTTACGTGGTTTGAAATTAGATAGGATAATCACTCAAACTTGTTTTGGATCATATCCTTTACCTACCGATTCCGTTTGGTTGGTGTGTGAGTATTTTGTCACCAAGAAGACTACTTTAGAAGACCGCATTCGTGACTTGCCTTCGAAGTTGCAAAAACGGATTTACGATGAGTTGGTTCAGATTCAAGTGAAACGTAAACTTCAAGTGATTCCTCGATTTCAATGCTATGGCTACTTTCGCCGCATCAGAAATCTGATTCTGAACAACGACTATCACCAGTATCGTGAAGAATACAAAAGAGAGTTACTTCTTTCCAAATCGGAAACTTTACCCAAGTACATTGGTGGCATGCCTTTGAATGTGCGCCAAAGGATTTACCAAGAGTTTGTCAAGATCCAAGTGAAACGTAAACTCAAAGTCATTTCTCGATTTTTACACTATACCCTCTTTCAAGGGCATAGAAGAATGGTTATGGGAAACGTCTATCGCACGTACTATCCTGAAGGAGACTGTCTCAAAAGGTACCAACCTTGGGAGCCTGGCTATAAAAACATGCCACCCAAGATACCTACCTTGGCCATCGACCCCTATAAAGAGGCGGCACGTCTGTACTGTTCACGTCACTCGTGAAACGGATTCTGTGGAAGGAAGTCAAACATGAGCCTTCATGCTTTATCGGTACACGAAAGAGAAATTATACTCAAAGTGTTGAGAGTGGTGATGAACATTCCAAGTGGGGAAGAAGACATTAGTCAAAATTTATCTTGCCTTGACACGTTTGAAGAAGTGTGCCTTGTTAGTTGGATGCACCAACAACTTAGCGGTTGGAAAGATGTACGTGACTGGAAAAGTGTTGACTTCGATGCTTGGCTACAAGAAGTACAACAGTTTGCCAAAGATCTGGCCCGTCACCACTAAGTGTCTATTAGGCAGCCTGGCTATAAAAGAGTGGGTATGCCTGAACTATACACGCCACTCGTGAAACGGATTCCGTGGAAGGAAATCACAGATCATGTTCAGACCTTAGAGGATTATAAAAAAGTGATACAAGAACTGTTTCCATTGAATTTTGGACGTTATGCGGTGTGTGTCTTAGTGACTACCTTTCTTGGAATACGTTTTCCAGGACATTCATTGTGGAGTATTTTTGAGGACAAGTGTTTGCCTTGGATTCTTTTGGAGGATCCGTGGTTGTTTTGGACTCAGTTGTTGAGTTCCAAAAAAACAATATGACCCTGTGTTCTTTTTCGGACTTAGTAGAAGAAGAAGACTATAAAAACTTGATTTTATCAGTCCAAGAAAGAAACATTGTACGTAAAGCGTTGAGAGTGGTGATGAAAATTAGTGACGCACTTCCATGTGAAGAAGACATTCGTCACACTTTATCTGTGTATAAAACATTTCAAGAAGTGTGTTTTGCTAGTGAGTTACACCAACACCTTTTCCATTGGAAAGATGTACGACCCTGGAGAAACCTTGGTTTCCAATATTGGCTACAAGAAGTGGCTCAGTTTGCCAAAGATTTGGCCACTTGTCCATAAGGGTCCAAAAGTGAAAAAATGGGAACCTCGATGGGAAACCCTAAAAGAAGAAAAAGAAGAACCTGACACCACTGCTGTGGTTCAAATGCCTCTTGAGGAAGAACACCACCCTTCTTTACCACCGCCGTCGTCAGAGGATTCAAAAAAACAAAAGACGACCAGAAGAATACCACCACCACCCCAAAACATAGTGTCTTTCATGACTAGGACACGAAACTATTGTTGTTCCTTGCCTTGTTTAGAGATAACTTTAGCTGTTTTAGTGGTGGTCTTCATCGTGTACGTGTTCATTTTAATTGCATATTTTCTCACTCATTCACTTCTTCGTGTTCGTGTAAAGTTGTAAAATATGTTTTTGTTGTGTTGGTTGTTTTTTTTTTTTTTAAATAAACGTGTATGAAAATGTATAAAATGCCTTGGGTCTTTTGTCTTCTTCTCAAAAATCTTCTTACCTCAATCATGGCTACATCTTCTTCCTCGTCTGCCTCTTCTACTTCCTCTGGGGTCAAAGTGATTGACGAAAAGTTAGATCGTCAAAGTTGGAACGCTTTGTATCTGCGCCATCCATTTAACATGTTGATCGGCAAAACCGAATTTGTCAAACGATTGATCGAACACAAAACTGATTTGTTTGATCGTCCACCTCAACGTATCGTGTGGTGTTACAAAGAGTGTCAACCGTCTTACACGTTATTGAAAGAAAGTCAAGGAGAAACCATTTCATTTGTGGATGGTATTCTTCACGAAGACGATGGAATCGTGTCTGACGTGAGTCAAACTCATTTAGTTATTTTTGATGACATGTTAGGAGAAGACGAAGAAGAAATTAAACTTTGGTTTACACGAAAAGGACACCATCGTAATGCTAGTATTGTCTACATTACACAAAATTTATTTCAACAAAGTAAAGCCCATTGAACCATTAGTTTGAATGCTCATTACATGGTCTTGTTTAAAAGCCCCAGAGACAAATCTCAAGTACAAGTGTTAGCCAAACAGTTAGGGGCTCCTTGGCTCAATTATGCGTACGACGATGCCACTCAAACCCCTCACGAGTATTTACTCATTGACTTAAAACCTACCACTCCTGACTATTTGAGATTTTGTGCCCAATTGTTTCACCCTTGGGGTCAAGAAGGGGGTCCTGTCATTTACACGTCCCCTTCAGCCCATTTTTAAAAAAACTATAAAAACAGTCACTACGTCATTTCTGTCTCACACTCTTTTTGAGAGAAGATGACTTCCTTTCAATCTCATCCTTCGGCTAAATTGATTCGTGCCTTGTATGGCATCAGTCGTGAAAAAAATGCACAAGTCCGTGCTCATTTGTTAGAAGCGAGTCTTAAAGAAGTGTTAAGATGGTTTACTTTGACAGCACGTCAATTACTACAAGGCATCATTCACATCCCTCATCAAACTCAACGTTTTTTTCAAAAACATAAAGCGGCATTGTCACAACTGGCTGATCCTAGAATCGATTCACGGACTAAAAAACAAATCATTTTAACTCCTGGTGGAAGTGGTTCTTTAGGAGGGGTTATGATTCGTTCCCTTTTGAAATGGGATCCTAATGATGCCCAAGCCAAATCACCTAAAAAGAAGAAGAAAAGTCCCAAGAAGAAAACCAGCCCCAAGAAAAAAAAAAGAAAGGCAGCCCTCAGAAAAAGAAAAGTCGTGCCCAGAAGAAGAAGAAGAAAACCACACCTACCACCACCACCACCACTAACACCCGACGTAAAAGAGGTACTGCAGCCAGGACGCAAACGTACACCCGCAAAACACCACCCTTACCATCACCACCATTACAACAGTCCCTAATGATGACGAGGTCTCCTTTTGCGTCCACCTCTTCCTCTTTGTCTTCTTCTTCTTCACCCTCTTTTACCATGATGCCTGTCAAACCAGACTTAAGATCCGTGTTTCCTAATTTGATGCAAAAATGGAAACCTATTTCTAAAGTCACCCCGTCGGGACCGTCGACTTTAGCTGATTTAGCCATGGCAGCAGCCTCCAACAAAGTACCATCCCCTAAAACCAAAGTCCAAGAAAGAACTGGCATCTTACAAAGTTTAGTGGATTTATCCAAAGATGAATTGAGACGATTTAGTCCATTGAAAACACCTCAACGTCGAGCGAGACCTGTCGTGAAGTTGGTACGTCGTGCAGACAATCAGTGGAGACGTATTCCAGTATAAAATAGAAGGGTGAAAGGCCAAAGACTTCAGACTTACTCCTCCTCACCTCTAAAAGATGGCTCCCAAACGTGTACACCACCAAAAAAAGAAGAAAACCAAAAAAGGACGACTTCCCCCTCGTCTGGCTAAACATTGGGATGTCTTGTCTGTCCTAACCAAATCCAATCCTCCCATGCGAAAACAACTCATTCAAACAGCTCCTAAGGAAATCATCGATACCGTGTGTGAATGTTGTTTGAACGTGTTGAAAGGAACGGTACCTTTGTCCAAGATACAGAAACAAAAATTAGGGAAACATCGGAACGTTCTTCGTCAAATGGTAAAAAAGAAAATACCTCTTCAACAAAAGAAAAAAATGTTGGTGCAACGAGGAGGATTTCTACCTATGTTGATAGGTCCGTTGTTAAAAATAGCCGCTCCTTTGTTAGGAACGATTGCTGGACCACTTTTAGGAGGGGTCATGCGATAACCAAAAAAAGAAGATCAAAAGGACCACCCATCTCTGAAAAGACCACACCTTTTTGGTACCTTTGGATGAAATGGAAGGACGAAAACTGACTTTAGTACCTTACAAACGATGGATGGAATTTCATCGTTGGAACGAACAACGGATACCTCATTTACCACCCAATCCTAATCTTAACGAAATGTCTCAGTTACAACAAGAAATACAATCCCTGATGGAACAAAACAATGTGTCCGAAACAGAAAAATCCCAACGGTACGGTCAACTTTTACAACGTCTACAACTCTTTCGCCAAAAAGCAGTCGACGAAACAGCTTCACCCACTCTGAGAGATTTTAAGGCCCTGATGAAAAGCGAACCTAAAGTGACCACTAAAACAGACACCGGTACAGGGATGACCGTCAAAGAAGAAGAAGAAGAAGAAGAAGAGTTTTACTAACTCCACCTCTTAAAAAAATAAAAAAGTTAGCCACACCGGATTGGATGAAAAAGAAGAGGTCTACCCCTTTACCCTCAGAAGAGAAAAAGAAAGAAGTGAAGAAAGAAGTCAAAACAGAACCGATGACCCCTGTTCAAACTCCCTTTACCCCAGTAGCACGTCGGACACGTAAACAACAATCCAAAAAGATACCTCACGAAGAAAAGAGTATTGGAACTTGGTTAACTTATTCTTGAGAAAAAAATCATGGAGAAACTGTTAGCCACCATTTATTACAATCCTGGTCATTCTGCTGGTTACGGAGGAGTTCAAAAATTATATCGAGCTGCTAAAAGTCAATTGAAAAGTGTACGTTTGCCCGAAGTACGACGATGGTTACAAGAACAATCTACGTACACGTTACACAAACCCATTCGACGTAAATTTTCTAGAAGTACCACTCAAGTGGAAGGGATCGATCATCAATGGCAAGCCGATTTAGCGGACGTCTCTCATTTAGCCACTTACAATCGTGGTCATAAATATTTGTTTTGTGCCATCGACGTGTTTTCCAAATTTGCTTGGGTCGTGCCTTTGACTTCTAAAAGCAGTACCGAATTGGTACGTGCCTTAAAATTGGTCTTGAAACAAAGTGGACGCCAACCTTTACGATGGCAAACTGACAAAGGCACCGAATTTCTAAATCAAGCTTTTCAAAAAGAATTGAAACAAAGACAAATTCATTTTTTTACTACCGAAAATCTTGAAACCAAAGCCAGTATCGTGGAACGATTTCAAAGAACTTTGAAAGAACGCATGTGGAAATATTTTACACATCAACATACTCTCAAGTACATCGACGTGTTACCTCGTTTGGTCAAAGCGTACAATCAATCGTACCATCGTAGCATCGGATGTGCCCCCGAAGAGGTCAGCCCTGAAAACGAAGTGTCTGTGTTTGATAAATTATTTGATTCACCCCAGCAGACCAAAAAAAGGAAAAAGAATAAGACATCCTTGTTGGAGTTAAAGACGGGAGATTGGGTTCGCATCGGAAAAACCAAACGTACTTTTGACAAAGGTTATTTACCTAACTGGACCACCGAATTGTTTCGTGTCACTACCCCCGTCCGTGGACGTGATCCTTCCGTCTATAAATTGGAAGACATGCACGGTGAAGTACTCAAAGGAACATTTTACTTGCCTGAGTTACAACGAGTGACTAAAAAAGAAGACACCTTGTACGACATCGAAAGCATTCTCGAACAAAGAACACGTAAAGTAGGTAAACGACGAGTAGAAGAAGTCAAAGTACGTTGGAAAGGATATCCTCCTAGTTTTGATTCTTGGATTGCGGCTTCTCAAGTCGTCGACTATAAAAAGAAAAAGAAGTAAACTCACAACATGCCATTCAACACAGTAGCCACCCAGACGACTTCAACGACTCCTTCACAGAGTTCTTCTCTTCAAGAATTACAAAAACAACCACTTTGGGTGTGGTGTGGAGAACGTGTGCCTAAAAATCAAATCGTCTTTTTCTGCCAAATTTTTGTAGTGTATTGTGTCATCGGAGCAGCTATTGCCAATTTGAGTTTACAACAAGGAGACAAACAATTGTGGACCATTTTACTGAGCAGTTGCATCTGTTATCTTTTACCCAGTCCCTCTTTGAAATTTACGACAACGACCGACAACAGTCACCACAACAACGCCAGTCCATCTTCTTCTTCTTCGTCCAGTTACCACCACCACCAAAATACCAGTCCTCTTTTGGAACCTTTTGAACATCCTTCTTCTTCTTCTTCTGTCCACTTGAGTGACACCTCGGACACCAGAACCACTTTGGAACTATGAATGACCAATTTTATTTAACGTTACCTAGTGACAGTTCCATGGATGTGTTTCCCAACAACACCTTATGTTGTTTCACGGCCAAATTACCTCAATCCATTCAATTGGATCACGACACTCATTGGGAAGTGGCTTTGGTAGAAATCATTCATCCTACGCAAATCATGAACATCGACGATGGTCAAAACACTTTCATCGTGGAAATCTTGAACAAGGGAGTGCATGATGAGTTGGAGAAAATTCAACCTGGCCTTGAGCATTCCAGAAAGGTATTCACGAAGATGACTCCTCCCTTTGCGAGCCATACCATGAGAATTCCTAAGGGGTATTATTTTAGTGCTAAACATTTGGTGGAGACGATTCAAGCCGTCTTCGAAGCCCAATTTGCCAAAGCCTTGGAAAAAAACCAAAAAGGGGTACGAATCGCTTACCATGATGTGGCACGCCGTTTCATCTTGCAATTTTTTAAAGAGAAGGGGGAACTCACTGACGACAAAAAAGACAAAAACTTACCCGAGCAGGACAGAAAATTCATGACCATTGAATTTTCTCCTGGGTTGTATGCTATTTTGGGTGGAAATAAAAAGTATACTAATAAAAAAGTCGCAAGCAACGTAGAATTCGGAGATGGTTTTCGCACCCCTATCGAATTGAACGTGGGACTGAATTTAATGTTTGTGTACTCCGATGTGGTAGAGTACAACGTGGTGGGCCACACAGCTGCTCCCTTACTGAGAGTCATTCCTTTCAAAGTGGATACTGCTGCTGGTGCGTACGAAGAAGGTGGAAACACGTTTCACGTTCACCGTGAATTTGTACATCCTCATTATCTTCCAGTCAGTAAATCGTATTTTGACAGTGTCCACATTAGTATAAAAGGAGATTTGGGACAAAGTGTGCCATTCATTGACAAAGGAAAAGTCACGGTGAAACTACATTTTCGAAAAAAAGTTCTCTAACGCCTTGTAACTAACCTTCCAAAAAAAAATGTATCCAGTGTACCGAGGAGTGGCTCGACAACGAGGACATGGTTTAGGAGATATGTTAAAATCAGCATTTCGGACGGTAGCTCCTATTTTGAAACCGATGGTAACTCGAGGATTTCATGCCTTAAAAGATGCCGCTTTGACACAAGGAAAAGAATTTTTGCAAAACGTCCTCATCGACAAACAAAATCCTAAAGAAGCCTTTTTGAGAGCAGGCAAAAATGTGTTGATGACCACTGGTAAAGATCTTTTAGGTCTCCGAGAAAATCCTATAAATACGCTTCACGCTTCAGGCTCTGGCATTACTTCACAGCAGCAAGGACAAGGTAGAAAGAGACGACGACATCGAAATCCTTTCAAAGTTCATAAAAGAACACACGGTACTTCCAGAAAGAATAGGAAAAGAAGAAGAACTGGTAGAGAATTAGACGTGTTTGATTATTAAACTGTGAAAATGATGCACCGAGATTCTTGCGAATGTACCAAGTCCGAACTGGATATGTTTACCATGCCTCCCACCATGATGACGATGCAAGAATCCCAATGGGTGGAATTTCATCCTGTATCGTCTTTGTCGGATTCAGCTCCTATCGAATTTGAAATCAAAGGACAAACCGAAGATTACATCGATCTGAATGACAGCTACTTGTTCCTGAAACTCAAAGTGATCAAAAAGGCGGACAGCAGCCTTCCTGATGGCAATTCCAGAGTCGCTCCCGTCAATAATTTCATGCATTCCTTGTTCAGTGGAATAGATTTGTACTTGAATAACAAACTGGTCAGCAGCAGTTTGGATACTTACCCTTACCGTGCTTACTTGGAAAATATATTGACGTATAGAAAAGAAGCCAAGAACACTCATCTGGATGCTTCAGTGGTCTGGAAACCTGACACCGCAGGAGAGAATACCTTCAACGACACAGAGGTGTCAGTACCGGCGAGGGTTGCTGCTGTTGTTGATGGTAGTGGTCATCTTGTTAGAGATATAACTCCAGCAGACCCACACAATGTGGAATTTAACGAGCGTCGAAAGAAAATCAGAGGGAACAGTTTAGAATTGATGGATCGTTTGCATTTGGACATGTGGTTGCAAGACAAGTATTTGTTGAACGGAGTAAATGTACGTCTGAGACTAAATCGCAGTAGTGCCGCTTTCCATTTGATGGCTAATGCTAACGAGTGGAAAACTGTCATCCAAGAAGCCAAACTTTATGTGCGACGTGTAGAAGTCTTACCAAAAGTGGCCAACGACATCAGTCAAACCTTGAGCAGAACCACTGCTAAGTATCCTCTTAGACGTGTGGAAGTGAAAACCTTTACTGTGGCCGCTGGACTCCGATCCATAGTAGAAGATCACATCTTCCAAGGGCAGCTCTCCAAACGATTGATCATTGGTATGGTCAGAAATTCAGCCTTCAACGGAGTCCACGATCAGAATCCGTTCCAGTTTCAGCACTTCAACGTCTCCAAGATAGAAGTCAGTCGAGATGGCAAGACCTTGTGTACCAGACCTTTTTAACCTGACTTTAGCGTCAACGCAAAAAATTACTTACGATCTTACTTGACCCTGTATGAAGCCACGGGACAGTTAGGCACCAACACCAGCTACGGCATTTCGTACGACGATTATGCAGGAGGGTATGCCTTGTGGGGATTTGATTTCACTCCGGACCAAGGCAGCGATGAAGGACATTTCCACCCTATAAAATCAGGCCCCCTTCGAGTGGAACTTCAGTTTACAAATCCTCTACCTGAGACAGTAAACGTCGTCTTGTTTGCAGAATTTGATAATACTCTAGAGATCAACAGTTTGAGAGAAGTAATTCTAGACTATTAGAAGAAAAAAAAAAAAACAAAGATGCAGAACGTAGAACCTATGGAGATAGATGAGGGATTTTGTGAAGTGATTCAACAGTCACCAACTACCACAAAGGATGATGATAATGACGAAGTCATTCATTCAGTACCTCGAATAGAAGAAGAAGAAGAAGAAAACCATTCCGTTCCTGTGTTTACTGGATTTATGGTTTCTCGATGGCCAGAACACGAACAACAGTTAGTGACCTGTTATGCTCAGGAATTGAGTCCAATCATTAACAGTCTGATTAAAGAACAATGTTATGGATGTCAAAACGATCATCCCAGTCAGATACAACACGACCAATGTATGATGTTAACAGGTGAAGAAAAATTGGATGAATATTTGGAAACTGCCTGGAAACAACTCTCAGATGAACACGTGTTGAAACAGTGGTATAAAGTCTTGGTGAATTCTTCTTTTCCTCCACTTACTTCTCTGGAGATCAGACGGATCGAAGGACTCATTCATCAGAGTGCAGAACCTATCCGACGTGAATATTCCTGGAATTACAAGACAGATTCATTCAAGTTTAAAGTCAGGTGTGCATTGGTGACTCAATATTTCCATTGTTGAAGACAAAAACAAAATGGATACCAGGGAACTTCATTACTTATTGAATCGCAGTTCCTATACTTCTTCTTGGAATCCTGTGGTATGTGCTAAAGATGAACTACCTCATCGTAAACCAAAAAACGTTCATGCTTATGTCATCAATACTGACGACAGTGATCTACCAGGAACCCATTGGATTGCCGTGTACTTTCCCAACGATCACTGTGTGGAATATTTTGATTCTTATGGATTACCTCCTTTGGAAAAAGACATCATCGAGTTTATGAGAAGAAATGCCGTCTCGACTCGATTCAATAATGTGAGACTACAAGGATCTGATTCTATGGTGTGTGGACAATGTTGTGTTCATTATCTTCATCAACGCAGTCATGGATATTCCTTAGAACATTAACTGACTTATTTTGATAGTGACTATGTTAGAAATGATGCTAAAGTACAACAATGGTTTTGTCAACGTTATGGTTATCTCTTGTCTTTAGCTCACAATCGTAGTGTACATCAAAATGATGATGTCGATGTAGAAAGTTTAACATTTACTTTACCTTCCCAACGTTGTCAACCTTGTAAATATGTTCCTGTTTGAAAAATTTCTTTGTTAAATGGTTAGTTTTTAAATGTTAGAATAGTTATTGTTGAATAAAAAAAATTTTCTTGATTGTTGAAAAAAAAAATGGTGTTGTGTGGTTTATTTTATTGAATTTGAAAAAAAATAATGAATATGTTCTTTCTCTCTCTTTCTATCGATCTAAAAAAAGTTAAACCTTTTTTTCCTCTATCTATGATCTCCCTGTCGATCTGAAAAAACCTTACCATGTTTTCCATCGCGTCCGCGCGTTAAGCATATAAGGCGGTTCACTGGCCAGTGTAGTCATTCTCGTTGACTCGTCAAGATCTCAACAGTTCCAAGAAGAAAAAAGAAGAAGAAGATGGCTGCCACCAAGATTACAAAGCTGAATGAAGCTATGGTGAACATAATGAGGGTGAAGAATCATTTGATGGAGACCAACCCAGAGAGAAAGGCGATGACGTTCATTCAAATGGCTCATGATCTAGTAGAAGAGGTCCTGAGAGAAGAAATACTTAGAGAAAGAACAGAATGGGAAGCAGCACAACGCCTACAGCAGCAGCAACAAAGACAACAGCAGCAGCAACAGCAACAACTTATGCAGCAGCAGCAGCAGCAGTCCAGCAAACTATTTGACGGCGAAGTCCATTGCAAGATTGACTGCGAGGAATTTGCTTTCTCTTTCACCCGAAAGACACCTGCCTGTCTGAAAGCGGTAAGACCTATCGCTAAACGTGGCCGACCTACTGGAGCTACTGCCACGGCTACATCCACCCTAAGAAGTTAAAAACAAAACATAACTTCTTAAACCCAACGGTCCTTCTTAGGGCCACCCAATCTCTAGAAAAGATTACTACTCTCAAATATTGCCAATATCTATAGGTGTGTTTTATATGTTTGTAATGGTTTTTTTTTCTGATAGTCTACCCCTCAAACAAAAAAAAATCCTTCTCCCCTTATATGATTTGTGTGGTGTGTGATTGATATATAAAAAAAAATTTTTAAAAAAAGGGTTATGTGTGGTGTGTGAAAAAATTTTATATAAAAAATTATATATATAAAAAATAATGGTGAAGTGTGTGTAAGTTTTTTTTAAAAAAATTTAGGGATGGTATGGTGTGTAGGTTTGATTTTTATCAAAAGTAGTTTCTTTTATGTCCGCGCTTTTTAGAGTCAGGGGTCATGGAGTGTAAACTCCGCGAGGCCAAGAATGACGTAGAAAGAATGACGTCTGACGCGGGGTAGTAGGGTGATGTTTTTTTGGGTTTTTTTAGGTGTAAGGGATGTTTTCCTTCACGTCCGCACTTCTAGTATATTAAAACAAAGTCTTCACCGGTTAAGCTATCTAGTTTTATTCAAGAGAATGAACAACGTTGAAATCATAAGACAAGTTAAAGTTCATTTAGAGGTGGCGTGGCACCTCCTCTAAGATCTAGAGAAGAAGGAGAAGGAGGAGAGGGAGAAGGAGGAGAGGGACTGGAAAATTCCCATCAAACCGCACTGGATGATGGAGGATTCCAATAAAGAAAATTGGGATCCCAAAGCGGACCATCTTCCCTTTATCCTAAACTCAAACAAAAGAAGCATGAGTGCAGCTACATGGAGGGGGAGCTGCCCTGCATGTAGGGCAAAGCCAGGGAGGTGCCCACACCTCCTCTAAATGAACTTTAACCAAACAAAAAAGAATCCAACGGTCCTTCTAAGGACCAATCTTTTTCAAGAAAGATTAATTCTATTCCCTCCCTCCCTCCCGTTGTCCCTATAGAGACCCCCGCCATGTTAAACTCCCCTTGACCCTGTAGAGGCCCACCCGCCATGTTTTTGACCCTGTAGAGGCCCACCCGCCATCTTGACCCTGTAGAGGCCCACCCGCCATCTTGACCCTGTAGAGGCCCATCCAAAAATCTTGACCCTATTTACCCCCACCCTACTACTGAGATATTTCTATTATCACGGGCATTAATTCGACAGCTGTTGTTAATATATTGAATAATCATTGAAAGCCCAAAACGGTTTGTGCAACATAGGTACCGCAGTTGCTGATATTTGATCTAAGACAGACTAAGTTTGAAATTGCCACACAGTTACTCGCCAAATATGAAAAGAGTTACCAGAGACGTTTGAGTGAAATTGTCACATATATTAACACATGGATATCCTTTTCTTGTACCCGACTTGAGGTACCTACAGCTGACTCTGCTAGTGTAACTAGATAGTTTTATTCCTCCAAAGTGTTGCCAAACGTTATGGAACACTAGCAAAACACCCGTCCGCGTACGGACGCCAGAGATATCTATCTACTCTATAATAACGCACCGGCGCAAAAATCCGCTGTCGTGACTCCCTGAACGAGTAGAGCATCCAAACTTTGACACATCCTCCATACAGCCATATTTACCTCCAAGCGATTTTTGGCTGAATCCTTTTATCAAATATTGGATAAGGGGCAGACGATTTGAAAGCCGCCACGCGGCTTAAAGTGCAGTTTACCAGTGTATGAAATTTATTCAAAAAAGTGAATAAAAAATGGCATTTTAATAAATGGATAATCAGACTGAGAAAGTGTGTAGAGGTGCATGGGGAGTACCGTGAGTAATGCACTGACATACTGTTAACTAATAAATAACTTTGTTTTACAGCGCACTGATATTCAAAACTTTTCAATTATCCCTTGTGTATATATATATATATATATATATATATATATATATATATATATATAAGTAGTATCATGTGTGCATCCTGTGTTAAACAGGGTAAAAGGATTATATAGCCAAAGGGGAATTTAACATTAAGTCGCCATGTTGAAATGTATAGGGACAAGATGTAATGTGTTACAAGGTATATGTTGCACATGATGATTTTTTCTGATTAGAATTGGTAACAGTGTAATACATTGAGTCTATAGTATAGGACGGCACTTTACAGCCAAACGGAAATCCTATGTTAAACAGGCTAAAAGGAGTATAGAGCCAAACGGGAATTTAATATTAGACTGCGATGAAGTGTATAGAGAGAGGATATAATGTATTATAAGGAATAGGTTTCACATGATGAGTCTGTGTGGTTAGAAAATGTCACCTTGTTAGATGTTGCTTTTGTTGGGTGGGAATAGGTGGAGTCTAACAGAAATTGAATGCACTCACTAAGAAATTGATACACATATTATTGGCAGTATATTTTATTATCAAGTCAGGCACATTTTCATTCTTCAGTTCATGACAAATTTGCCACCCCTAGCATTTACTGTATTGTAAGCCAAAAAGCGGAGAGAGGGGGAGAGGGAGGTTTAGAATTTTGGTCATTTCTAAATTTAACATTCCCACTAAAATATTGCTACGTATCCGAATTGTATTTCAAACCTATTTAGTATCAAGGCAGGAACATTTTCCTTCATCAGTTGGTGATAAATGTTACAATTCTGCAAAGCTGTACACTGACTGACCTCAGTTCGTTCTACATTTATAAAGATGAGTGAAATTGTGTCTGTTTTGTGAGAGCGGTGTTCGATGTTACCAATTCATAGCCAGCACATTTTGCTACAGACATATTGACAGTCAAGTCAGAAATTTTTTTTTTTTCATTAAACCAGTACAAATCGTGCTTTGACGTAGATTGAAGACAGTCTCCAAGGAGAGAAATTGAGAGATAGATAGATAGATATATA
The DNA here is from genome assembly GCA_029931535.1 of Margaritifera margaritifera. Lineage (NCBI taxonomy): Eukaryota > Metazoa > Mollusca > Bivalvia > Unionida > Margaritiferidae > Margaritifera > Margaritifera margaritifera. The sequence goes on from JAQPZY010000702.1 coordinate 273,263, forward strand.
GATAGATAGATAGATAGATCGATAGATAGATAAACAGATAGAGAGTGAGTATTTGTGAGTATCGTATTCATACGATAGAGAGATTGTGTGCGTGTGTATGTGTTAATATCTTATCCATACTTAAAAGAAGCAAATCAAGACACTACAATTTATATATATATATATATATATATATATATATATATATATATATATATATATATATTCATCTGTAATGAAACCACAATGAAATTTCAAAAACACATCCCAAAGTCAATTTTTCTTCCTAATTTTGCATCAGTACATATTCTATTACACTACTGGCACATATGCTATAGGAACCCAGAATAATCTCACATGATTGAATTGCGGCGACACAAAGGTAACACTGTTTATCATGCGTAGATGGAATGATCTCACAAAAAGCCGCTATTTTTCTGTCAGCCAATAGTGTTTGCCAAAGAAAATAATTCAATTTTAATCTATTTTCATTCATCAATTTCTGACAGATTGACCACATTCCACCCTAGTTTTATAAACACACTGACTTCTCTGTGAACTTATTCAAGGCGCAGAGTGAAATTGCGACTCTCACTGACGACGGTCGAAAATCGTCTGAGACAGATTGGGTCTCTTAAAATGTTTTTAACCTGGCTACACTCAGTATAGGAATCATATCGTTTTAATCTCACAATATTGAATTGAGTGAATACTGCATTTCCTCTCATAAAGTCTTGCATTAAAGATAATCCGTAGGAAACAGAATATTCCATATTTGTCATGCTAGTACATTTCTGTGCACATTTGAACATATTCAGTTTGCCATATGAGTAAGTTGAGACCGTGCAATGCCTTATTTCTTTGCACTAACACATTCATGTAAGGGTAGTCCTAACAAGATTTTTCTATCCGAAAATTAACCTTTTCTCGCTGACTCCCGAAGTTTCTGTGTCACTGATTATTATAGTAGCCTATTTTAAATTTAAGAAAATGCTACTCTTTGATTTTCATAGTCCCAAATGATTAAAAACATGTTTTTGAGTTGCATGGTGATATTGTTCAATTTCTATAATTTCTAAATATGAACGTCCCTTGTTGTAATAAGAAGGTCAAAGTAATCCAAATCCACCCACATTTCCAATGCTGTGTGACTGCCGATTTTGTAATAAGAAGGTGGAGGTAATCCAAAACCACCAATGTTTATAATTCTGTTTGAGTCCCTGTTTTTGCAATAAAAAGGTGGAGGTAATCCAAACCCACCAACGTTACTAATACTTTTTGAGTCCCTCATTTTGGAATAAGAAAGTGATGGTGTTAATCCAAACCCACCAATGTTTCTAATGTTGCTTCAATCCCTCTTTTCGTAATAAGAAAGTGGTGGTATTCCAAACCCACTAACGTTTATAATGTTGTTTGTGGCCATGTCATAATGTAATTGATAGTAAATTCTGGGTTGAGTTTAAATGCATTGATATATTCCCGTAAATAGGAATTATAATCAAATTTCAAAAAACATATTCCAATAGTCCATGTTTCTTCTTAATTGTGCGTCAGTACATATTATAATACACAATTGTCACACACACACACACACACACAAACACACACACACACACAGATACACACACACTATAGGAATCCATGGATAATCGCACTTGATTAAATTGATTCAGTACAACGGTAATACTATTTTCCAATCGTCGATGGAATGTTCTCACTAAATTCCACTACTTACTGTAAGCCAGTTATGTTTGACAACCGACCAGTCAAATAATCCAATTTCAGTTGTTTTTCACGAAATGGCAGTAGCTTCATAAGCAGAACTTAACTTCCAGAAATTAAACATTTTTCTTGTAAGGCTGTTTGTGAAAACAGCAGACCCCAAAGTCAGTTCATTTTTCGTGACATTCAATACTTCTTCGAGTTCGTTGTTATATCTTGGAATAAAACATTGATTATACTTTTGAGTGTCATAGTTTTTCCCAACATTCGGTCTTTTTATGCTAGTTTAAAAATCGAAAAATGATTTTGAGTTGGCGTTTCACTTGATTCTGCACAAAGTCTCTGTAAATGCGTTCTCGCAGCTCCAAAGGTTGATTCTAAATGTGTTTTTCTAAATCACTCATACGAGCAGGTAATCGTACAATATTTATGTAGGATCATATGCTAGGGTGCAATAGTAAAGGACAGGTTTTTCACTAAACTGTGTGTTACTGGTCTGTTTTCTCCTGTCTTAGAGGTTTTAGTTATTTGATATTGTGGACAATTTGCTTTAATACAACGTGGAGCCTATCTCAAAGCATAGTCCTGATTATAACATATTGTGGAATGTCAACCATTCTCGCTCATATGAACAATATTTTATCCTGGTGTCGGTACCGAAATACAAACAGAATCTATGTTGAGGTTGAAATCGAGACAATAAAATCCCTGTCTTGAGATTAAAATGTAAATCGTCTGTTCATTATTAGTCTTCTGCCAAAAATAACAGAATTATCTAAGTAGTATAAAGGGTATGTATTTTTGATCACCATGGCGATTATGCAAAATTGACATGGATTAGTCAGATTCGAGGTATTGTTGTACAAATTAAAATCCTATGATCTACTATGCAATACGCAATTATCTACTATCCAACACGCCGTTTGGTGTGACCATCATTTAGTTATCTGCAATCCAGTACCGAGTGATCTACTATCCAACACCCACAACATACCATTACAGTAATATTCGCAAACAGGGGGTCATGCGGGAATTAACATTAGCCCATAGGTTTACATGTGGCGCCCTTGGGGGTCAAGAAGAAATCCTATGTTAAAATTATTTATAGGATTAACATTAGCCGCCACTTTTCGAGTCATACGAGAAATTAACATTGAGGGTAAATGGCAACATTGTTAGAAGCGGTTGACCTCAGATGTGGTTAAATTGTTACATTGTTAGAGCTGACCTCAATATACGCTACATGGAGGTCTACGGAAAAAGCTATGCTAAAATTGTCTATAGATTTAACATGTGCGCCCTCCTTTGGGTCATAACGAGAAATCCTATGTTAATTGTTTTAGTTATAGGCCGTTTCCATGTTGAAAAATATATGGGGTCATGCGGAAAATGTAACGTTAAACTTTTTTTTAATATGCAATCCAACACACACACCGTACTATCTAGCAACCCACTTTTGGATTACATACAAACATCTGCTTTTTGATTACAATCCATATTACACTTCAAAACTTTTTTATCACTATCCAACAACCGCCTTTGATATTCTATCCAAATACACACTTGTTCATATACTACCGAAGCACCCGCTTTTTTATTATAATCCAAAACACATTTTTGTATTCTATCCAAACACACACTTTTCAATATGCTGTCCAAGCACCTGCGTTTTGATTACTATCCAGCGAGAAGGGTAGGAGTGCTATTGGATACAAACATACTATCCAACGAAAAGGGTAGTGTGTTTATATACGCGCTATAATTACAAATACACAAATATACTATCACACAAGTGTAGGAGTGTTTATAGACCCATTATACACTCACACAAACATGCTATCACACTGGAGTAGGGTTTTAAGTTTTAGTTTTAAACATAGACATGCACAAACATACACAAACATAAACACAAATTGGAAATTGGCAATGACTGTGTACAATCGCTCTTTTCTAGAGATCTGGGTGGCCCTAAAAAGGGCCGTCGGGGTTATTAATCAAAAAAAGAGGGCAAACACATACTGCACCTCTTGACTGTTCTTCTCCGCAAAGTTTGTCTCACTGCCGGTCCGTAGACTAAGACCCTATTCAGGCACCCTTGCCTCTCCACATACATCCTTCTTTTCCATATGGCTGTCTCCGTAATCTTCATGATTGCCCATGATGTCCTCACATAGACTAGATAGTCTGGGTTGAACCGTATACTGCTAACGATGGTGCATGATTGAACACTGGGACATCTTAAATGGGTTGTCTTGAGAACAAGTCACAAAGTAGGACAATGCCCTTGTATATATAGTCTAAGACCGGATCGAAACGGATTGAAATGTTACACCAACAAGAACGGGCTTAACATAATTCAGTCAGAGTGTGTTGTCTTTGTTCCAATTAGAAGACAGCGGACGCGTGACGTCACTTTCAATATATATGCACACAAGCTTTCCTACTATTTATCATTATACAATACCTATGGCTGAAGCGAAGACAATGTATTAGGGTGCGTCTGCCGCGGATACATCGTATACTCTGAGTGATAGTACAATGACTAGCATTACTACTGGTGCTGTAGTTAGTATTCTTCTTCCAGAAGATGGTGACTTCAATTTAACTTTTGCTGATTACCTATCCTCTCCTCAAGAATGTTTGCCTGCGGCAATATTACTGAATTCATCTCCTTCTCCATCATTACCAATGTATGATGATTTCAGAAAGAAACAAGGAAGAATTGGAGAGTATTTTGCAATGTCGGACGAAAGAAGAACAAGTACGTATTTGCTCAACAGTAGCAATAAGAGGAAAAAAGAAAGCGAGAAGAAGAAGAGGATATTAAAACTTTGAACAGTCAACAGAAGGAAGAGAGTGAAAACAAAACGGTGATATTGTTACAAGACATTTTGGCAGAGTTAAAGCACCTAAGAGAAATATATCAGACTTTTTAGCTCAACCCAAGAGAAAGAGACGATTACGATCCAAGACTTCTAAACAACCTTCTATGACACCATCGATGGCCACTACTGAGATGCCAGCAGCAGAGCTGACTACAACAACAGGAGTAGGACTTGGACTTGGAAAAGGTTTAAGGCTTAAGACGTTGAAAAGTCCATACTTTTTTTTCTTCAAAAACTCCAATGGTCATTTTTAGTGCTACTCATACATCTTAGAAAAGAGATAATCCTCAATGATTGCCAAATCAAGTAAAATTTATATCCCTCCATGATACAAAATGTGTGTGTGTAAATGTGCTACGGTATCTTATCCATACAAAAATGTCATAATCAACAATAGTAATTATATGTAAACAAATTGCACATTTTACTGTTTTTTTAAACAAGCAAGCTTATGTCTTTCTCTCTCACAGACGCACACACACAAATGCACACGAATACAAGCAACATCACACTGACACACACACACACACACACACACACACACATATATATATATATATATATATATATATATATATATATATATATATATATATATATATATATATATATATAATAAAGAAATAATGCTATCATGCTAGATAAATATTTTTTAAAAATTGTCTTCTACTGAGTTTCGAACCCGTGTCCACTTTCTGCACCCATCGCCTTGCCTGCACGCACCTTGCGCATACCCTCAGTTAATGCACATTCCCCAAAAAAAGGATGGATCATAGTCATGGATATAGGTATTCGTGCGTAGCAGATACACTCGCATTGCTAAGTTTCCTGGATTTGTACTGGGCCTTTCAACAGGTTTTAATATAAGGATATAAAGTAAACATTTGTGATATTTCATATCGTGCCCTATCTTTCACCGAAGATAATGTTACTAAGTCAGGTATCAGCATCACATTATTCTCTTTCTTCTAGTTTCCATAACACAAATTAAACTAATGACTTAGCCAGTACGACTCGCATATATGCTAGTACCTCAGGGCCATTTGTGCCACTAAACTCATCACAATTTTTTTAAAGGTTACAGTTTGTACTGCGATATGTCCGATTTATTTTGTCCATCACTTCTGTGTATCAAAGATTACGACTTTTATCATCACGAGTCTGTTATGTTATGTTGTCGCAGGTTGTATTATTACACAAACTGCACCGATAACCACATTTAAGTTAGTGCATAGTTATAATTATTAGACCAGGTAGATACATAAACCTAAACAACTCAGTTGTAGCTTGTTCTCTGATGAGATTGAAGTAGTTTTTACATACGTACACGTATTCTCTCTCTCTCTCTCTCTCTCTCTCTCTCTCTCTCTCTCTCTCTCTCTCTCTCTCTCTCTCTCTCTCTCGCAGCGTACCCTACCCATACCCGTTGCATGGGACATTATATATGAACTACAACACCGCAAAACGGCATTTATCAGTTACTTATAACGTATTCTAATAGTATTTATATCTACTTTAATTCTTACAACAGTTAGGGTAACTTCACACATGCTGATTTCACTAACTCAAACCCATTCAACCCAGGTTTTTTTTACTTCCAGGTGCTAATGAATCAGATACATGAAAAATATTTAATACCAGCTCCATGTAAATTAAAACATGCTTATTCACTATTACAAATTCATCTACACCTACTACAACTCGTGACTTCGCTACCTTTACTAACAACCCTCATCTTAATAGTATCACTATTAAAACGAGTTTTGTCAGGAAGCTGTCCACTTTACGGATGGCTTCCTGATGGATGATTCTCGTCCGGAAGTCACTCAGAGTTCGTGATATCTGAGTCTATCTCAGTAAGTAGGTGAACTCATGTATTGGGGATTCTGGGGAAAAACAACTTCAGAACAGTCATAAGGTTCTGCCCAACCAAAACAAGTTTTTTTTGACAGTGTATCTGAAAAGATGGACACAAATAACCACTATTACAACTATAGATGATGCTCGTGCTATTGTATATAATTTGTACCATGTATCAGGCGCAGGCAAAAGAATTGCTGCAAAGAATTTGGTAGTGAAATGTAACCTTATTTTAGAGAGGTCTTGCACCCCTATTCCCGAATGTCAGAACATCCATACCATCATTTGTATATTGAACGTCTCCACCCCCTCCCCTCGCCCCACCCCCTCACCTCGGATGAAGCCAAAACATAATAATGCATTACAAGCGAGGGGTAAATGGGTTGGGGTCGAAGTGGCATTATAACCTTGTTAGCCACTCTCACTTGTGTAATTTGCAGACAAATCTTGAATAAATTAAATCATTGTACTACATAGAAATACCCTTACAAATACTTATGGACAAACAGCAATGAACAAGAGAAATTAATATAACGAGTTTGTCTGTCGCTCAATCCTCGACATTTTTATGTTACTGCAAACTATTGGTGTACCTTACGATGATGACGAATTTGCTGCTGCTTATGATGATAATTTGTTAACGTCGGAGTACAAATCGATTAGGCGCAATTGTCTAACATTTTTAAACAATTCTTCCATGAGACAGAGTAATGTAACTTTTATAAATTCAACGCTTTATTTTGTGTTTATTGTTTGTCTTGTTTATCTCTGTTTTGTAATTGCCTTCGACAAAGATTCAGTGGGAGTCGAAGGCGCTTGGGCTAGTTTATATATTTATATGTGTGTGCATGTGTATATAAATGTGTGTGTTTCTACTTTTTGGCCAGGACAAAGTGTGTGTGTGTGTGTGTGTGTGTGTGAGAGAGAGAGAGAGAGAGAGAGAGAGAGAGAGAGAGTGAGAGAGAGAGAGAGAGAGAGAGAGAGATAGAGAAAGATTTTACCCATCCAAATGATCAATTAACTCAGCGAGCTTCTTATGTGCTCGAATATATAACATATTTTTGTGGGCAATCGTTATAAAGACCTCTGCTGACAAAAGGCTCTACACAGCATTTTACTTAGATAATACAGAATATTGTTTGTAAAATCCAGTTTGACCAAAAATAGGTTCTGTAAGTAAAAGTGTCTACAATTTATACAACCCACTACTTATTCTTGAACATATAAAAACAAACAAAAACCATTCTTCCTAACTGGCTAATAAACCTGGCGAGAGAGAGGTTAACATATTTGATTCAGATCCTTTTTCACTGGGTTTATTTGTTGCTTTCATGGAATTTTACTTTCATCATATCCACCATAATGGTTCCTCGAGACCTCCTGCAAACGAAACGTTTTCTCGCAATTACCATTTTGAAGATACTGAGGAATATGGTCAGTTTGGGAGCCCGCTGTAATAATACAACGATACAAATCTTCCAAAAATGAATAGCCCCCTCCTTCGGAAACGTTTTGATACATACGTTACGTATTTTCACCCAATCAGCGACATTCATTCTTTTAAATACGGTAGTTAATATTCCACCACACATAGGCTTAATCTGTTCCTTGTAAAAAAATTAGTTATCTGTGACCTATTAAAGGCTAACACTGATATGTTTACTTAGATGATATTGATTTTCCTTTTCAGCTTCCACTTCTGATGGTAATATATTAACTGACTTTAAATCAACGTGGGCAGGTGAGTCACTATATTATAATACCAACGTTAATTTCACATGTATGCAATCGAATGTTTCTCCTTGCAAGATGTTCTACCATAAATTACGTCTATGGTAGTGATTATGATTTCATTGTTCATACTAGACTGCGCTTGATGAATGTATTCGAAGTTTAGTTTTTTTTTTTTTTTTTTTTTTGTTTTACTTTGTTCTTTTTAAAGATGCAAAGGAAAGACGAGATTTAAAGCAAATTCTCAAACGGTCAAAATGTAGCATTTTGCTAGGATATAAAAACCATTCGTAATATAGCGTTATGAAAAAAAAAACAGTTTTAGAAAGCCGCTTGTCATTGCTTCTGTTTCCATGCTGCTTGAATGAAGTTTTCGAAACTTTGTGAGCAAAATAATTAGCTAATGCCGATGTGCAATAAGGCCTTTTCTGTTTGTTTTTTTCTGCGTTAATTTATTTGGCAGGTTTTTAAAAAATGTTGCTAGAACGGGTAATTTTGATATGTCAAGGTTTGGAAAGGAGGTGATCATCACATCTCTTCCTTTGCTGCTTGAGAGGTTTCATTTATATTTTCTATTCGAAATAAATTTAGTGGTAATGCGCTATAAGGTTGTATCTTCATTTTTTGAGGGAGAATTTCAAGAAAAAGTAGCGATACATTGGTCCAGTTATACTTTATGCAGTAGCTATCACTTCATTCTAAACATCTGGAGGGATTCTAGCGAATTGTTTGGACTCAGTTGGTGCTTTTGAAAATGACGAAAAAGATGGTACCATTTTCGTATGGCACGTTCGGGTACATTTCTGTAAAACATTTGTTTTAAAATAGCTTTTCTCGAGAAATATAATTTCAGGTGGAATATTTCCATTACATTTACAATCTGTATCTAAATCTTTGCTGACAGTTTATGTTACGGAAGTGGTTGATCTAAATGTTCAATTATTGATCATGAACATGCGAGGATATACATATCTGTGACTGCATTTGTATTTATTTATTTTCAATTGTCGTGTAGAATGACCTGAGATAACAAGATTAATGACAGAACCAAGCCTTCATACTGAGTATGTTTTTGTTCATTCATTTCCAAATTATTTAAAACCGAAAAAGGGGTTTTATTTAAACAAGAAGACAACACAGAGATATTAGTAACTAAAATTTGAGATCAAATCTTAATCCACCGGTGTATCTACTCAGTGATGAAGTTTTCTGCATGCTTTAATTCATGGTTTCTTTTTCACACGGGTATATTTCATACACAATTAAGTACGACTGTATTTGTGAGAAACTGTGTTTAAGTTGGTAACGGAAAAATGTATATACCAAGCCTAAGATTAGACAGCGTAAAGGTGGAAATTATCTGCATTTCTCGAGACATTATCCTAAAAGATAATTTGCCCAAGGACGCACTATTTATCCCCTCTCTTACATTTATGAGATAAATTATTAATGTACCTGTCTATTCCTTTATGCCTTGCTCATTTCTGAACACTTCTTTCATTACAGCAAAGAGCACCACTGGAGAAACAAGTCGAACAGGACATGCCACAACGATTGCTTTACCTACTGCTACTACTGAAAAACCTCCATCAGGTAAGGCGGGTCAACGTTATTTATTTAAGCTATATTGTTTTAAATTTAGTTCTCAGATGTTATTATTCTGTAATGTTTGCAGCATATATAACGAGTATTGGTGCTGAATAAAATGCATCAACAGCAATGTCAAGCATCAATGATAAAAATGATGTAGCATTTACCATTTCAAGTGAAAATAATTCAAAATTACTTTCGGATTAGTACGCCAAGTGAGCTGGAATCTAATTCATGCCATATTAGTAATTGAGAAACGGACCATACATTTATCATTAAAAGTATCATATAAAAGCATTCAACAACAGTTTATATTTCCCGTGGGATACAATACTAAAAAAACTCATACTGTCAGGATATTATATTTAGCATCTCTCAATGAATATACCAATATTACAAATGCTATGTCAATTAAGGTTCATTCCGGATGCAACCTATCTATAGAGATTGTGATTGTCAGAATACAAACTATCTCTTTAACAAACTTACTAATTACAGTGCATAAGTTGTCAAACTAGCCAAAGCGTTTCAGAACCTTCTGGACGCTGTTCCAAATACAAACAAAACAAAAACAAAATAAAAGCAAAAGGAACAAATACAACAATCAACACAAACATTACGTGAATAATTTAAGACTCTACGCGGTTTCAGTTTTACATATATATGCAGAGGCCAACAGATAAAGCGAAAATCAAATTAAAAGTCTAAAGAATACTATATAAGGAAACTTTTTTTTGTGAAATATATTCCTTACCAACATTTGTTACCTTATGTTGTGACCTCTTTCCCGAAAGTTATCCACTATATATTGTCATATTGTTAATCCGTATCGCAGTACCATCAGCACTCTTGTTAATAATTGCGCTCTTACATGTTTGCTTATCTAAATGCAATGCATCAAAACTCATACGCTGCACTTTTGAAGTAGACATGTGGCGATATTTTCCAAAAACATTCCAATATTGAAATATTCAGTTGATATGAATACAAAAGTATTTTCAATTGTTTATTATGGATGACATTGTATCGTCTTTACTGGGGGGTTGGGGGTGGGGGAGGGGATAGAATAATTGAACTTTCTTATAAGTTCAGTAGAAAGTTTTTATCAGACTACAAATACATATGTAATAGCACTGTTGAATCTCTTGACTACATTGAATAATTGCTTCTAATAAATGTTTCGGAACTTAAGACGGTTTTTAATTTTGTGCCAGTGTATACTGTGAGAATTAAGAAGCCTCAATATTTTTATATTTTTAAAGTATGTTAAAAACACGAGAAGAATTGAATTTGTCAAGTCCCACAAGGTACAAGAGATTCAAAACCTTTTTTTATTTCGTACTATTTACTGATGTCGTTTGTATTTGACAGATAAAGCCAGAATTATAGGATAGATTTAATTTAGGTATGTTTGGCAGAACTGTTATAATTTGTTCAAGATAGATTTCCTCATCTTCTGTTTTGTTCCTAATTATTTTAGAATAAATAAAGCTATGTGTTGATTTTCACCAGTAATGTACTAGATTACAATTAATAATCAATTGAAAGACAGACTTATTCAAAATACTGCTAAATCAGTCCACAAGACAATACTTGATGTCAGCAAATACTGGTAGGTCAATTCACAGGACAGTAATTAAGGCCAGTAAATACCGGTAAGTAAGTCCATAGAACAGTACTTGATGTCAGCAAATACTGGTAAATCAGTCCACAGGAGAGTGGTTGATGTCAGCAAATGCTTGTGATTCAGTCCACGGAACAGTACTTGATGTCAGCAACTGCCGGTAAACGAGTCCATAGGACAGTACTTGATATCAGCAAACACATGTAGGTCAGTCCACAGAACAGTACTTGATGTCAGTCAATAGTGGTAAGTATGTCCACGGGAGAATATTTGATGCCATTAAGCCATATTTTATTCGAAATAAGTAACCAGCGATTAGTTTGGAAATTCTCAATTTCATCAAGCGTCTGTTCTATTTTGAAAGGTTAAATTTTATATTTGTTATATTACAGAAATACAAATGTACGCTTGATACAACAAAAACATTTTTGCTCCGATTCAGCCAATCATTTGCTTCACATTCTTATTTATTCAGTTTTATTTTTCACTAATATGAATCTGTTCTTATGTTGGTTTATCTACCTTTATTTGCAGATAAATATGACCTAGGGCTAGAGCTTAATTTAAAAGTTGAGATGGAGTACCAACAGGCATATGGAGACAAGACATCAGAGGAATTTAGGTGTTTAAGCACCAATTTCAGTGTAGCCGTAAGCAATGATTTATATTTAGATTAAACCTCAACATGCTTGGGTGGGAACAATTGATACCTTTGGGCAAGGTAATGTTTGAAATCGGGTTATTCATTAATAATTTATGTCCATTGGACACAGCTGTATCTGATCTTCAGATGGAATAACTGCTGAGTGTAAACCGCTGCTTTGGGCCAAAATGAAGTTAAAGGACATCCCATCAGCTTGATATGCACCACTTAAGACCACTGGTAAAGGCAACGGTAATCCATCAGCCCAAACGTGATATTCGTCACAGTTATGATTTATCGAAAGACACTCATGTATTTTTGCCTCTCATCGGAAAAAGAACGCCTTAGAAATATTACGGAAGCCGCTATTGCACACACTGGTAGATTTTGTTTTACTTACCGCCGTCTTGTTACGTCACTCTTCGTCAAAGTGTCCTCCATGGTCACTTATCGATTGACGTGATTTCCTCTCGGACGAAACATTCCTGGGTTTCTCTTTTCAAGTTTGAGTCTATTGTATAACTTTATTTTACTTACAATAATAATTACAGAAATGTATCATCATGATTTCGGTGCGATACTTCCTGACCTTGTATACTTAATCATTTGACTAAACAATACATTTTCCGATGATTTTTCCCCTTTTCTTCTTTGTATCACTCCATCGAAGTAATCATTTGGACCTAATGTAGCGTGCCATTCCGTAAGTGTTTCATTATAGTAAACAACATTTCATCCTCGTTATATTGTACCCTGATGAGCAATCATGAAATTAAAATGGATCCATGAAAAAGAACACGATGATTAAACAATTGCCTCGTCCAGTTTGAAAGCAACAATAAACATTTAGTAGATTATTTTAAATGTGAATGTATTCTCGATATCTCTTAGTAATTATACAGTTTAAATTTTGTTCTAATTTGAAAATGTATCTCTCGCAAAAGTTTGCTACGTCAAGCGCATTCTTCACAATTTATTTCAATTTTTCTCCCGTATTTAAATATACACAATATGCAATCTATAAAACTATCAATCAATACCAATCTGTAATTCCGAGAGAGTGTAGCGTACGCAGTTTTGAATGATGGACAGAAATAACGATGAAATCATATTTTTGTAAGGAAACGTTCATATATTGAGAAAGTAATCATTATATGGGTTTCAGACTCGCAATAGACAAAATCAGCGCAATGTACGTTTTGAAAGACCCATTGAATATGTAACAAAACACATACAAACTATCTAAAAATACTTACACCAGGCTAATCTATGAACATTTTTCTTTGTATTTCTTTCTCTCTAATATATATATATATATATATATATATATATATATATATATATATATATATATATATATATATATGTATGTATGAGTGTGTATCCACCCATGCATATATTATTAGTCTGTATTAATTTTGTTTAAAATACAAATATTTTCATTTTATTCCAGTTATCTGAAAATTTCAGGTCCATTTGTGGCTTCCATTGGATCGAGATATTACAAATTCAGTAACTATTTGTTTTTCTTAACATTACATTTCCTATTAAAGTAATTTCAAATGTCTCACTACAAACCTTTGGCAGGTTATCTATATACTTAAGAAAATAATTCGGTTACATTCTAAATACACGAAAACAGATAAAGAGATGGGGCGTTGGTTAGAATTTTATGCACAAATTATTGTAACACCAATTCTGATTTCGAAAAGGGAATCTGCAAAACCGTACAAATGCTATTGAAATACCAGCTATTAAAGAAGTCATTTATCATCTTTTCTTGCAAACATTATTTCTGGCTCATATTTCGTGCCGATCGAAACTCAGAAGTTTGAATATTTCTTAGAGGCTTTCCATATTTTGTTTTCCGTCAACTGAATTTAAGATTACTATCCCACTCTCATGAATATGGTCTCTAAATAGGAATACTGTCCCATTGCTATGAATATAGTCTCTAAAAAGGAATATTGTCCCATTGCTATGAATATGGTCTCAAAATCGGAATACTATTTCACTGCTATTAATATCGTCTGAAAATAGGAATACTATCACATTGCAATTAATATGGTCTCTAAATAGGAATATTGTCCCATTGCTATGAATATGGTCTGTAAATAGGAATACTGTCCAATTGCTATGAATATGGTCTCTAAATAGGAATACTATTCCACTGCTATGAATACTGTCACATTGCTATTAATATGGTCTCTCAATAGGAATGCTGTCCACTGTATGAATATGGTCTCTGTATAGGAATACTGTCCAATTGCTATGAATATGGTCTCTAAATAGAAATACTATCCCACTGCTATGAATATGGTCTCTAAATAGGAATACTGTCCCATTGCTATGATTATATGGTCTCTAAATAGGAATACTGTCCACTGTATGAATATTGTCTCTAAATAGGAATACTGTCCCATTGAAATGAACATGGTCTCTAAATAGGAATACTGTCCCATTGCTATGAATATGGTCTCTAAATCGGTATACTATTTCACTGCAATGAATATGGTCTCTAAATAGGAGTACTATCCAATTGCAATTAGTATGGTCTCTAAATAGGAATAATGTCTCACTCCTATGAATATGGTCTCTAAGTAGGAATACTGTCCCATTGCTCTGAATATCGTCTCTAAAAAGGAATTGCAATTAATATGTTCTCTAAATAGGAAATCTATCGAACTGTTGTGATTATGGTCTCTAAATGAAAATACTCGTCCCATTGCTATGAATATGGTTTCTAAATAGGAATACTGTCCCATTGCTATGAATATAGTCTCTAAACAGGAATACTATCCCATTGCAATTAGTATGGTCTCAAAATAGGAATATTGTTCCACTGGTTTTGAGTATCGTCTCTAAATAGGAATACTATTTCACTGCTATGAAGATGGTCTCTAAATCGGAATACTTTTTCACTGGTATGAATATGGTTTCTAAATAAGAATACTGTCCCATTGCTATGAATATGGTCTGTAAGTAGGAATACTGTCCCACTGCTATGAATATGGTCTCTAAATAGGAATACTGTTCCACTGATATGAATATAGTGTATACATAGGAATACTATTTCACAGCTATAAATATATTCTCTAAATAGAAAAAAAAATTCACTGCTATGAATATAGTCTCTAAATAGGAATACTATATCACTGCTATGACTATATTGTCCAAATAGGAATACTATTTCACTGCTATGAAATAATATCCCAATCCCGTGAATATTGTCTCCAAATAAGATTACTATACAACTCGTATTAATATAGTCTCTAAATAGGAATACTGTCCCATTGGTATGAAGATAGTCTCTTAATAAGAATTATATTTCACTGCTATGAATATGTTCTCTAATAGGAATACTGTCCCATTGCTATGAATATATATTCTGAATAAAAATACTATCCCATTTTTATGAATATGGTCTCTAAATAGGAATACTGTCCCATGGCTATGAAATTGGTCTCTAAATAAGAATATTGTCCCATTGCAATGAATATAGCCTCTAAATAGGAATACTATCCCACTCCCATGAATATTGTCTCCAAATAAGATTACTATCCCACTGCTATGAATATGGTCTTCAAATAAGATTACTATACCATTGCTATGAATATGGTCTCTACATAAGAATACTATTTCACTGCTATGAATATGCTTTCGAAATAGGAATACTATTTCACTGCTATGAATATGGTCTCCAAATAAGATTACCATCCCACTGCTATGAATATATATTCTAAATAGGAAATCTATCCCACTACTATGAATATGGTCTCGAAATAATACACATTGGGTTTGCCAGTGTTATTGTTCATCACGAAAGATCAACATTTAGTTGTAAAGTATGGATTCAGGGGTTGGTAATGAGCAGAATTTTAATATACGTTGGGTCTCAAAGCCTGATAACTACAATTTTAAAAAACTGAAATAAACGTTTACGAAAAAAAAAACTTTTTTGTTGCCTCTCCATCGGAAATGTTTCATTTGTTAAAAGCGTTATTGCAAATTACTCAGTTGATATAAATGATGGTTGTTGAGTTTCAATGTTGAAAATGTGTATATGGGGAACAACCTGTTTTCTGTATGACATTGTATATTTAAATATAGTTAGTTAAAGTGATTGTATGATTGCATTTGAGATGCCTGCAAGACTGCATCCAATAATTACATACAAATAAAAGGAAATTATATACACGTTTCTGAGTCTATTTTGGACTAATGGATTGATAAATTTATCGTATTAGTTTGCCTCCAGCAACACGTTCTTTCGTTTGACTTATATATGACATGAACACATTTTAATATGCTTTTAATAGCCATTTTATCTACGCCAAGGAATTATTGCTAACATGGATTATACTAATATTATTAAGGCCGATTCAACTTAGAAGAAACAATTGTTTTGATGTCACAATCAACGAAGATAATCAATTATGTAGCTATTGTTTTAATTAAGATGCCAAGGCTAGAAGTAGTTAAATATTTTTGAAATAGAGCAAATAGCTGGGCATTTTGATACGAGATTGGTTGTATCAATTGACAATATTTTCACTCATTTTCTTTAAAGATTTACAAGCTGAAAAGATAAGCAACATTTCAACCAGTAAATGTTTATACTGACAATTTACAATCTTCCACAACAAGCGCTTTTACATATTTAGACATTCTTTTACTAAAAGTCTCCAAATATTTCAGCCGCCTAAGTATCACACTTAAATCTAACACATTTTGTCTTTCAGACCCAATCCCGTGATTATAAACTTTACGATACATGTACTACCAGATGTGGACATCAAGCAATTTATAGAGGCGATCACTAAATATGTCGTTGATCTGAATCATATTGCTGGTGTACCGGTGGATAAAGTACATGCACAGTCAATGAGGGGCACATTAGGTAAAGAGGATAAACCAATCTATCAGATAAACAGACTCATACATACATAGATACATACATACATAGATACATACATACATACATACATACATACATACATACATACATACATACATACATACATACTGTTACGACTAGGAGTTGAATATGTAACAAAAGAAAGAAAAACTCAAACAAGCTTTCACAATTTCTAAAATAAAAATATAATTTCCTAGAATATAAAATATTTTAAACAAACTAAAGGAAAGAATTAAAAATAACTTACAGTGTAGAAATTCCTTAAATAATCCTAAATTGTTTTATTGAATTCACTATTCCGGAAGTTGTCCAAAGTATTCCGAATAAGGACACTAATGTGCTTATGTGCTAACAAGAATCAGTTCTAAATCCAAATGTTATTAATTCCAGTTCAATTCCTGTGAACATAGAATATCCCAAAAGTTCTTGAAATGTTTCCGATAATTCCAATGGAGTTAAATAATGTTCAGATCTTTGAATAATAGTACATAATCCCAAAAGTACTAGTTAGAAAAAAGAATTCACAAGCTGACTATCACAAACAATAAACAAATTCCTCTATGACTTTTACGAGCTGAAGTAATTGTAAAGAATGCCCCATACAGGGATTAAATCTAGTTTATAGTATTCATACTGCGTAGAACAAATAAAAAACCCAATCTGCGATCTAAAACAATTCAATCTACTTCGTTTCAAATAAACAAACTCGAACTGCAATTATAATTCTTATTTTAAATCAACACGTTGTTTACTCTAAGCTGAATCATGGGAACCAGGTCATGACTAATACCTTTACAACGCACTATGACTCACACTCTACCCACGTGATCTCCATGTTGTGTTACATAATTATTGATTTCCTTGGACAGAAGCAATGACTCATGTTGACATTTCGTGTACTTTACAACTAATAACGTTGGCTACTGAAAAAAATATATAAATTATAATACAAAGGTCATAAACCAAATGAAACTATATTATAATTTAAAAGATGATACATAATTCCGTAACAATACATACATACATACATACATAAATGTATGCATACATACATACATACATACATACATACATACATACTTGCATACATATATACATACAAGGATGAACGGAAGAAGTACTTGATCGATGGCTGGTTATATATATATATATATATATATATATATATATATATATATATATATTTATATATATATTGGTGGAGATATAGATAAAGTTAAGATGTAAATGGTAATAATGTTTGATTTTTATGCTAAATATAGCTGAATGGTAGCATATTATTTTATAAATAATTGTTTTTATTTGCTTAGATTCGTAGCATCACATAATCTAGTCTATATTTATTAAATTTATAGTATTAATATACTGCGTCGTTCTGTCTAAACTGTACCTTTTATTATTTCAGAAACTTTGAAGAACAAAGACAAATGTGACATTGCTTCTGGAAATGTGTGTCCCTTTGGTTATTATTGCAAGCAAGCTAGTTCGTCCGTGATAACGTGCATAGACCGATGTAACTCTTCTGTCTGTGAGAACAATGGTGAATGTTATGTTGGTCATCAAAGCAACGATGTTCAGTGCAGGTTAGTGTAATTCTTCTTCCTGTAAGAACAATGGAGAATGTCATGTTAGTCATGACATCAACGATGTTCAGTGCAGGTAAGTGTAACTCCCCTGTCTTAGAGAATAGGTAAGTGTAACTCTTTTCTCTAAGAGAACAGGTAAGTGTAAATCTTCAGTCTTTGATGAGATGTAAGTGTCACTGAGTATGTTTGTGAGAACAGGTAAGCGTAACCCTTATGTTTGTGATAACAAGTAAATGTAAGTCCTCTGTTTGAGAGAACAGAAACGTGTAACTCTTCTGTCTTTGATACCAGTTACGTGTAACTAATCTGTCGGTGAGAACGGTTAAATGTATTTCTTTTTTGTAGGTGAGAATAGGTAAATGTAATTTTTCTGCATGTGAGAACCATAGGGTATGTTATACTAGTCATCACATCAATAATATTCAATGCAGGTAAGTGTAACTATTCTGTCTTTGAGAACAGGTAAGTGTAACTCTTCTGTTTGTGAGAACAGGTAAGTGTAACTCTTCTGTTTTTGAGAATAGGTAAGTGTAACTCTTCTGTATGTGAGAACAATGGATAATATTATATTAGTTATCACACCAATGCTGTTCAATGCAGGTCAACGTAACTCTTCTATCTGTGAGAACAGGTAAGTGGAGCTCTTCTGTCTGTGAGAACAATGGGGACTATTATATTGGTTATCACAGCAAAGAAGTTCAATGCAGGTCAGTGTAACTCTTCTGTTTGTGAGAACAATGGAGAATGTTTTAATAGTCATCGCAGTGATAATGTTCAGTGCTAGTAAGATATAACGTCTTCCTTTCATGATGCCAGCTGTGAAAGAAAACTGGAAGGTTGCATAAAATTTTAATATTTGAGGAAATAATTAAATGATTCGTTCTTTCTTTGCTTGAGCAGCACTCTAGACATAGGAGATAAATATGCAATAATAAGCAAAATAGGTAGAGTCTATCTTGCATGTAAGTTGAAGCACGTGAGTTATAAACAAGCCAATGTAATGTATTGTAATGTATAGAGTAGTGATGAAAGCGGAGAGGTTAGATGCCTTGAGTTAGATATATTCCACGTACTCTCTCTGTGGTTGGACCAAATTCTCAGTTTTTTTGTAAATAATATTTACATCACCACATTGCAGATTTACCCCAGACAACATTTTAAAAGAAGACCACTAGCCTGAATCCATACAGAAGATTACCGAGTTTCTATAAAAAAACAAGAAAACAAAAACAACAATAGCAGCACAAATCCCCAACCAACCCCATCCCTCATCCAAAAAAGGAAGAAGAAAGCACACTAAAAAAGAAAACCACATCAAAAACAAACAAAAGAAACAAAAACTATACAAAGTCGGGTATTTCTATAGCACAATAGTGCGTGCTATGTAATTATTTGTCTCTCATTTCTGTTTCAAATAATGTGGTTAATTTTATCATTACGATTAGATCGAAATATGCAGCAAATGAATGGGACTTTTCCTTGTTTATAGGAAAGATGGTGTCAGTTTCAGGCTATCATCTGCACTAATGTGGGATAGAGATATCACACAAGTCTTCCTCACACTTACGTTGGCTAGGCTATATGTGTCCAACAAGGCCTCCTCAAGCTCGTTTGGGATAGGGGTATCCCACAAGGCTTCATCACACTCATGTGGAATAGAAGTATCATACAAGGTCTCTTCATACTCATGTATTCCGCAAGTTCTTCTGACACTTATATGTGTCAGAGGTATCTTAAAAGCCTCCTCACACTCATGCGAGATACAAGTGTCTCACAAAGCCCTTCCCATTTTCAAACTATATCATAAATGCATTGGGACGTAAGAGTTTAAAATAATTGAACAAGTTTCATAAATTTCATTTTTCCATTGATTTATCGTTGCAGATGCCCCTCTTCTGATGGTATCATGTTCACTGGTAAACGATGTGAGATAAAGCAAATGATAATAACAATATCTGACAGAAATATGTACCTTATCATCGCCAGCTCGGTCGTGGGAGGAATAGTCCTAATTTTCATCATAACTGTCTGTGTCATGAACAGGAAACGTAGGAGTCTGAAGAAAAAACTCGCTACCAGTTCCAGGTATGTTATCACTGAGACATATAATATCCAAGAGGAATAAATGCCTCTTACAATTTCGCTGAACACACCCGTAGCTTAAAGTATCCTTTTTTCTTTTCAAGTTGATAAAAATAAATTGTTGACCGTATCCTACATGTATAGCAATTAGAGATATCAAATTTGTATACAGTGGTTATAATTAAATTTCAACAAAGTTTATTCATCATAATTATTGACGAAGACTCGTCTCAACCATTTGGCACCGACCAACTATTTCTTCCAAGACAATATTTGGAAACGGCATCTGCATCATCAATTGAAAAAAGCCAGCATCTTTTGCGGTCTCTGTAAATGAAGAATTTTTATTTTACCTGCATATATGATCACAAGGCCACCTTTGATCAAGATAAGACGAAATATAAAGGTTGGGAAAGAACATTCATGTCTGCACATGTGGCATGTGTATCTGTAAAATGGGGTATACGCTGACATGACACGCGACTTTATTTAGTTCCTAACCACTTATTGCCAAATAACTTATTTAAAATTTGAAAGTTGCAGTATAATTATCTTTGAGATATAAAATTGCATACCTCGTAGCAAGAAAAGTAGACATGTTTATAAACAAAGAGACAGTCTCACCCAAACCCTAACTATCTAACTGAAAGGACTAGTGATCGGGGGTAATATTAGTAACATGCTTTGTTAGTGACCCGTAGGAAATTATACCGAGCAAGCAGGAAATTTTTCCGAGCTAGGTGCTCCAGCAAGAGACTTGTTAGAAATTGGGTTATAAACGCTTTTAAAAGGGAAATAAAATACTTCCTAGTTGTTGTTCATAAGAATTCAATTAAGAATTTGAACCTGTTTACATGAAATTTCAAAGACATTAGGGAGATATTGGAAAAAGAACTACTTTTTGTTTGTTTTTCAGAATATACACAGAAGAAAGAATTACTGAATCAAAAAGAAAGTTTAAACTTTAAAGGTCATTGAAAATCACTTGAAAAAATAATTATGTCCATATATTTTAATTGTAAACAAAGGATATTTTATCTGCAGTTTGAAGCTCAATGAAATGAACAAAGTCGATGACAGCAACATTGATGCTGTGAAAAGCACGAGCTCAGCTAATCACAGATACCAAGAAAACATTCTTCATCGAATGGTAAATATTGTATGTCTACTATTTTGTCTCTCTGAAGTCTGTCCCAATACGTTTCCGAATTACAATCAACATACTTTTTATTTAAAAACAAAATACTCTACGTATCGGACTTAACAGTTTGGAAACCTCACTATAATGGTTCATGGATTATTGTGGCGGGTCATTCCAAGTCTTGTTAGTCTTTACGTGGTATATACCCTCGACCGACTGTTGTCTTCCCAGTCGTGTTCGTTTTTGAGCGGTAAGAACCCTTCACCGACAGAGTACGAGCAAAACCGAAACAATGTATTTCGACACCAACTTGGTGGCTGGTTTCTGGCAGCTGCCCAAAAAAGACTTTGAGCGCCGTGGTATAATAGTCAGAACTTACGTGATAGAGTATAAGTAAACGTCTGAGAGACTTATATAGCATACGTTATAGTAAGGGTAGACGTCACAATCAATGATTATTAGACGAAACCAGATTGTCAAAACAATTAGCAAAGCGAAACTGTGGTTAGAATACTATTTTAAAATTGTTTTAAATCTCAGTAATAATGGCACAATACAGCAATCGGAATGGCGACGTGGGACAAATATCTTAGTGTCTCGATTATTCTATTAACAGGTTCTTTCCTTGATAGTAGTATACATATTGCGCACTGCAACACAGGCGACCCGGTTTAGAAACAATCTAAACCGAAACGAACGAGAAATGTTACAAAGCAAAATAAAATATAATAAAGTATTTCATTGTATATCCTTTGATTAAAATAATCTCATAAAGAAATTATGTCCTTTCTCTAATATGTCGTAAAAAAAATAAAGAAAAGAAAAACTTATTCAAATAAACCACATACTATTGAAAAATAAACGGTCACAAGAACATTATAAAAGAAAATTAGCATTAATAATTGATCACAACGATAACTCTTGTCAATTCAACGTAAAATATGACAGTGTAACTGGGCTCAATGACTTGAGTTAAAGGGAATATGGCATCGAATTAGTGCCAAGGATATGAGTTGACATTACTTCAGATTACATCGCATGTGAAACTACGATGCATCTTAACTCTCTGAAGATGGTGTCACTATTCGCACTGCTTGAATCACATCCGGAACTTATAGCCTTGTTTTCGACCTAGTGACTCTAAGGTGACGGAAGGGAGGATACAATTGAACCGTGTATTTCAAGGGATTCAGAAATATTCTGGCTGATTAGACATAGGAAAACACTGGCGACAACACTCACAATTAACCGTAAGAAGAAACGATGAATCATGTTAATGTGTCGCTTAGAGATGGTTGCCCCATAGATTGACAGACCAGACATAGCAGATGAGCATTTGCTGAAATTTGGGATAAAGGTCAAAGGTTAAATGTAAAAGATACACATCAAAATATTAAAAAATATCTTGAAATATTTCTAGTTAAATAAGCCAAATTGAAGACTTCACTATGTAATATGCATGACCCCCAAAAAGTGAGGCAAACTTACAACCCCCTTTATTACAATTTCAAATTAGGACATAATTACGAATACTGCACAGACGGAATATAAATAGAATCGTAACTATATATATATATATATATATATATATATATATATATATATATATATATATATATATATATATATGTGTGTGTGTGTGTGTGTATTCGTTACGTACATCTGTGAGTATATATATATATATATATATATATATATATATATTCGTTACGTACATCTGTGAGTATATATATATATATATATATGTGTGTGTGTATATATATATATATATATATATATATATATATATTCGTTACGTACATCTGTGAATGAGTACAGAGTTTACGGCAGCAACATTACAGATTCGTACGAATCTTTAAATGATGTCATGATAAGAAAATTTAAACAATTTATTTCTGTAAAAGCTTAGTTTGACCTATCATCAGACTTATGAAGACACCAATTTAGGAAGGTGAATAAGCTGACAGCATAACTGTTGCCACTGAGCCCGATCTATTGTCATAATGAACAGAGACGGAATGGATAATGTAACTGAACATTTATTCGACATTTTGCATTACCATATTTTGACAGGAAATAAGCGAAAGTACAAGATGGATGTTTGACAGGATGGACTATTACAAGCACACATAGATGTTGAAATCTTAAAGATTAATATCATTAAATACAAACTGGCATCATGGGCAAAATTATGTCTGTATGTCTGTACACAATGCCATGAGTTTTAGATACATCATAAAAATAATTATCAGACTAACATACTACGTTACAATGTATACAGGTCAATCGATATAATTCCTGAAGAATAAAACCTGCCAATACATTCCATGAGGGTTTTGTATTTACCTCAAAACAATCCTCAACATTACAAATGACTTTTCCATTTTCATCTTTCATGGTGATATTAAATATGTTATGGTACTTTGTAAATATCTGGAATGACAATTACCATAACATAAAACACAAAGTCTCGATTAAAAATTATATTATTTGTTCCTAGCAAACAGTCTAATAAAATAGAATAATTAACATTCAACCAGTAGTTTGTGTTATTGATTTAGTCAAGGTAAATATAAAAACATTTGAGTTTCAAACTCTACAAACTGTATCAGGTTCAGTAGATCCCTGTATACATCCATGGATATTGGATCCGAACTATTTAGCTTTATAACTGGTTATAAATACTGTTATTATTATTCATTAGGACTTTAAATTTTGATTTGCGTTTCAAACAGTCAATGTCGATTCCGCCTTTGAATTTTTCACGCACACTTTGAGATTGTACAAACCATCAATAATCATTAAGCAGTCCTGGTTTCATTTTTAATCGGTAATGTAGTAGTAGATATTTGCGTTTGAGTTCATCAAAACTATTGTAATACGCAACAAAACATTGTTTTCAATCAAATTGTTAAAACATGATATTGTGAAATTAGCGTTTATCATGCAAAAACACTGAGTATCTATTTGCTGGGTTGTTTTTTTCTCCACGTTCACATTTAATTTTTTTTTGATTTCCCTCTCCGATCCTTTTATTTCCTGCTGCAATAGCTACTTAATTTTTTTTTACACACTCTTTAAACATCCGGCATTTTGTATAGCATTTTTTGCTATCAGTTTTTCTTTGTTGCATGTTTTTTGTTAACCTTCTGCAACTGGTTGTATCCTTGATGACCTGGTCCACAACATCCAATGCTGCTTATATAATGTATATGTGTAGGTTAATTTCAATAACTATTTGGTGACAAATTAAAGTTCTGTGAAACTCATGCCGAAGCAAGCGTGCTGTATTTCGTACATGTTTTGACATTCCATAGGAACAATGGCATCTTAAAAGTATATATATATATATATATATATATATATATATATATATATATATATATATATATATATATATATATATATACCTACATGATGTTAAAATTGTACTAGATTTTACTTGATTTCTATGCTGTAAGAGGTCTTCTCATGTCAAGTGATTTTGGTTAATTTTGTTATAATTCATTTTAATTGGGGGCATTTTGGATATGTTAAAATTGTACGTGGTAAAAAAATGTTTCCAGAAAAATGCATAGTGTATTGTGTAGTGGCACGAAGGACTGCAATATGTAGTAGAGGGGGCCACCTTAGGTGTCTATGGGAATCCTGTGTTAAACGGTCAACAGTTTACGGGGACAAACGGGAAATTAACATTAGGCAGCCATGCTGAAAAAAATGTTTTGTATCAGTGTTGCATGAGGTTTCGCTTTGCACTCGAACTGAAATACCATATTAAGTCATACGTATTACAATAGAATGTTGTTTTGTTGGTTCTATTTAGGTGGGAAAATATGGCTGTGTCTGCACTCGAAATGAAATAACATATTATGTCATATGTTTCAAATGAAGGATCAGTCTGTTGGTTCTGTATAGGTGGGAACTCAATCTATCCTAAATTTTTCTGTTTGTAGCGTTCTAAATGAAATGCCGTATTACGACATTCGTTTCACATGAAGAGTCTCTCTCTAGCATGTTGGTTGTACTTCGGAATAAAATTTAATTGGTTAGAGTTTGTCGAACGAGAAAATGTGAGTTTGTCTTCACTCTAAATGAAATGCCGTAGTTTGTTTCGCTTGACAACAAAACGTACTTCTGTCACCCCTTACGATCCTATAATCCTCCTTATAAAGTTAAAATCTCTACACCATTCCAAAATAGCCCCACCCTCCCCTATCTCCCTTTTTTAAAATAAAACTACCAGCCTCATAATCCTTACATATCACTACCCAGTTATCTACTGTCCACCACCTAGTTGTCTACTATCCTGCACCCAGTAATTTACTAAGAAGGGTTTCTTAAATTCTTCATAATCCCCCTTATAAATAAAGTTAAACTATTATAGCATCTCTATCTTCGTTTGCAGTGACCATCATCTACTAGTCTACTGACCAGTAGGATTTCAAAGAAATGATATCAAATATAATTTAAATCCCTTATCAACAAAACTAACTTCTGTATCTCCATTTACCACCCAACGATTCATCTTATAACGTAAAAATCTTAACCTCCATCTATAATGTCCCTACTCTCCCCATAACTCTTATTTTAAATCAAACTACCATGCCATGCACACAAGGTAGGATCTAAAAGAGAAGGTGTCTGTTTGTCTGTCTGTCAATGTGTGTGTGTAAAACAGAGAGAGAGAGAGTTAAACAATTTTTGAATTTAGGTTAACACCATTGTTTCAAAATCAACATGTTTTAAACAATTAATTCCCACTCACTTAAATATTAATAAAAGAAGAGGGAGGATTAGGGCTTGTCCCTTTATTTTCTTGTGTGCATACGAAATATTAAAGATGAACATATTTACAAGCTTGACAAGTTGTAAATGAAGACCAGATTTTCAATCATATTAGTACAGTGTCATTTTGCTATCGATGCTCAAAACAATAGCTAACCAAAATGTTCACAAAAAACACTTTTCTATTTTGCCATTGTTTCTAAACATGGGAATGACAGTCTAGGGTCTAAGCATAGGGATTGGTTGAATGCATTCACCAAAAAATTTATACCTATGTTAAAGACAGTAAATTTACAAAAACATTTGCTCTCAATCTAGACCGACTAGGTCTGTTTGTAACACGTTGATTCCATTTTGGCGAGATATGTGAGTGGAAGTTAAATTATGCCACAGCACAAGAAGAAAACACATCTTAAACGGCTGTTGTTTAAAAACAAAAATGAGCCTAAATTAGATCGCACATTGTTACAATTAAATATATCCAATGAATGCTTATAATGACTATATTGTTGCTCTAGATTCAGAACATCGGTCAAAATATGTACTAGGTAATGGCAGTTTTTTGAAAGATTTTATTTTCAGTGCGTACAAACTAACGAATGTTGGAATTAAAGCTAAATCTTTCCTAGATTGCATTTTCAGTGGATACAAATCAACGAATTTTGGAATGAAACTAAAAATTTGTTTTGTGATGAAAAGCTTTGAGTTTGTTCCATTTTATTTTTGTTGAAAACAGTAGCGTTAGACCCAGTTTATTTAATATCCAGTCATAATATACGCCTTACTAAAGAAACCATAAAAGTTATTATTATTAATAATAATTAGATCATAAAAAAGTATTATTATTATTATTATTATTAATGTTGTTGTTGTTATTATTGAGTGTAAGAAGAATTAAAACAAGATCACCAGTTTTTCTTTTGCGACATTGTTGGACAAAGATATATTAACATTATGTTACCCGTTTAGTGAGTTTTTGAGACAAGGGTAAATCCTAAGTTAGAAACGTTCACTGACATATTTTTTCACTGACCAATTTCTAAATATCAGTGTTATATTTATTGTCAAATGAGTGCAGTAATATTTGACGTGTGACAAAAAAGGACAATATTACAATATTCTGCTGGCATTGCATCTGGCCAGATTAGGTTCTTAATTTCGTTGTCCAATTATACAAATCGCGGCATATATTTTGTTGGCACACACATGCAGTATGTTTTTATCTAATGTAAGTGTACTTGTTAAAACAAAACTGTATTTTCAGCTTAGATTTAAAGTCAACGCAGTGCAAAATAAGTTAGATACCATTATGATTTAAATCTAAAACATTCTGTAGGAATATTAAGTTTGTGTATATGTGTGTATTTCTGCCAATGTGTGTGCGTGTGTGTGATTTTGTGAAATGAAGAGAGATGGTATCTTAAAGTGAAAGATATACCATTATGATTTAAATCTAAGTCATTCTATAGGAGGTTCAAGTGTGTGTGTGTGTGTGTGTGTGTGTGTGTATGTGTGTGGGGGTAAAAAAGAGAGAACAGACCTTACTGAAAGCGTAGATAATCATAATACTAGTAATAATAATAATAATAAATTGTATGGTATGTTGAGTAAGACCAATGTATTGACTGGTATTAAATAAACTAGTTGGTTGTTTAATATTACTGTTTTTTTTTTTTTAAATGGAAAAAAATCTAAGCTTTACATTAAAACAAAACAAAACAAAACATTAGCTCGATTCCAAAATTCCTTAGTTGTATGCACTTTAAATGCAATCTAAATACAATCCCACCTAAATAGAACCAACAGACATACTCTTAATGTGAAACGTATTACGTAATATGGTATTTCATTTCGAGCGCAGACATGGCCACATTTTCCCACCTAAATAGAACCAACAGACCAACTCTTCACGTAAAAATGTATGACGTAATATGGTATTTCCATTCGAGTGCAGACCGTCACTTCATATTACACTGTTACAAAACATACCTTTCAACATGACTTCTATAGACACCTAAAGTCTACTAATGTCATACGTTCTTTTTATAAAATTTAAGAGAGCTTTAAATCTCGTTATGCTTGCATCAACATTTGTGTAGTATTCGTCCTCCCCTCTCTTGTTCAAAATTTAAATGACTGACATGTATTCTTTTACAGGTTATTTTTATATAGTTTTTAGGAGATGCAGACAGAATCAACATTATGTTATTGAATGTTATGTCTTACCTTAAGGTGCATGATGGCGGTGGACGTGGGGGCGACTCTGCATACAGCTCGGATGATGGTTACCTTAAGGTGCATGATGGCGGTAGACGTGGGGGCAACTCTGCAATCGGCTCGGATGATGGTTACCTTAAGGTGCAGGATAGAGGTAGAGGCGGTGGCGACTCTGTATATGACTACATACATTAATTTGCTGTGTACGATTTTGTATAACTCCTCTTTCGGAGTTGCAAGGAATTTTTAATGTAACGTTTCATGTATATTCACTGGACAACGTAACAAAATTTGTTACTTACAATTTAGACCATAACAAAACATATCCATCGCAAAATTATTCGCTTCCGTTATTGTTACTGATGTCAACGAAATATACTGTAATGTCTGTAATTGTTCATGCGCTTAGTATTAACGATCTTTTCAGGAATACAAAACATTATTTGTAAAAATATATGAACTATGATTTCCATGGTAAGTAAAATGTTCACGCTTTTGATAAGAATGAGCATTTTTACAGAACAAAAATTGGAGGACAAAGGTAATAATTATTATTAGAGATTAATTATGACAAAATTAAGGGTATGAAGAACCACAGATAATAAATTGTTATTCCTAAAAGCGATGCTCGTAGACAACCGCCATATATAACAAGGAGAGCATATTATATTTTTTTGCGCCGAGAAATAGTGGTCGATCCTTGTGATTTTTCTCATCCGTGTTGTATTGCACAACTGTGAATAGTGGACTGTATAGGTCATGATAGTGACTGTACAAGTCATATTTGGAACAGTATACGTCATATTGAAGACTGTATACGTCATATTGTGGACTGTATACGTCATATTTGGAATATTTTCTTTTCTTTCCGCACTTATAGAACATATATATCCTTCGCATATTTCATGTTGGAGTTTATAATCTTATATATGTCTAGATAGGAACGTAATTTAGTAGTTTATTGCATCTTTACCTTTTTCTCTATCACATGTACATGATAATCTTTTTTACTTGATATGCACTCACTGAAGTATTAGTTACTATGTTTGTATTTTACCCCCATAGATATATCCTCAACTAACCATGGTTTGTGCCCTTAACGGGAATTTTAACGCTTGCATTATAATATTGTGAGAAACTATTAAAATCACCATATAATGTGTTCAACTATATCCACTTAATTTATTCATCGTTGAAATATGTTTATAAACTCTCTAAATCCTTCGCGAGCTACCGTTTTTGTAAGCGTGTCAAAATTTGTCTATTTCCGGAAGGTCATTCATGGTTCGTGTCCCTGAAATAAAGGTCACGTGACGTAAGATTGGAATGTTACAATTAGGCCAAAGTGTGGAAATATATCGTTTAAAATGTATCTGTATTTTCATTAATTGCGTTTGTAATATATTTCATTGCTTTCGTACGCACATTGACTGCAATAAAACACCTATACAAAATATTATGCCAAAAGTAAAAAGAAATATACATATATAAATGGGATGCATTTTTTAATTATCTTTTAAAAAGATATTTCGATATAATTATCGTATTTAAAGATACGCTGAACTTTTAAAATATTTGTTTCTTCAGGCTATGCCACAACAAAGATTTTTTCCCCCTGCATTACAATAATCCAGCGAAGAATTTCATTCTGCATACTCTTCCATTTGATTTTTTTTTTCTAACATGATATAAGAAGTGAATGTTATAGAAGCGAAGTTGTTACATTGCCTTTGTCGTCTGAGAAATCTCTGTCGTGGATTTTCTACTAATCAAAAGGTAAAGAAAACCAACATGTCAACAGTGTCCCTGGCTTGAATAGCTAACACTCGCGCCATGGGCACAAACTTGAGGCTAATATGGCATTAGTAAAATTTGCCATTTTCATTGTGGTTTTTTTTCAATTTGAATTGTAGTACGTATTTAAATTTCATTTCATTGAATATTTCTTAATCAGCACTTACTGTCATTGTCAACGAACGCTGTTGACCCAGTAGATGACGTCAGGATCCCAAAACAAGCGCGTGAGGTCGCGAGAAACACGGCGCACGATTCAAGGATGATACGAAGTTAGTAGGGTCCACGATATATATATGGTCAGCACCAATTCATGCCACACAGATACTAGAATTAATACACTTTTAGTGTGGATGTTAGTTTTATAATGTTCTCGGTGATGGCCAGTCGACTAAATGCAAATAAAAATCATTTCAATTTGTATTCTCTGATCAATGAAAGTATGTAATGAGTTCTACAATAAGTTTTGGCACAAAAACTTTGGAAAACTGTTTAAATATATTTGACATATCAGGGATAATTTTTGTTTCATATCCCGACAACAGCGCTACCAGTCAATCCCGCGGAAGCTCGACATAGCAATGCCTTTGAAGTACGTGTGCGTATCCGTACGTTCTTCTGTCGATCTTTACGTCCCTTGATTAAGCTCAGGTTTACATTTGTTCATTCTATTCTAGTAGATAAAATAATGTACTCATTATCAAAGATCGGATGTGAGCTCAATATGTAGGCCGTGGTAAGATTCTTCTAAACAAATATGCCGGATGAAGGTGACTAGACTGTATATATGCTACTTGCTGAATATATGTATATCAGTACGTCCATATTTCCTGTTTCATATAAGTATTCTATAATCGCACATCAAAGGCATTCCTGTTTATTTAACTTGTGTTAGAAGTAACCTATGTTAGATTTCTACGAATATAATTAAATATAATGCTGCATGGCTGTGTATACATCAGTGATAGAGAAACTAAGCTAAATACTCGTAACTTATAAACTAGAACGTGCAAATTCGGTCACTGTAGTCTCCATTTGCCTGTGATGAACGGTACCTTCCACTATGAAAATTCTGCTCTTTGATAAACGCAAAACTTAGAGTTGACGCCTACACCTGCAACAACGAAAACGTCGTCAGAAAAACTGATAACTATGTATTTCCTGTGCTAAGCTGGCGAGACAAACTGGTGTTTTGAGCAACGTCTGGTTCCAAAATCACACACACACACACGCAGACACACATATATATATATAATGTTGAAATTTACAGCGTATAACTCAAAAGAATGATCGAAGCTTAAACATGTACCCATGATACAACATGTGAGGAAATTGTTGAGGTTTAATATACATAATAGTTTAACATAATTTTGAAGACAATCCAATAAAAGGTAAATAAAATTCACAAAATATGAACATTAGAAATTAGTGAATAGCATGCACCCTGCTTAGCTGTCAAACACTATATAACACCAAGAAACGAAATAATGCTTCTACACCATCGTTGATTGAATTTCTTTTCTAAAATGACCGAAAAGTTTATGACAGTTTGGAAAATGCAATAGCTTGAAAGGGGCAACAATTAGCTTGTTACTAATATCCTTTAAAACATTTACAGTCACTTCTTCAACAAGCGGCATAATAAGTATTGTCTTGTAAGTAAAACACGCTGCTTACTTCATTTGCATTCATTATAGTTATTATCATGAAACATCTAATGTAATGAAACTAGTTCATACAGTTGCAGATTTTAGACACTGTGCTTACATTCCAAACATGAACGGAAACGTGCAAAACAATGAGCGAAAAGGAATGAAATTTAAACCCCAAGAAAGTATGGAAAAATCCTATAATATTACTAATTAGAAATTACTTTTAATGCTCGAAAATTACAAAGATTTAATTTTCAAGTGTAATGTGATAAGGAATTTTAAAGCTTACTATACCTGGTCTCCTAATTTTCCTTTTCTTGTTTTCTTTCTTTATTTTTTTCCCTTTCTAATGCATTGATTACATTAGATTATCTTTTAAGTGATTAAACAATGGATTTGTACTTTTGACCCTAAAATCATCTGCCCAAATACCTTTTTGCACATGCTTCTCGGCTGTAATATTTTTATTTGTAATCTGATTTTAAAAAAGTGCCATGGAAAAATCTGATTCATGACAACTACCGCCATCTTCACAAAAATGTCTCGTCTTAATAGAACCTAACCTGACGTGGTTGATCAGATTAAAATTTGATCATTTTGACATTTGCTTAAAATAAAACCACGTTCGTAGCATGCTCAGTATATACGTAATTTTTAAATAAATTAATAAAAATTACACATAATTAGCTTTTATCACCCCTCCGCATCTTTGTATTTTTTAGGCAGTGTTCAACATATTGGACTATCTAGGGAACTCGTTTAATTACTGTCCTTTTTAAGCAGAATAACTAGTTTGAGTCTGTATCATACAAGTTCATTTTTGTAGTATTAGTTAAGCACACCGATCACAATTTGTAAACATTGCATTGACAAAAAAGTTTGTATGCTTTGCAATATTTTTCGAAAACAATCTGTATTCCTCTTACAATGTCCGACTCAACGAACACACAACATCAAGCAAATACAGCTACGCCTTTTGCTTCTCTTTCATATGTTAATATTATCATGTGCAGTCTTATCAGAAGTAATATATTCAATATAAAATGACACTTTATATTAATTTAATCCACATTACGTTGGTTTTTGGCCCGGTTTACCATGGCCATGATGTAAGTGACCGTTTATATGACATTTTCCGTACCATTACGTCATTCAACGTTTATTTGCACTGTTTCATGCCATGACGCAATTGAACGTTTATTTGACATTTTTCACAACATTTTTGGGTAAGAAATAAGAGAATCTACAATGTGGATATTCCGCAGGATTTAAGATCTAACGTTGTACATAGATAAATGCTAGCCGCTTAAAGAAAAATAACACACACACACATGAGTACGTATCAAGTACTATGGTGACATATGTCACATAGCATCATTAGGGTGACAGAATGATATAATCTTGTGTTATGAAACTTTAACACATTTTTATATTTGAATCCATGCAAATAAATTATAGTTCCTATCATCAAGATGAAAAATTCATGGTTGAGGCAATAAATGTTAATTTTAAACCAAAACACACATTAGTCTCCTTAATACTGCGTCGCCATAATGCCAGCATACAACTGTGCCAGTCAAAACATCCTTATGGCGACAAACTCTTCACATACACATTCAACAATCCAGCATTAAGCAACAATTGTTTCAAAGGTCCCTATTATCATACCAAACACAACAGGAAGATAAAAGTGTGTTTTAACATTATCAGAATAATAAATCTGTCTTTAAAACTGTATTACTACGTCTGCACATCCATCTGCAAACACATTATATGTAGAATTGTTGTTTTTTTTAAGTGTGATGGTTGGGGGTTGATGATAGTTTTCAGAAGCTGAAATGTTATTTTCAAGTCATAATAATTATTTAGCTCCTTGTTAAGGGGTGTGGTCAAAATATTTTAGGAGCCAAGAACAGATGAAAATAAAATATTTTGAACGAATATACCCTTCCCGTCCCATCATTAATGTTTCAGTTTGCCCACATGTGACACACACTGAACATATCACAGTTGAAGTTTAGTACATTTACTAGTATTTTATTCCATGTCGAAATTACCTAAAAGATTTTCAGCTTTTATTTTCCAAATCTAACAGAGCTATAACCCTTAATTTAATTTAGACTCCCACGAATATGGCATACATGTGTTTTATGAAAAATAGAATACCGGTACCTACTAAAATAATTTCTTGACTTGCCCTTTTGGTGAAATCAAATAAAGGGACAATTAACTAAGGAAGAAAAGTTAAGATTATGTTTCCATATGACATTTAGAAAGAAAAAAACATTACGCCTAAATGGAAATTCATATGGACATATTATTTTTACCAGAAGACTTCTTACGACGTCTAGTTGGTCCTAAATGAAAACAATTCCGATCTGACAGCCAATATGGCCAGCATGGTCTCCATCTTAAAAATCTTGTTATCGTTACTCCTCCTGAATGGATGATTGTATCAGCATGGGATTTTCACCAAAAGACTTATAAGTATATTTATTTGGTCCTTATATGAAAATGGTGCCAATCTTACATCCAGCATAGCTGGCATGGTAGTCAGCTTGAAAATATTTTTATTGTTGAAGAATATCAGAGATGGTTGCAACACCAAGCAGTTAAAATGAAGGAATGGTCTTATCTTTAATTACTGGAAATTCTTTTCGGCCAGTATAACGCCATTTCCTTTCGATGGGCTCTTGTTTTTTGTTATATTCGCAGAAATTAACATTAATTCCAAGTTTAGGAAGCCTTGCGAATGTTGCTTTTAAAAGTTTAATAAGAAGTGTATAAATATTGAAAAATTTGCTAAACGAAGCTCATTAAAGGTTGCTAACGAGAGGTAAATCTCTATTGATTATTATTTATCAACATGAATTCTTCGTATGCATTTATGTTGAAGATTTAAACCAGATTAGCGTTTGTAAAAATGTATGCCCACAATGTAAACTGTATAATTTCAAAGGCTCAAAATTGGTAAACATTTGAAAAATTATTCATATGATCTGAAAATCTAATCAAGCCACTCACACCTATAAACATGCCTACTAAATGCCTTTTGTCCACATTTAGTGGTTTATGTTCAGTTGTGCTCAGAATGTTTGCAAGAAAATGTCATAGTAAAAAATAAAACAATTAAAAAAAATATTTAAACAATTAAAAATTGCTATAATGGCCTGAAAATCTATCAGGTCATTTACCAAATTGTATTTTCTGATATGGAGTAATTTTAACGCAATTATGGTCAAAAGTGGGGGTTTTTTTTAATTTTGCCCAATCGTGCTTACAGCCAAATGGACATGACAAAATCAAGATGAGGGTCTAAAAAGCTTCAAATGTTATAAAATGTGAATTAAATGGAATATTGCTATAATGGCCAGAAAGTCTAACCAGATCATCAATATACACACAAATTGTGATACAAAATTTCATGGCTCTATGTTTATTATTGTTTGTTTTTGATATTGTTCTCAAAGAGATTTGTTTAGAGCATACAGACCGACAGCAGTACAGTGTTATGCCCATTCGCTAATTCTCTGAGTGCATACAAAGTCTTTGAAAATAGTTTCAGTTGATGAAGTACAGAAAAATCGGAATGCGTTTGAAAAACAAAAATATAATTTTCCATCCATAGTCAATTTCTATGCTCAGATGCACCCATTTTGTTATGGCTGACAGGCACATAGACATACTATGACTGACAGGCAAATCAATTTCAACAACTTATAGCAACTGAATTTTTCGTGTAATTACAAAGAAAAAACAAAGAGTTTGTTAGAAATATGTACTTTATTAATTATGACATATGCCATTCGATTATTTAGTACTAATTTTATATTACCTACAGCTTTTTTAAATACAGTATATGCAATTTGTGAATGAATGTTAACTTACATGAGATAAATCTGCTATAATACACATAACTAAGTGAGTCCATATTTTTTGAAAACGGGTATAAAAACTATACAAAGACCAATACATTAAATTTTGTATGATAATTTACAACTTAAGATTTGATGTAGAGTAATTGCTGTATCTCTCCAGAGGCCTGAATTCTATAGTTATTACTTATTTGATGGCCTATTTATGAGACATAAGGAAATAATACAACCAACGGACCCTAAACATAGGTCAAACCATATTGTATTTACAATAATGTTTACATAATAACAAATTACCAAGTTATCTCAGTAAACCTATTTTGATATGTTCAGGTCAGTTTATAATCAACATTAATTTCTTCAGTTACAGAGATATTACACACAACTATAGGCTTAAGATAAACTTATTATCTTATCAATGACTGCATGTACTTGAAATTTCAAAACATAACATTGCCTTGTTTGAACAAACTTATTGTGAAACTACATCGATGTGATAGCCATGGAACAGCATCCATGATGATTAGCTCTTCATTTCAGGGAGATTTGTCGAGAGTAAAGAGAAAATATCAGGCATTTTGCTGTTAGTTTCAGTAAGACTTCATGTATTTTGTACTTTGTTGTGCCTCCCAGGTGATAGACTCCCCAGTGATCACAGAGATATTACATGTATTAAACTATAAGCCATTATCTTCAGTTCAGTAAAAACAGGAAATATAAGTGAATTTATGTAATACATCTATATAATGATTCCAGTGAATAAATCCAGCACTTACTAATAGACACTTTGACTTGTTTTAAACCGACAAATATACCAGTTATTTTATTAGTGCCAATTAAAATAGGGGGCTAAATACTTGTACATTTTAAATAATAAGGATTAATTATGTCCTGGCACCTCTAGACATCTGCATTAATAAATCGAGTTTGTTTTTCTATGTATAGTTTCCACATTTCAAACATCAATATTCCTAGGGGATTAAATACCCCAAATGTACTAAAACACAAACCTGGTGGCAATAATAAGCATAAGTTTTATCTAAAGAGGGTATCCATTCACACACAAATATTGTAAATCTTAAAAATGAAGGCGTAAAATAAGAATATAAAATAGTATTCAATGAATTGTTCTCGCATTTTTTATATAGGAAGTGGAGGTGCATAATAAATGATACCAGTATATAGAAACCATTTCCATGAGTCACAGAACATAAAACATTCATTCATATAATCTGATACACTGCATAAGCAACATTTTGAATCTCATAAACATTATTTGTTTATTTTGTCTACAACATTTTAGCAATAAGATTGGTTATTTACTAATATGCAAGAGCTTTATTAAAAGAAATCAAACAGGTCACATAAATATCATGCGAGAATAAGCATGCGACTTGATAAAAAGTAACTTACCTGACTGCTCTACACATAGTTAGCAAAAACCGAATAGCCAAGACCTATGCTTCAAGCATTTGGAGGAGAAAATATTCAATATTCATTTTAAGATTAACATACACAAATCAACTAAAGTGAAGTCTGATCTGTCTCACTACTTTTAGACCAAAGCTGTTTGTTTTTACGAATAAACAACTCCAGATTAAACAGTTGCCTCATGTAAACAGAGAGAATATAAATTTAAAGAAATTGTCATATGCACACAGTCCACTCCTCAATAGCAACTAGGCTTGTAAAGTCCCATTTACTAAGTAAAAAAGAGAAGTTACCCTACTATCCAATTAAGATCACTCTTTCCAGTTTGAACAGTGGTCTTAATTTGGCAGTTTAGCTGTACAATCATATGTAGGTGTTCTATATTCACTAGAATCTAAATGAAATTTTTGGATCAAAATGCAAAATGGGTTGATCTTTAAAATAGTATGTGCAAATGAATCTACCATCTCTCATTAAATTAATTACAATTTCAGTCTTACCAGCTCTTCATAGCATGGTGTCAATATTATAACGATACTCTTAAATTCAGTTGACCAATACCAAACTTAAAAAAACAAAACAAAAACAAAATAAAAAATAATTAAAAAATAATAATAAATAAAATTAAACAACAACAACAACAACAAACATTACATATATTAACTAGTCATCTACAGTCCATATTTAATACAAGGAATGCCAGTAACATAGCATACCATTGGACAATTACAATGACATTTACTAATATTACACACTAAATAAATATGGATACAATTCAATTAGCAGCTTGAATTCCTGATTATTTTTTAAATTATGAGTTAAGAGTATATATTGTATTGGAATCAATAGGACAGTTGGTAATATCTGCAGTGCTAATAATTACACAATATTTGTGAAAATATAACCACAAATGTAATATGAAATGCCTATACTAATGTTTAAACAAAGATGCCAATCACTATCCGAACTAACGAGTGTGTTATTGGTGAATCCAATAATCCCAGTTTGGTCGCACCTACATAAATCACCTACACATGTAAAATAGTCATTACAAGAGATGTGACTAACAACCAAAAAAGAGAACTGGACGGCCCGGTTAATAAATTCCGTTAATTTAAAAAAAAAAAAAAAAAAAAAAGTAAGCGTCGGGTGCTATTTAACCACTTACTCCCCTTTTCACAAAGACAATCCTATCCAAGTATGTCAAATTGCAAAAATTGCTGACTACCTACAAAAGTAAACATGCGGCAAATAATATGCAGCTAAGACCAAAAGGAAATATCAAGTGAGAATAAAAGAACACATCTAAACAAATAGTGTTCAATATCAGATAATATAAATTATTTTGTCAGACCCAGAATTTTTAGTAGCAACATTGGGCGTAAATATAGAGAATATTTTTGGATACACGAATAACAGACTCTACAATTCGGATAGGGATCGACATCTGTGTTTCACTTGGAGTCCAGGCATTGCATTTTATTTGTTTATGATTTGCCTAGTATGATGACCTAGCTGTCTATGACCTGTTAGTAGTATTTTGTATCGATACGTGGTCGAAAATGACCATATGCGGACAATGGCATTTAACATTACGGCTACCACCTTTGACGGATGACCATATATAGACAAATTTACCTTGTGCGGGAAAGGGAATTAAACTTTTAAATTGTTGCATACCGACAGGTGGAATCTAACACTTGAATGGCTCTAGACGGACAAGGGGAATTTAACATTAAAATGGTTCAATACGGACAAAGAAAATTAGCATTAAACATAATAAAGTAGTGGGAATTGTATTAAAAATTGTAATATGGGAACAAGGCAACGGTAACACATGTCCATAGGTTTAACATTAGTATGGCACTATGGCGACTAGGGAAAACTTCATGTTAAAACTAAACGTACTAACCATAACTCCATTTTACTGACCAACACCCAGTCATCTACTGACCAGTACCCACATTTACTAAACAACGAAAAGAGTAGGAATATACACACTCTACCCACAAACACATTTATTTACAATCGCAAAAAAAGGCAGGAATGCTAACATATTCACAAACATACTATCGCATACAAAGGGTAAAAGTGCTGATACATACACAAACAGACGATAAGCCCTGAAAAGGATAAGAATTCTCATGCATACACAAACATGCTAACACCCCTGAAAAGAATAGGAGTACTCACTGATACACAAACATACTATCACCCCTTAAAGAAAGTGTTGGTCGGTAAGAACAGGTGTTAGTAACCGAGCCATAGCATATCGTTCCCCTCGCATATTCTTCTTTTGTGCTAAATTAGGTGCTGAATTTTAAGAATGTGTGCTGGTTGTAAAAAAAAAAAAGGAAAAAACAAAAAAAAACACATGGGCGTGGGATAGTATGTATGAGCTGCTTGTCTTTAAGGACGTGTGATGGTCTGCAAGATCCGGTGTTAGTCCCTTGTATATGAGTTTGTATAGGTGGGTGTCGGATTGTAAATAATGTGTGTTGGAAGGTAAGGACGTGTGTTGGTCAGTAAGGGTGGGAGTTGGATTGTGTAAAAATGTGTCATGATGTTACAGTCCCACAAACTCCATACGTCTCAAAACTTGGGTCCATGTTAAAGTCACATGAGCCCTTGGTGTTCGAAACATAATGTTAAATTCACATAAGACCCATATAGTCTTCCATAGCTACTGATGTTGTCCTAGTGAACTGATCAAGTGACTGAAATTAGCAGAAGATTTACAACCGTACAAACCAGGGCCATCAGTTAGTCTCTTCAGCAAGTTTGGTATTGGTTACATCATATGGGAGGAATGTTGGAGGAAATTCAGTGGTGCTTGAGGGGTTGCTACCAAAGGGATTGGCAGATCTATTCCTTCCTGTTCCAGCCAAGCCACTAATTTCAAAAAGTGTTAATGAAGCTCGAATTATAACAGGAGATGAAATGCTGAAATATGTTTGGACACAGATGAAAATGGACAAAAAATAAGACTAAATACACAAAGAAAAAAATAATGGGAGGAGAAAAAGAGAAGCATAGAAGGAGGAAATTAAGAAAATTGTATGGCTTGTATGTAGAAAAGCAAGAAGCATGAAACCGAGAAACAGGAAAAGCAGATGATAGCAAATGAGACACAAAGCAGGATCTACACATCCTGGTACCAGCAAAGATGCCAACATCAATTTAAACTGGATTCAGTGCGATATGTGTATAGACTTGGACGATCAGGTTTGATGAGACATCAATCCAGAAGAAGCAGATGATGATACGTTCACATTTCAGTGCTTATAATCTGTTGGAAAAGATTTTTATAATTGATAGTTTTAATTATGTTATTTTCTTGTTATATTGACCTTTC
Source organism: Margaritifera margaritifera (assembly GCA_029931535.1). Taxonomy (NCBI): domain Eukaryota; kingdom Metazoa; phylum Mollusca; class Bivalvia; order Unionida; family Margaritiferidae; genus Margaritifera; species Margaritifera margaritifera. Next base: position 314,133 of record JAQPZY010000702.1, read on the forward strand.
TTACTATCGGAAAGCAAGGATCATAAAATGAAGTACAAGTTTTGTTAAATTGCTAGGTCTATCAACTATTCACTAAGCCTGACTATTTACTTTCATGTATCTCTTTAACCACATGTCAGAAAATTACATCCCGTCAACAGTACATGTTTGTTCTCTTCTATATTTTTTTTAGTCAACATCCAGTTGAGAAACTGTTGATTATTGTTCTCTTCATATTCATATATAATGGAACGTGTATTTCTGTCCAACGGAAGTGCAAAGACAGCTATTGTGTTCAATTGTCTCTGAAACACATGTGATGCATGCTGGATACAACCATGTTTATAAGGTTAATTGAAATCCCCATGAAAGAGAGAAACGACTTGTTGGAGGATGAAATTAAAAATAAGGTTAATTGAAACCCTCATGAAAGAGACAAACGTGTTGTTGTAGTATGAAATTAAAATAAGGTTAATTGAAACCCTCATGAAAGAGAGAAACGTGTTATTGGAGTATGAAATTAAAAAATGGTTGATTGAAACCCCCATGAAAGAGAGAAACATGTCGTTGGAGTATGAAATTAAAAATAAGGGTAACTGAAACCCTCATGAAAGAGAGAAACGTGTTATTGGAGTATGAAATTGAAAAATGGTTGATTGAAACCCCCATGAAAGAGAGAAACATGTCGTTGGAGTATGAAATTAAAAATAAGGGTAACTGAAAGCCACATGAAAGAGAGAAACATGTTGTTGGAGTATGAAATAAAAAATAAGGTTAATTGAAAACCCCATGAAAGAGAGAAACCTGTTGGTTGAGTATGAAATTAAAAATAAGGTTAATTGAAACCCTCATGAAAAAGAGACACGTGTTGTTGTAGTATGAACTTAAAAATAAGGTTAATTGAAACCCTCATGAAAGATAGAAACGTGTTATTGGAGTATGAAATTAAAAAATGGTTGATTGAAACCCTCATGAAAGAGAGAAACATGTTGTTGGAGTATGAAATTAAAAATAAGGTTAATTGAAACCCCCATGAAAAAGAGAAACGTGTTGGTGGAGTATGAAATTAAAAATAAGGTTAATTGAAACCCCCATGAAAGAGAGACACGTGAAGTTGGAGTATCAAATTAAAAATAAGGTTAATTGAAACCCACATGAAAGAGAGAAACATCTTGTTGGAGTATCAAATTAAAAATAAGGTTAATTGAAAGCCCCATGAAAGAGAGAAACATCTTGTTGGAGTATCAAATTAAAAATAAGGTTAATTGAAAGCCCCATGAAAGAGAGAAACATCTTGTTGGAGTATCAAGTTAAAAATAAGGTTAATTGAAACCCACATGAAAGAGAGAAACATCTTGTTGGAGTATCAAATTAAAAATAAGGTTAATTGAAACCCACATGAAAGAGAGAAACATCTTGTTGGAGTATCAAATAAAAAATAAGGTTAATAGAAACCGCCATGAAAGAGAGAAAATTCATAAATCTGTTATATATGCTGCATATTTATTTTTTTACAAAATGTACAGCCTAATCAAAAAGACAATAAATTTTGATTATGTTTTAGGAAAAATATTTAATATTTATAATATTGATATTAATCCCCCCATCATATATTCTAATAAAGTTCTAAAATTAATAAAACATGAGGTGTGCATGTGCAACTTATCATTATTATAAGTAAATTCAATTCAATCCTAACCTCCAGAACTCTTGTCTGGTTAATACAATATTATCCATTCCATCTTTTTCAATAATCAGTTTAAATTTGTATGGTTCTTATAAGGGCTATCATACAATTCTTTCAATGTATTTGGTTTTTTTTTGTTTTTTGGGGTTGTTGTTGTTGTTGTTGTTTTTTTAAATTATTTTGTAAAACATTTGGTTTGTATATATAAAGTATTTCTTCAGCCATATATATTATATAATTACATTATATAAATGAGTTACTGTATTTTGGAACATTATCAGCTTCTGGATCAACAGCCATGTATATTATATAATTACATGATATAAATGAGTTACAGTAATTTAGAACATTATCAGCTTCTGGATTAATATATATACAGTTAGATATTACTTGATTTGCAACACAAAAATGAAGTTAGAAATATTACAAATGTGTTGGGTGTACATCGTGGTGTTGGTTTGCAGCCAGGACGAAGGGCATACAAAAATTGTAAATTTTGGTAAGTCTGATAATAAGAATCTTGAAGCAAAAAGTACACAGATGATGAATATAAAAATAGCTGACATGAATACTGATACTAAGTTTAATGGTATAACAACAACGATTGATTCTTATTTTGGCACAATTACTACATTAATTTATGCCAATGTTAATATTCTCACAACAAATATTTATAATGAGATTAATAAGCTTGATCAACAGATTTATAAATTAGACGAAACTTTCCTATTCAAGACCGGTGATGTTATGACAGGCAATTTAATTATGAAAGTTGGAGAAAAGTCAACAGATACTAAAGATTTAATATTAGGCTGTGAAAATATTGGAAGAGGAAAATCATTTACAGTTAAACTTGGTGATGATGAAAACTGTATAAAATAAGATGATAAAGGAAATACAATAAATATAATTTTAAGCAATGGGCTACTTTTAAAAACAGGCAAAACAAATATGGTGCGATTGGGAACATCCAAATAGCCTATAATTACGTTTAATACGTACATCAATAAGAATGAAAAAGCTGTAAAATAATGTAAAAGAACCTGTCGATAATCATGACTGTTCCTCACCCTCCTCCCCATGAACATTAAATGGTTCGTCCCCAATGAACAAGAAAGGTAGACAAGATTGGGGTCGTTTAATTTTCTATAAATGTCCACTTGCTGTTCTTCTTGTCTTAAAAATGTAACACCATAAGGCAGCTACATATGTTAGTAAAGGATACATATTATAAATAATTATGAAATACATACAAAATATGTATACATACTTACATACATGCAGTGCTACATCCACACACATCCGTCTATCCATACATAGATGCACGCGGATAGATAGAGAGATAGATCTATGGTAGATACAAAAGAGAGATGAAAAAAAAAATCTAGATACTTAGCTAGAAGTTAAAATTGCTTCAATAAAGGATAATTTTGGATTTTCTTACTAAAGTATAATATTATTTTCTCGTTGTTGATATATCCATTAATGTATTGCACAATATAAATGTTTATAGCAGAAATCAGGTGTTGCAACACTATTCTCTCTGTCTCTCTGTATGTCTGTCTCTCTCTTTCACACACAAACACCACCTCCCTCCTCTCTCTCAGTACAAATTTGAGCACACTACATTTTTTTCTGACACACACTCACACATACTTTGTTATGGGTTTGTTTTTTCGAAATTTGAATGTTTTTGCAGGAATTTTTACGGGGGGGGGGGGAGGCAAACTCAAAGGTGTTATATATATATATATATATATATATATATATATATATCGCCCCCCTTCCCCGGTTGACACCCCGGGGACAGACTACATTTTCCGTATCAAGTTAAGTATTTATTGATCGATTACAACTATCTACTGAATATCATGATAACAAAGTATAACTAGCGCAATAGCTTCAAACTCTCTATGATACAGTGAATCAGGTATAACTAGCACAATAACTTCAAACTCTCTATAATACAGTGAATCAGGTATAACTAGCGCAATAACTTCAAACTCTCTATAATACAGTGAATCAGGTATAACTAGCACAAATAACTTCAAGCTCTCTATAATACAGTGAATCAGGTATAACTAGCACAATAACTTCAAACTCTCTATAATACAGTGAATCAGGTATAACTAGCACAAATAACTTCAAGCTCTCTATAATACAGTGAATCAGGTATAACTAGCACAATAACTTCAAACTCTCTATAATACAATGAATCAAGTATAACTAGCAGAATAACTTCAAACTCTCTATAATACAGTGAATCAGGTATAATTAGCACAATAACTTCAAACTCTCTATAATAAAATGAATCAAGTATAACTAACACAATATCTTCAAACTCTAAAATACAAATTATAATTTACAACCAGCACATTAACTTCTAACTCCCTACAATACAGTGAATCGGGTATTGCTAGCATAATAACTTCAAACTCTCTATAATACAGTTAATTCGGGTATAACTAGCACAATAACTTCAGACTCTCTATAATACAGTTTATCACGTATAAATAGCACCATAACTTCAAACTCTCTATAATACAGTGAATCAGGAATAACTAGCACAATAACTCCAAACTCTATAATACAGTGATTCGGTGTAGCTAGCACAATAACTTCAGACTCTCTATAATACAGTGAATCAGGTGTAGCTAGCACAATAACTTTAAACTCTCTATAATACAGTGAATCATGTATAACTAGCGCAATAACGTCAAACTCTGTAATGCAGTGAATCAGGAATAACTAGCACAATATCCTCAAACTCTCTATAATACAGTGAATCATGTATGGCTAGCACAAGAACTTCAAACTCTAAATAATACAGTGAATCAGGTATAACTAGCAAAATAAATCACAACTCTATAATACAGTGAATCGATATAGCTATCACAAGAACTTCAAACTCTCTATAATGCAGTGAATTGGGTATAGCTAGCACAATAACTTCAAACTCTATAATAAAGTTTATCAGGTATAACTAGCACAATAACTTCAAACTCTATAATAAAGTTTATCAGGTATAACTAGCACAATAACTTCAAACTCTATAATAAAGTTTATCAGGTATAACTAGCACAATAACTTCAAACTCTATAACACAGTTTATCAGGTATAACTAGCACAATAACTTCAAACTCTCTATAATACGGAGAGTCAGGTATAACGTTAGAGGTCTTGCAAAATATGATAAGAACATAACACAAACTTTATTTAGCATTAGCAATTTACAGCTACAAACGGGAGGATGCAAATTTATGTCATAATGCAGATGATAAGTAATATAATTATGCTGAGTATTAAATTTAACTATAATATAATTAGATATTGATAACCTTAAATATGATAATATAGTAATATTTTGTTATTTTGTTTTCATTACATTATTTAATTATAACAATTAAAAATGCCATTAAATTTACATAAAATGTAAAGATTAAATTATAATTAATTCTGTTTGTCTAAGAATGCAATTTAATTATTGATTATTTATACAAAATTAATTACTTTATGATCTTTTTTGTTGTGCAAAGTACAGAACTTTCGACAATGCATTTAAGATTCCGGTTGAATTTGAGACATATGGGCATTATTTTATTTTTTTCTATATTCGGCCATGAACAATAATATCGTGGTAAATACGTTCTTTCCAGTTTACTTATACAATGGACAAGTAAATATAACGTTGCAAATCTTTAACAACGACAACACCCTGCAATCTTTAAAACAATACCACGCATGACTGGGAACCAATAGCTGGCATTATTGTAAACAACGACAACACCATGCAGTCTTTATAACAATACCGAGCATGACTGGGAACCAACAGCTGGCATTATTGTAAACAATAATAATATTGTACAGCTTTCAATGACAATATGCTTGTGGAAGTAGGGGCACCTATGGGCTAGGAAGAGAAAATCGGATTCATACCTAGTCTCAGTAGCATCTAATTTGGTGATTGTCATTTCACTCAAAACTATATAAATATGAATCGTTAACGGGTGACTTGTTTTCGGTATTTTCTATTATTTATTTATTAGCAACATTCGGTGTGGAAGTATGAATACATATATACAGTATCATGATTTACCCCAACTAACACCTCTGGCAAAATTCCTGGTGATCTATTTTGATATGTTATGGATATATTGTTCCACACCAGGACGCGTCGGAAGCTATCCACCGATCTTTAAGAGTAAGACAATAGTCACCTACACACCAATATATATATATATATATATATATATATATATATATATATATATATATATATATATATATATATATGTAACATAAATGATCTATGTGCTATTTCTAATCGGGGTGTATAGATAAAAAATTCTCATTTTATACCAATTACAAGGTAAAATATACACACATTTGAATTAATATTTTACTTATACCAACCCTTGGCACATGTTCCTAACAGAAATAATGTTTGATCAAGTGCCCTCTTGCGGATAAAAAATCCTGAAGCAAGCGAAATCAATTACCCAATGAAAGAATTCGTTACGTGACCTGGTAGTATTACAATATGATCATTTCCACGATGTCCACATGTATTGAGTCAAAATGAAAAGTTGTTTAAAATGTTGAAATTGAAGAAACTTGAGTGCGACATGTGTCATTATGTCCGGAGGCTGCTATGATTATTACTATCTCCCAAGATAAATGTAACAAAGAATATTTTGGCTGCATCCAATCAGATAACGGAACTGTAGATACCGTTCCAGTTACCTGTGGACATCATGGAATTATCTTACTGAATACCTAATCAGGAGCACAGTGTGCTAAAATAAGACCAAATCAGTTGCACAGATCACCAAAATAAAATTATACAGGCGTATAGGTTCAAATAATGTGAATCTTTCATTCATTAGATTTCATTCATTCATCAAGTGACAATATTCATTGTAAAGAAACATGTTCACCAACGGTAAACTAGACACTTGTTCTCTCTCTCTCTCTCTCTCTCTCAGCAATCTCTCTCTCAGCAATCTCTCTCTCTCTCTCTCAGCAAGACTGACGGAAAGAAGCTGACAAAATATCCACAAATACCAACAAAAATCCATAATAATCCGTAAAGTAAAATCTGAAACTTCGCTGAAGACTAATTCCATTTTTAACATCCAGGAGTGCGCGCGCAAAATTTGTTCCCTTTCTTCTGCCAAAAAAAAAAACAATTTAAATATGAATGCTACCTAGCAATCCTAATCGCATGTATTGACCATCAGAGTAGAGTCAATCTCAATAAACTGTTACAAGACTTAACAGTTTCCTATATTAATGCTACCTAACCATCCTAATTCGATGTATTTGACCATCAGCGTATGGTCAATCTCAGTAACAGTTTCATATTCATGGAGAAAAATCAATAAAGTTAACAAAATTCCAAACTGAAGATAATTCCGCAAAATTTTCAAATCTGCTAAATTGCCAGTAACAGCAAAAACTCAACAATTTTCGGTGAAAATCTGCAAGTGTAGCCACCTACCCCCACCCATCCCTCCCACCCCGTCTCTTTCTCTCTCTCTCTCTCTCTCTCTCTGAGTCCTTGAATCATGTCTAGTTGTTGCCAATGTCGTGTCTAAACTGTTTTCATCTGCGGATGAGGCTGTTTGCATTCGCTGTCAAACTGTTTGTACATCTGTCGTTATCATTTTAACGGTGCATGTAGTTTTCTTACACCAGACAGTGACAGGTTTTGGTCCCATATTATTGATAAATTCGGTGTACATGTTTACATGTATTTAGATTTACTGACCGATTTTGATTTTGTTAATACTCTTTTAGGAATGATGTCCAGAGAGTTACTAGTTCTTATTAGTAATGATCAAATTATGTATTTCCATCTTTTGTGCACCACAACTGTTGCTTCCATTTGGAAAAGATATATAATATTCATTTGACAGCGCACCATGCTGATATCCAATGTGTTTTGATACTCCAGTTATTTATTTATGATCAGAGTGTACTGATGTCAGATTGTGTACATTTTTTCCCTCTAGTTCATTTTACATCCTCAAGGTGTAGACCAATGAAGCGACAGTTCATATTTACCCAACCGTATAAATGTTCTCCCTTACTTTCCATGCTGGATGGGCACCGCTCACTCAACTTTGTTATCAATCGTAGTTTGTGCTTCACATTTGTTATTTTCCTTTCTCAAATTACTGCTAAGTTTGCAGTTGTTCATTTTCTATGAATTTGTAACACGGAGGAAATAAAGATATCAATCAATCAATCTCTCTCTCTCTCTCTCTCTCTCTGAGCATCCTACATCCGTGTGTGTACTTTTATCTTCTAGCTGTTTTAACATTTTCTGGATGTACAGTAATGAAGTTACTATCCATAAGTATCTGACCATGTAAATTTATTTTCTGATTTGAACGTTCATTCTTTATGTGTTTGTATGATTGATGCACAAAGTAAATAAATATATAAATCAATCAGTCTCCAAAATTTATATTTACCATGTTTCGAACCACAATGTAACCTTTGCTGGAGGTGTAGCTTTACATCTGAATGTAAACCTCGAAAAGGAACATGTGATAAAACCATAGGAAGATAAAACGTTATACCTGTTCTGTAGATATGAAAATGCAAATATTAATAAATACACAACTTCCAAGTGCATGACAAGGAATAAGAAGCACTGTTTGGTTTGTCATTTGGTCTAAGGGAGGTAACTCGAAAATCTATAATCCCATCTGGCAGTAGTATAGAAGTGGAGAGCTCTGAGCCATCGCTTTATTGTCCTTTGCACATTTCAAACATGCGATAGCAATTCATTAAATCTACAGTTAATGTAAGACAGCTGTTCAGCTACTAATCTGTATAAAAAACCAATAGTAATACTAACTGATTAAAGCCATAATCAAGAATTAAATACAGTCAATCGAATAGTGACTGCTCCAAAAATCTGCACTTGTATCCTTCTTTGTTCACATGAGTAAAACACAAACTGTGTATGCTTTAGCACAGCAATATTGGCATAGCCAACAACTGCGCCAGTGACGTTTCTGTATCCCTACACGAGTCATACAATTTGCCAGAAACGTTGACTGCGCTGCTGCAATCACAACTAGCATTAATATCGTTGATATTGTACAATGCACAACATTATTGTTAATGTTATCATATGCTTGATTTATGTACAAAATTAGTACAATTTTATGTATGGTCTCTGCAGACAAGGAATAAAAGAGTAGTATATAACTTCCTTAAATGTTATGTCAGAGTCAATAAATATTGCAACATTGAATTGTCAGAGGTTGGGGGAGTCTCAAGAAAAGACGATGTACTTAATTTTTCCTAAGAATACAAAATATTCAGTATACTTTCTTCAAGATACACACTTCATTGAAAAATGGGAAAATTTTATTTGGACTACCTAGAGATATGATTGTTTTTCTTAATTCATACTCAGTGTACTAATTCAAGAGGTGGAGCCATATTATTGAATAATAATTTCCAGTTCACCTTGTATGGAAAAGAAAGATAATACAGGCAATAAACTTGGCATGGACATAACCATTCGAAACCACATATTTACACTGAATAATATTTACAGACCAAACATAGACAGTCCAGATTTTTACCTTGAGATAAAGAAAGATATATTGCATTTTAATAATGATTATGTTATAATTGGGGGAGATGTCAATCTTGTGATTGCATTGTAAATATCATTAACTTATAATTGGGGGAGATGTCAATCTTGTGATTGCATTGTAAAAATGATTATGTTATAACTGGGGGAGATATCAGTCTTGTGATTGCATTGTAAAAATGATTATGTTATATTTAGGAGAGATGTCAATCTTGTGATTGCATTGTAAAAATGATTATGTTATAACTGGGGGAGATGTCAATCTTGTGATTGCATTGTAAAAATGATTATGTTATAACTGGGGGAGATGTCAATCTTGTGATTGCATTGTAAAAATGATTATGTTATAACTGGTGGAGATGTCAATCTTGTGATTGCATTGTAAAAATGATTATGTTATAATTGAGGGAGATGTCAATCTTGTGATTGCATTGTAAAAATGATTATGTTATAATTGGGGGAGATGTCAATTTTGTGATTGCATTGTAAAAATGATTATGTTATACTTGGGGGAGATGTCAATCTTGTGATTGCATTGTAAAAATGATTATGTTATAATTGGAGGCGATTTCAATCTTGTGACTGCATTGTAAAAATGATTATGTTATATTTAGGAGAGATGTCAATCTTGTGATAGATCCACATATAGATACTTTTAATTATCATAATGTAAATAATCCAAGAGCAAGAGAAGTTGCTTTAGATATATGTACAGAATATAATTTAGAAGATATATGGAAGGAACATAATATAGGGATCCATAATTGTACCTGGAGGAAAATTAATCCAGTAAAATGAGCCCGACTGGATTTATTCTGGATTCTGAAATTTACTTACAGTTATTGCAAATGTCAGTGTTGAATCAGGATATAGGACTGATCATTCTCTTGTAAGAATGAAAAAAGCTTTCCAAATTTCCAAAAGGAAATTTAAAGGAAAACATTCTGGAAATTTCATAATTCGTTATTGAAAGACACAGAATATATTAGAAGAGTTAAAAGTTAAACATCAATATGTATGTATTAAATAATTAGACATCAATATGTATGTAATAAATAATTAGATATCAATATGTATGTAATAAATAATTAGACATCAATATGTATGTATTAAATAATTAGACATCAATATGTATGTATTAAATAATTAGACATCAATATGTATGTATTAAATAATTAAACATCAATATGTATGTATTAAATAATTAGACATCAATATGTATGTATTAAATAATTAGACATCAATATGTATGTATTAAATAATTAGACATCAATATGTATGTATTAAATAATTAGACATCAATATGTATGTATTAAAGAATTAGACATCAATATGTATGTATTAAAGAATTAGACATCAATATGTATGTATTAAATAATTAGATACTTTTGAGACTATGGCTCTATCTAATTCAAAACAATAAATAAATGATAAACCCTTTGTACCCTAAGGAATCCCATAAGATCATACATGGGTCTTATGACTAGTCATGCATAGAAAAACAGAGATTCTGTTTCTTCCACAGGACCCCACCATACTGCATCCATTGAATAAGCTTTGCCTGGGAGTGTTTTGATTATTTGGAAAGCTACATAAACCTACCATAGACATTCACAGATATTTTATGTTTAGGTTGGAGGCAATGAAAACATTAGAATATGAGACATGTTTCCAGTGATGGATGTGTGTAATCCATAATGCACATCTGTACATGTTTTTGAATTTTTAGCTATGATATTTTATAGTGAACACCTCAGTCTACTACTGGCATAGTTCTAGTTTTGTCAAATTGTTTAAGATATTATCATTACACCCATTAGTTAAACATTTATGAGAGGAGTGTTTAACAAGTGACCTAATTTACCAAAGAATGTAAGTTACATGGGATATTGATACTGTACTCTGATATATACAAACTAGTATCACCAGTTTGTAAACTTTCCTTGAAGTTTCTCTTACATGAATTAGTTATTCTTCTGGCATTGTTTTCTCTTACATGAATTAGTTATTCTTCTGGCATTGTTTTCTCTTACATGAATTAGTTTTTCTTCTGGCATTGTTTTCTCTTACATGAATTAGTTATTCTTCTGGCATTGTTTTCTCTTACATGAATTAGTTTTTCTTCTGGCATTGTTTTCTCTTACATGAATTAGTTATTCTTCTGGCATTGTTTTCTCTTACACGAATTAGTTATTCTTCTGGCATTGTTTTCTGGATGATGAAGATAAACCCTTCACCTTTTACATATTAGAAATGTACATGTAAAAAAGAAAATAGTTATCCTTAGAATAGGCGATCTTGTTAAGCAAGCATGTCCAGATATTGATTTGGGTGATATTAGCATAGCAGCTTATGTTCCAGACAGTCATTACTCTTGTAGAATATTTTCATAGTATAAGCAATATTAGGAACAATGAAACCAAACTATTTAATGGTACAAGCAATATTAGGAACAATGAAACCAAACTGTTTAATGGTACAAGCAATATTAGGAACAATGAAACCAAACTGTTTAATGGTACAAGCAATATTAGGAACAATGAAACCAAACTGTTTAATGGTACAAGCAATATTAGGAACAATGAAACCAAACTGTTTAATGGTACAAGCAATATTAGGAACAATGAAACCAAACTGTTTGATAGTACAAGCAATATTAGGAACAATGAAACCAAACTGTTTAATGGTACAAGCAATATTAGGAACAATGAAACCAAACTGTTTGTTAGTTATCAGGCCTCTCTGCAGGTAGTGAGCAGAGAGACAGTTTCAAGATGGCTAAAATTCACCTTACAAACTCCAGGTATCAGGACTGATAATTTTATTCCACATAAGTACTAGATTGATATCCACTAATACAACTCTTTAGCTAAGGTACTTATTCTTGTATATAATATGAAAAACAAGTAAAAATAGCAAGTGGAAGCAAAGACTCTACTTTCCAGAAATATCATCAGAAACCAGTTACATCTGACTTAACTTTATTGAAAAACTGTTATTCAATATTCCCATTGTTATAATGCAGTCATTGTGGTCCATAACTGCTGACCAATGTTATATACTGAACCATGCTATAGTGAAAATAAAAAAAATTCAATGCGTGCATGCATGTTAGAGGGAGTAAACAAACTGCCAGTCAAATGTATCGCAATAATTTTAGTTTATGTAACTTAAATATATTTCTTCAGTTCATGGTATTTGTACATTTAAGTTTTGTCAAATAATAATGTTTTCAATAGGAAATAAAGATATAAAACTAAGTTAAAGTTGTTTTCTTTCATTCCATGTTGTCATATATTTGATAGACCAATTCAAATAAAATGGTTTAATTTTGGCCACATGGTTCATACCATGTTATAACACAATCTTGTTATAATTAATGTGTTATAATAAGGGAGAGCTGTAACTGATTCCAACCCATTGCTTGTCAATTCATTACATGCATTTATGCCTTGTTCTGGAGAATTTGATTGCATAATATCTATGTTCTCCTGATTTATGATTCCTTGTAATTGTCGTTTTTCTTCTCTATTCTGCTTCTGTCAGAGGATACATTGTCTAAACTTCTCATTGGGTTCTTTAGGGTACAAAATTGGAAAAATAAATGATATAAGAAGTTACCAAGTTGAAGGTAGATGATAAATTCAAGAAACCTGTATAACCCCTTAGAGATTACATGGTCAATCAATTTTCATCTTCACTGTCTCTAATGTCATGTATCCTGTGACCTATCTTAAGACTGATCGGTCATCAGTCAAAATCAGTGAAATATAATGAGGACCCAAATCATGATATAATCATACTTAATATATAATTTAAAGATATAATTATATTAACCTAATGTCTAATGAAGGTGTAACACAATAGTTTGTTTTAAAAAATTCTTTCCATGCATAGAAGTCAGTTTTAACAATGTCAAATGTCCTAAATTTTAAGTTTATTGAATGTTCTTAGTTCAAAATATAGATATGGATTTACTCACTCTTGTTTTTGTTCATTCTGTGCATTTTCTAAAGCATTATCTTCCAGATAAAACCAGTTATTTCTTGGGTAGGGAACTGCCTCTCTATCAGGATTTCTTTCATTCTCCTTTATTTGTAGCAAGTCTGAAATCCACAAACATTTTATAAATCGTATTGATACTCATCATGTTAGCATGCATAATATGTTACTAAATTTAGTGGTGAACTAAGTTTCACTTAAATTGTATTCATATTTAAATTTTTCTATCATACTGTGTATTTTGTAATTGTTGATAATTTTACAGTATGTATGTATGTATGTATGTATGTATGTATGTATGTATGTATGTATGTACGTACATACGTACATATGTATTATGTATGTATGTATGTATGTATGTATGTATGTATGTATGTATGTATGTATGTGTGTGTGTGTATGTATGTATGTATGTATGTATGTATGTATGTATGTATGTATGTATGTATGTATGTATGTATGTATAGCGTTTAGTTGTACATCAATACAACACTTGTTATATAGCACCACTTACAAGTTATGATATAAAAATGTAAAGACAAAAAAATTGCAAAAAACTTATGAAAGATAAACCATTCCAAATAAACGTAAACATGAAATACTACAAGATACAGGATAAACAGTAAAGACATAAAAATTCTGTACAAGTTATAGAAAATAAAGAGAAAAGACAAAAAAATATAAAATCCTTAAATATGGGCTCATAATTTGTTATATAAACCACACTCCCTCAAATGGTCCAAGACTTTCTTTTGTTATATAAACCACACTCCCTCAAATGGTCCAAGACTTTCTTTTGTTATATAAACCACACTCCCTCAAATAGTCCAAGACTTTCTTTTGTGGTACATCATTTTAAAGTTTCTTAATTGATCTTGCATAAAAAATGTCTGATAACTATACAGACAGATGAATTCGACATCTGGGTTAAATATCAGTAGCCCTCACTTGAAAGTGCTGTGTTATTCTAATGAGTGCATAGATGGACCTTAGATGTTACTGATAAGAAATATTTTGACTCATGTTTATTTTTTAATTTTATTTTAAAATTCCTTACTGTTAAAAGAGATTCATGTATTTGCAGTTTGATATTTCACCTTTGTTGGAATAAAGCAATCACATTTAATTTAATGGCAGTTTGTGTTACAATGGCACAGCATGCAAGCAAGCATCATTCAGATCATATAAAACCATTACCACTGAAGTATGCTTTTCTGCCGATTGGTAATTGGCAATCATAGTATGTCCCTAATAAAATGAATGAAAGATTCACTAAAATGTTATGATGTCAGAATATCATGATTTATAGTTGAAACAAACATACAGGGTGATTGGAAAATCCGAACTCAGCCCACCACCTATACTCATTCCTTTTTGAAATTCAAATGAGGCTTCCAGTACAGTGTAATGATCTGATAAAGGGGATTTGTTGAATGGGTCAGAGAAGCTCATTCCTGGTACATATTTTGTAAACAACTCTGCTCCTATATTTCATCATTAACATAAGAAATAAAGGTATCATTTTACTGGCAAAAGATGTGAGAGTTAATTGAAGTAATTTATTTGGATATTTAAGAAATTGTTTTGGAAAAATTATAACTAATTGATGAATTTTGAATTTGCATAGAAATGTTGTACCACGACTGTTGTAAACCACTTTACAAAATTTGTATGCAATATACATAAGTACGATTTACATTTACACTGAAAAGTACATTGCTACTAAATTTAATTCAATAATTTATTTCATTTATCTATTCTGACACTTTAAAAATTTGAAAATCAAGGTTACCTTAAGAGTAGCAAAAAGAGATCTTTTACTAATATTATCTTTTCCACTATCTATCATATAATTACAAAAACAATCTCAGAATGGAGGGGAAAAGTTGATGTTTCTTTAAGTACTGATATTAGCAAAGTATTAAACCTTAAAATAGGAAAGGTAGAAAACAGAAACTGCTATCCAACAAAAACAATTTTACAGCTACTGGTAACTTCAACCTGTCAGCTAGAAGATAGCCACAACTAGGTTTCTTCTGGCCTGACGGCAAATTTACACCTGCTGTGTCTTTGAGCTTTCTCAATGCCACTTAACTGAACAATTAGAATCTCATTTGCATATAAAAAAGGAACAGGTAATAAGTGGCAGCTCTCTGGAGTTTCCAATCCCTGTGTTATATGCTGTCTCTTTTGGCAGTATTCTCCATTATGCTAAGAGGTACATGTAGCAGTTGTGAAGCTCATGTCAATTAAAAATTATCTACAAGGTAGATGACATTGCTTAAAGGAATGGCCCTCATTTCACTATCATAGCCTTGCAATCTAATGAATAGTGAATCACTGTACACCCAGTTGTAGATTGCTTAAAGGATGGCTCTCATTTCACTATCATAGCCTGCAATCTAATGAATAGTGAATCACTGTACACCGTATTGTAGATTACTGAAAGGAATTGCCCTCATTTCACTATCATAGCCTGCAATCTAATGAATAATAAATCACTGTACACCCTATTGTAGATTGCTTAAAGGATGGCTCTCATTTCACTATTATAGCCCGCAATCTAATGAACAGTGGAATCACTGTACACCCTATTGTAGATTGCTTAAAGGAATGGCTCTCATTTCACTATCATAGCCTGCAATCTAATGAATAGTGAATAACAGTATCCCTATTGTAGATGATATGACCTAATGATGTGTCTTATAGTGAGGGAGTGTTGTATGTCATATTTACATTCTAAAGGAAAGGGTTATCTGGTGTATCTACTTCAATAATCATGATGATGCGTTTGCATGGTCAGGGTACAAAGATGACAACATATTATACAAGGGTATATAAGCATACAAGAAAATAACATGGGATCTGTGGAACACTTATACATGTAATACAATTACCTACCTTTGATGAGGTTTCTACAAGGAATTATCAATCCTAGAAAAACAAGGCGGTACTGATGAATATTATCTTTCTGGATTTGATAAATCCAGGCTTGTAGCAACCAAAATGAAAAGTCAGTAGTTATTTTATTATATGACTTTTCAGTTTGTGATAGTCTTAGTGGTACTTAAAAGCAGCCCATGGTGAATTTTTGAGTAGTGGTACTTAAAAGCAGCCCATGGTGAATTTTTGAGTAATTAACAAATAAAGAAAAACAAAAAATAAAAAAGTGTCACAAAAGATGGGCTTTTCTTTTCATTAGGTAACATAATTATATAAATTTGATTCATCAATATCACTAACAAAATAAAAAGCAAACATAAACATTTGGAAAAATTATCTTTCCTTTTCTCTGTAAATTGTAACCATTAAACTGTCATTTAAAGTGGAATTAATAACAAAAATCAGAAAAGAGGTAGATGAATGGGTGAACAGATGGACAGGTGATAAACTATTTCCATCAGTGAGAAATGTATGAAGCACACCTGTACAGCTCTGACTAGATACACAAGCCATAAGATGTCAGGTGAGCTGTTGGAATCTTACAGCAACCTTGCATGTGCTGGCAAGGGTGCTTTTACATTTTAGTAAATAGCAGCAGCTGGTGATTTACCATATCAGAACACAGCAAACATCAAAGTTATATATTAATATGTTCTGTTAACTGATATGAGAACACAGCAAACATCAAAGTTATATACTAATATGTCCTGTGAACCGATATCAGAACACAGCAAACATCAAAGTTATATACTAATACGTCCTGATAACTGAACTATGCCGTATATTATCCAGTATTACAAATGTTTTTAAAAAAATCATGCATATCCCTAGGCCTGAGCCATCACCACCAGCAAAAAATATCACTGTTTCTCTATCGTTATCTGGTAAAGTTCATGAAGCCCAAAAATTGGTGTATTTGATGTGAGATATTTCATATGAGATATCAACTCACTGGCTCTTCCTCCTTGTTTAGCCAAGCGGACATATTTGGTGTCAGAGTCCTTGAAAAGTGACCTTGGAGGTGGTTCTCCCTGAGATGTCTGTTCGTCATCACCCAGACCCAGTATCTGTGACATTGCTGGATATGAAACTGGATCATCCAGCTCTCATCGCTTGCCAGGTGCATGATAGAACCAACCTAATGGAAGGAAAATGAAATAAAAAAAACAATTAGTTCTGCATTAATGAAGATAGCTTGTGAAATGTTGCAGTATATAACTTTCTGAAAAAATAATATTTGACACAGACTAAGCTAAGGGTCTAATCAATTCAAAACCATTTCAAAATGTTGGTGTACATTTTCTTGTGCTTAGTTGAATATTTATCCACAAGTAAGGGTCATTATATACAAAGTCACCAAATGTCCATAAAACAAAAGCTGAATGAATTATTAAAAATGCATCAAATTTGCAGTTTGAAGGTCGTAGATTCCTCTTGTCAACCAAATAAAATAAAGTTTATGTTGCAGTGAATTTGTCAGGATAACACAACAATTACTGAGATCACATCAGTTTTCCAAAACAGAACTAAAGCTTATACTGCCAATTTACAGAAAGTCATATATCCCTAATGATTTTACATGGTCTCAAAATAGCTGAATTTGCAGAATTTTCCCTAAGTTTGCCATATCAGAGAGATTTCCTGTATGAAGACATTGCAAACATTGACCCATCAATATATGACAAGCATTCTGAAGTGGAAGAAATATCACAATCTGAGTTATCAAGCATTTTGAATGAACCAAAACAACCAGTTCAGTTGCCATTTGAACAACAGGTTGACCACAGACCAAAATACTTTATTTCTTAAAAGAAAGATAAGTATCTCAGACTTAACTTAAATTTAAAGAACAATATAATATCTGATATACAATATAATATCTGATGTACAATATAATATCTGATGTACAAATGGAACAATATAATATTTGATGTACAAATGGAACAATATAATATCTGATGTACAAATGCTTTCAGATCTAGAATTTGCTATCATATATGTATGCATGTATGCAGGGCTGTTGCAAGTTTGTGCTGGAAGAAACGGTGCCCTGGGTAAACATTGCCTTAGGCACACCCACTTGAGAAAAAATACAGCAAACTCCGTGAAATGGCGCCCCCAGGCTTGGCGTGCAGGGGCAATCACTTGTTTCGCCTGCCCCTTATGATTGCCCAGTATGTATGTGTGTATGTATGTATATATGTATGTATGTATGTATGTATGTATGTATGTATCTATGTATGTATGTGTGTGTGTGTATGTATGTATGTATGTATGTATGTATGTATGTATGTATGTATGTATGTATGTATGTATGTATGTATGTATGTATGTATGCATACAAGTATGTACAGATCCTGAAACATTTAAGTACTCCTCTGAAATTCAAAAGGCCTGGTAAATGAATGAGAAATAAATGCAGACTGAACACTGAGCATATGCAAAATGAACAAAGAATGAATAATAAACGGTATATGCCAAATGCTGCTTGCCACAAGCAATAAATGCTGAACCATAAATGGTAAATGGTGCATGATAAATGAAAACTGATAAACCATACACATTACAATTCTGTTTCAGCCTGCTTCCTTTGTGTAGTCTCCCGGAAATGTTTGCATTTCAAACACATTCTTAAGGCATGTAAATGAAAAACACACGACTTAACAAGATAAACAGTGAATGATAAGATGATGAACAGTAAATGATGAGATATTTCAGGGTCTCTATGTATCTATCTAACTACCTGTACCTACCTACCTACTTATCTCTTTCAGTCTGACTATCTGTCTCTGTCTGTCTCTCTCTCTCTTTGCACATAAATGTGTCAGAACATCACACTATACATCATTTCAATCAGGGTCATCACAAGTTTGTGGTGGATGAAATGGCATTCAAAGGGAGCATTGCCTTCAGCATCCCCACTTGAAAAAAAATAACGCAAACTCAGCAAAATGGTGCCCTGGGTGGTCAACTGTATCGCCCACCCCTTACAATGGACCTGATTTCAGTTTCAAACATGTTCATTTGGGTATGTTCTGGTTTTATTCTGCTTCATTCCATTTTCATTTTGGTTCATTTCTGGTTTGCTCCAAATACACTGTATTCAGCTCATAGTAAGACTCAGCTGAGAGGCATATCATAATACTGTTGTTGTTGTTGTTTTGGGACATTTTTCAGCACATGAAAGGCTATACATGGCAGCCAGTATATTTTGGTGGAGAAAGAACCGGGGAAGAACTGCCTACCCATGGGAAGCTACTGGCAAGCTTTCTCACATACCCACGTTAGCCGAGCCTGAGACTTGAACCCATGCAGACAGAGGTGAGACATGTGAGTGATCTGTAAATGTGAACATCTTAGACCACTCGGCCACCCATGGCCCCCAAAATACAGTAGTCTTACATGACAGAATGATCATCATAAGACTACCCGGTAATGTTGTATCCTTGCATAACATGTTAAAGTATTATTTGAATAAATATAAATCTGCTTATAGCTCTGTGTTATATGACTGAATAATAATAGAACTTATTCTCTAATTTAAGTATACAAAACAATAAAATTCCCAACCTAAATAGAGGAAGAGCTAAACTAAACCAATTAGTGATGTATTAAAAATGAGTGATAATTATGTCAATTTTGTTATAAATGAGTCCCCTTTTGTAACTTGATAAAACTATTATAATTTTACCTTCTTCTGTGTTAAACATGTAGATTTTTTCTTCTAATTTCTCTTTCGAAAATAAACCTACCAAACCCAAGGAAATTCCATTGAAACAGAATACATGGATATCAATTACTGTTTTTATTTTTAGTCTGTATTTCCATTTGTCTGTCTGTTAATTTTGTCTATAGATTTGCTCTGTCTGTTTGTTTTCTCTATCATGCTTCAAATTCTGGTTCACTATTTTTTGTCATTTAAATTTCATAGGTGGCATAAAGAAACTCAATAACACTTTTATTTATAAACTGAACTGTACTCTTAATTTTTAATTAGTTCATTCACTAAAAGCAAATGATTTTCTTCTGTCTTTCCAATACTATAAAATATTCCTTCATCTTTACAAAAAAAATATTCAAGATGTCACATTCGGACAAATTTAATGCAGTAAAACCCGTCATGAAAGACCAGATGTTTCGGAAGACCATATGTCACGCAAGAGTACTGTCACGAAAGACCAGATGTTTCGGAAGACCATATGTCACGCAAGAGTGCTGTCTTGAAAGACAACCCTTCATGAAAGACCAGATGTTTCGGAAGACCATATGTCATGCAAGAGTGCTGTCTTGAAAGACAACCCGTCATGAAAGACTGCTTTTCGAAAAACCACCTATCATGAATGACCACTTTTTGGAAGACCACGTCATGAATGACCTGGTCCCGGTTTCACTAAAATTTAATTTAATTCTCCTCAAAATTGAGATTTTGTATTATTATACTTGCGACTCTTTAGATAACATCAATATTTTCGCAAGAGGTATAAACAATAGAAAGGATGCAAAATCACTTTTTAGTTTTAACATTTAACACATTAAAACCTTTTTAATCTTGAAAAAAAGTTGAGAAATCCCTAAAATTTGAGTTAATCCTCAAGACAGGTCTCAATGTATTACCCATATTTTTCTGATGATAAGCCTTGTTTGTTGATATCAGTTATCTGATCCCTACCTTTCAATAAATTTTGATATATTTTATTTTAAAAGCCTTGTTTGTTGAAATCAGTTATCCCATCCCTACCCTTTAAGAAATTTAGATAGATTTTATTTTAAAAAACCTTGTTTGTTGATATCAGTTATCCTATCCCTACCTTTTAACAAATTTAGATATATTTTATTTTAACAAAGCCTGGTCCAATGATAAGTCAACACCTACATATCCATTTATTTATCAGACAGGATCCCTAGGCTTATCATGGGATAAATACTGTAGACCATACATCTATTTATCAGACAGGATCCCTAGGCTTATCATGGGATAATACTGTAGACCATACATCTATTTATCACACAGGACCCCTAGGCTTGTCATGGGATAATACTGTAGACCATACATTTATCGATCAGACAGAACCCTTCAGCCTATCATGGGATAAATACTGTAGACAAAAGATTTATTTATCAGACAGGACCTCTGAGATGGCTTATCATGGGATAAATATTGTAGACCGTACACTTAATGAGGCAATAAAAGAGAAAAACTGGTAAACAAGTCTGAAAAACAACTGAAAATGTACAAAGCTATTATTATTTTTAAAAATATACTATTGTGATAAGAGGAAGACATGGAAGAAAAGAAAAATCCAAGAGAACTATTTATTGGTTTAGTCTGTTTATTATGTACCCTAATTATAATATAGTCTGTTTATTATGTACCATAATTCATAATTAGCATCAGTTACCTGATCTATTAACAGTTCTCTATTGAAAAAAGTAAGTGTAAATATTCAAATATATATGCTTTTGTTATTCCTGACACAACTTCATTCATAATTTGATTCATGAAGTGCATAAATGCATCAGACAAGTTGGATGATATTATAATAGATAAATCACTCATTATAAATTAGATCATATCATACTAGATAACTCACTCATTATAAATTAGATTATATCATACTAGATAACTCACTCATTATAAATTAGATGATATCATAACAGATAACTCACTCATTATAAATTAGATGATATCATACTAGATAACTGACTCATTATAAATTAGATTATATCAAAACAGACCACATTGTACTCACTTGTTACAAGTTGGATGACATGGTAATAGACTGCTCACTCAGGTGGCACTCTACAGATATTATGGACTTCTGAGAGAGTGACAGGTGTAAGGTGAAGTTGTTTGAATTTGCAACATGCACAATGAAGAGAATGTTGACATACCTCTATTTTATTTCCATGTACTGTGGCTAAAATTTATTTACATACTGTACGTGTGGAAATTGTACATGATCTAAGCTAACAGCTCACAAAAATGGCTGCTCCCATGTGCTCAAAAAATCAGCCTGAAGTAGTCCAAAGTACATGAAATTTAGCAGTTATTAAAATAGGGAAAACAAATCTTGCCAAAGTAGGCAATACTAGCCTCTGAAAGTACAATGAATGAATTATAAAATATATAAAAAGTAAAAAAAGTTATCAGCTCTATTTTTTACAATTTATGTTTGAAGTCCAGGAAGTGAAAATGACCAAGTGGAGCTAGCAGTTTTTTGATAGGTGCACTTCTTAAGAAAGACCAAGCCAGAATAACCAGCGAGGAAACCCTGGAAAATTCTTTTTCTTTAAAAATCTAACCCCATGTATAATATGAAATTGTAACCAAATTTGTAACCAATTTTTACCAAGAGTCAAAGAGTTTTTAAAATGCAATCAAACACTTCAACCAGATAAGAAAGGAAAAAACAAATAAAAAATAAAACGCACCCCTCCCCCTAAAAAAAAGACTAGAAAAAGAGCGAACAGACACGCAACAAATGAGTGACAAAGAGAACATATAAAAAGCAATTTATATGTAGATAAAGTGATAATCAAAGATAGAAAATATGAATGGGTAAATAAATAGATAAATAAAAAATAAATAAATAAATAAATAAATAATTTTGATAATGTACAAGTATTCAATTACATATGAGCTCACAATTAATTTAAGTTTGTGAAATAAGAAATATATATTTTGTTTTTCTTCTAAAACCCTGCCAAATTTATTTATAAACCATCCAATATTATTGTTGTATTAGATATATGCATTATGTACAAATCTGTCTGTACTACATCACGGATTTCACAATACAAATGTAAAAGAGCAGTTGAATATAGCCTTCCTTGGGAATCCTAGCAACAAAAACCAAAAAAAAACAAAGTACATTTAATATCAGCTTCATATCACTTACATCACAAAAAATTTAAAGTAATACCTAGATTTTCTATGTCACAAACATTACTGGTATTTTACACTACATTAAAAACTCAGCACAACAAACCATTCACCTACACCACAAACATAGTTCATATTTCACTCGGCTACATACCATATTCTGCATCTCTTGGATCAGGATCAAATGGATCCATTGGATCTTAAATTAAATTTAATTTATAAGTGCAAAACTATCAAAATAACTAAAAACTACATAAAATAACTATCTTTTGTGCAAGAGAGCTTTTTTAAACTATATCCAATATCACCTGGTTATCTAGATATTGTGCCAGCACTCATCTCTACATGTTAGTAAGAGGAGAGGAGAAAAGCAAAACAGTGATAGTAAAAGAATGACAGTCAGTGTAAAGTGCTGAAACAAAAGATGGGATGAGAAACTATCTAGAGCCAGAAACAATGGGCATATAGAGCATACAAAGGAATATAGTTCAGGAAAATTAGCAATATTGTGTGGAGTTTGTTTCATTATATGATGGCCACTGAAGAGAAATAATATTTATAATAACTGACTGTAGCCTGAATCTTCATGAATGAAAAGGGTGCATGTATCTGATTATTCTGGTCTGTTGTTTTATGTAAGGTGGCAAGGAAATTATCCACGAGTTTATGCAAATTTTTTTATAGACCAATCTAGCATCTGAGTGTCTGTCTTGAAACGATTCCCAACCTAATTTGTTTTGCATGTCTGTTACATATGCAATATGTGTGGAGTTATTTAAGACCCATAGAGCTTCTCTACTCTGAACTTTTTACATTTTTTGGATTTGTCTGAATTTGTATATGTATGGGCTCCAGACTCAGTTGTAGTCTAACTGAGGCTTTATAAAAAGTTAAATGTATGCCTTCGTCACTGCTCACATCTGTCACTTGTGTTTGACAGCAACATAATGTGCATAAAGCTGGTGTAGTGGTATAGCATCATGAGTTTTTCCATTCTATTTTACACTAAAAGTGCTTTTACTAGCAAAATACCAACCCTACAACTATTGCTACAGTATGTGCTCTAAACAAAAGGATGTACACAACACAGAAAAAAACATTTAATAATAAAGAAATAAATAACTCATTTAAACTGGCATTAGTCATTCAAATCATAAATCCCCCAGAGTCTCTTTTTGTCAATATGTAAGTAAATATTTCATTTTCTTACATATGACACAAATAACCTCTCTGTCATCATTAGAGTCCAATATTAAAGTCAAACACAAATCACTGTCATTATTAGCTCTTTCATGCACTAAGTAATTTGGTTACATAATCAGTCATGTGGATTCTTCCATGGATGGCAAAAACCAAAAAAAAACTAAGCATGGACAATAGAAAAATTGCCTTGAATTTATTTAAACCAATAAAATTGTAAAATGCTCTAACAAACTGAAATAATGCTCAAGGATTCTAATTTAATTTAATAAGATCACAGCCCTTTAGTGATCCCAAATCTTTCACCATCAGCCATGGTGGCGCTATAACATCATCCTGTCAACTGTAAGAGCTCTAATTACAGTACCCGAAGAAACTGCAGCTTTGAGATTATTCATAGCTGGCATGAAAGAGTTCATTATTAAGATTTGCAGAGGTGTGAGGGCTGAATATGGACACAGCCATAAAATGACATAAGTAAAACCTAGTAGCAATTGCTGGGATGTGTTCTGACTGATGTCATGTGATGCATTAAGAATCTTTGCCTGTGTAATGTTCCCGAGTTGCAAGAAATATTTTTGCTACTGTCACTGAATTAAAAATAAGAGTACAAATCTTGGAGATTTGTAACAGTGAATAAGTCTCTTGATCGGGAAAATAATCTATGTTGAATATCGCATACTCTTACTCACCTATCTCTGTGTTATCCACGGAATTCACTACATGCCTACGCACCCCACTCCAGCTTCACCCATTATAAACATTACATTTCTACTGGCTCTTTTTTATTTTGTTTTCCCAATCTGCTTTTATAAGACCAACTTGTACTTCCAGTTCCTTATTGATAGCAAATAGCATTGACATGAACACAGGGTCTGCAACAATTTGCTGTATACTACTTCCGACTACCAATTACTGGAAGAATGGAAGAATTTATAGCAAACAACTTTGTTGTCCTCTGTGTACTCGAAATGTTTGAATGGTGTGAAAAATTATGATAGTGTGAAATATGACGATCGGCTAGCAATTTTTTCACAAAGTCAGAAGTCTATCACACAAGGTTAAATTAGTTTTCAATAATAAAATATAATCACACTGAAGATATTTGCATTTGCAGAGTTGATATTGTAGGTGTGTGTTTTAATTGAAAGCCATATAAAAGATTAATGTTTTACTGGCTGAGGACAAGTTCTCGCCATGTACCAATTGTTGTCACAGTGCTAATATCTTGCAAACAAACATTAATTTTTTTACTTATTATGTACTTGAAAAGTACCTCACAAAATGATCTTTTAAAGGAATGCATAATAACTAAAAATTCAGGTATGTTTCCAAGATATCAGGATTATGGCAACAAAATGTACAATATGGTGAAAATTGATCTTTGGTCACTCAGGTTTACCAAAAATAATTATAGGTTACTGCATTTGTATGGGAAAATATGAACGAGTTTTTTTGAGCTATACTGCACAACTTCAGGAGTGCACTATAGTTCAGAAAAAATGAGTTCATATTTTCATATACAAATGTAGTAACCTTTTTATTATATACTCATTTTGCTTTTCTACCTAAGGCTGAATAATAAAAAGAACACACTACAAGAAACAAAGTAACTGAATTTCTGCTATATTGTAAAGTAAATACACACCATAGTTAAACAAATACACAATAACAGTATTCATACGCACATGGCACTGCCCAGTGACCTTTGAACTTGGTAGAGTACGCATGCTCAGTCATTCGTTTCAAAAAGAAATCTCATTTTGGTCTACTTAAAACTGCAATTCTGAGTCATATTGTGAATGACTGCACCTTGGAACAACTTTTCCCAGTTGTTCTGGAATGGAGGGATTTTGTTTTTCTATCTATTTAACTAAATTCTGCTCTTTTAGTTGTGGTGGACTTGCGTTATTAGCTGGGTCGATTACATAAGATGTACATGTAGCAAGAGGGACTGGCGTCAACAGCAAGCTACACATGTTACTGTTCTGCCAATGATAGTTTGGAATCATAAGGTGGACAAAATATGAAATTCTTTTAATTGAAATTCTCAAGAAGATGCAGGATTAAATATTTTTGTAAGGGAATATCAAATTCATTTTTTTTGGAGTGCAGTAAATTCTCCTTTGGAACATGATTTCTGTTGGAAAATGTAGTCTAGATTGCAGTGCAATTTCGCGCCGTGGATCAGAAAGTACATTTTGAAGAAATTCAAGATGCAGAAAAGTAAGTACATGTATTGTCATTCTTATTACCATCTGTAGATGACACTATTTATATGTACTGTTACTTGCATGATCTTTGTTGGATTGACCCCAGCTACATGACCTATATGGCTTTTACTATACATTTCCCACAAAATTAAATCAGGCAAAATTGCAAGCGGCTGGGGTGTGAGAGCCCCATTTCGTCAGTGGAAAATAAGGCTTCTTCGTTATCGTGGCTATTGGCTCCGAGGCACTTGCTTTTATACCAAAATCCGCCTTCTTTAGTTGTATTTTTTTCGAATTTAGTGCTTGGACTTGAAAAATGGGCGGTCTCTGAGAGAAACGGAATATCATTTGGTCTTAAGATGCCTTTTTATGCTATTTTTTTTATAGACTCTAGAGAACCCGATTCATAGTCTGAACCATAGGCTAAATAAGTGTTTAAATTATCAGAATGATATTTTCAATACTGCATGTCTGATGTTTGTTTTCATAAAGCCACCACTGGACATTGTGAAAATCACGTTCAGTCACTTGCTTGGTTGAAAGTTTTTTTTGTGACTCAATGAATTCATCCACATCATCAGCTTTATCATCTCTACTCTCAAACAGCTTGCTTAGTTCATCCACAGATAAATCTAATGAAGCAAAAGCTCGGGTGTCTGCTACATTTGCGTACATCGTTTGTTTACAATAAAAAGTAGTTCCTAACACGCAGATACTATTTTTAGACCACGTGTCGTGCAGTATGAAAGCCGTGCAGTATGAAGAAATACTGCACGATTCTGACAATGCAAAGTTAATGGAGAAAAAAATGAGTATATAAATAATATTGGGAACATACTGAAGGGCACTATATCTTCGGGACAAGATGATGTTTTTTCACACAGCATCCGCTATGGAGAAAGGGTAGATGCCAAGGTATGTTTCTGTGATGTATAAGGAATTGACTCATATATCTATCTATCAATTACTGTCACACCTTGTATATTGAGTATCAATAGCACATGTGCTTATGCACACTCTGGACCATGTGGAGAACCACCATAGTGACATCAAACACTTACTCTTTTTTGAATACCACATAAGAGATCTTTTACCTGCCAAGGGTGAAACTTTCCTACACTGGGTACTGCCATTTAACTTTCACATAACACTTGGCCAAATGTGATTAGACATATTCATTTCATTAAAGAAAATTAACCTTTACTTCATAATACCACTTGGTATTCCTCAGCTACCATTGCTCTTCAACCAATGAAATGGCAGTCAACAGGTTTTAAAACACCCATAACCTTTATTGTAGTGTTATGCTTCAGTAAGAAAAAAGGCATCAGGGTAAGTATAGTATGAATAAAGAATTACAGTAGACTCTAATCTGTGCAACAGTGTCAATATGGGCTGCCAAAAATGTGTGGAGTTCTTTAAAATTTGGCATCTATAGTTTTCACTTACCCTGCCCACCCAGCAGCTTGTACCCTCCTACCTATTTTAAAAAATGAAAAGCATCAAGGATAAAAAAAATGCACAAAACTTACTAATTTCATTCTTGATTTATAACTTCTAACTCGATTGCCACCATGCAGCCCCTAACATTGTCACCCTTCTTTGCGTTTCAAACCTAACAGAACTTCAACTGAAAAAAACTTCCCCCGTTTGGTTTGAATACGAAAAAAGTGATAATGTTAGGACCACTTAGTGACAATCGAGTTAGAAAATTATAAATCAATTAATGGAGTAAGTTTTGTGCATTTTTTTATATCCTTTATGCCTTTTTCATGTTAAAATCAGAAGGGGGCTACAAGCTGCTGGGGGGGGGGGTAGGCAGAAACTATAGTTCGATGTTGACTAACAACAAAACATGAAATACAACACCAATTGTTCAGGCAGAGTAAGATGCTGACCCCCCCCCCCCCCCTCCCCATTATGCATATCTGAGTCAATGTCTTCCATTGTAGGACTAGGGAAGCAGCTGTTCTTGTAGACAGACGAGGCTGTTAGGAACTGCAGCTGGTATTTCATACTGTGCCCTCAATTCCTGGATAAAGTAGCTGTAAGGTGTGACTGAGCATGTATCTCAAATACGTGGTGGATAATCCAGTATAAACACTGTCACTCTAAAGATCTCAATTTCTTCCTCAAATTTAGATTTTGAATAAATTTCTTATTGCTTGGTTGGTTACCCAATGATTGTCTTCTTTTCCCCTCATAGAATATTCAGCAGGCATCATGAATTGAAATACAATCATAAAATCCTGCATTTTCCTTAAAGGAATCTTGCTTTATCTCGGAGGAAGTTAAGAGGAGTTTCTCAAGGTTGAGGAATTTTGTTAACTCCTTTATTTTTAACGAATAAAAAGGTTTCTATGTGTTAATGTTTAGAAACTAAAAAGTGATTCCGCATCCTTTCCACTATCCCTACTTCTGAAAAAAATGTTATATATGAAGTATCATAAGCAAGATAATGTAAAATCTCAAGCTGAGGAGAAATTTCGAGAATTTGAGTGCTATAGGGGTCTGGTCCCAGTAAGTACAAACTTATGATCGTCAAACTGGGGACTAGCAAAGTGCAAACTATTCTAGAATTCTCTGGTTTACATTATACAAAATCAGACAACAAACACTTCTAAATTATGGTTTACCTACTTCATTAATGTTCTTGTTTACCGACATTCTGAATTGTGACTAGGTATTGACAGGTATGAAAAGCGGTACGATGTACACGCTACTATGGTTAACCATAATACGGCTGTAGTTTCGTACTATTTATATTAATTAAGATTGCTTAATGAATGTTTAATTTTACTTTATTTATCGATCTTATACTAAGGAGATGGATAAAATAAGATTACAAATAAGTTATTTGAATCAAAAATAATATCAAAAAGGCATACGAATCTTCGTTTTCCTCAATTTTAAAGAAACAACAAACAAACATCAAATGAAACACTGTGCCCGGAAAAGCCTTATATAGAACAATCTGGAACGGTGGGCACCTTTAGATCAATATTGTATATAAACAGAAACGTTGAAATGAATAATGTAAAATAAAAATTGATCAGCTAAATTATATGAATTGAGATTAGCGCCAAAGAGAAATACACTTCTAAAAATAGTAAAGAAATTATCGTTGTTTTTTTAGATGTTTTTTTTAAAATATCCCAACATCAATAGTATACTGAAATCACAGGTATATGTAACATTTTCTATTTACATAGAAGTACAATATTATACTATATTTATGATACGTAAACAACAAATATGATAAAGTTTTTTTGTTCTACCATCGGAACATAAAATAATTAGACATGGAGCCCAATCAAACTTTCCATCAAGAGAAGAAAACAGTGTTCTCCGTGTTAATGCATGAAATTTGTAAAATATACCTCAGGTGGAAACAGAGAATGTTTATTTCCAAGATGGGTCCCAAAATTTTAAAGACGTTGTTTCTGACTGTAAGTAACTCAGAGTTACTTTCGAGCTAACTTCATGCGTTGTTGTTGTTTGTTAGTTGTCTCTTTTTTATTTATTTTTTTAAAATTGTGGTGGGGCAGAGGGGGTGCATATTTCAGCTGTATATGTACAGGTCTCATTTTCTACATATCACTGCTATGCGTGTAAACCCTTTAGACACCTCTAGCTTTTCCCCTTCATAAACTTTGATTTTTGTATAATTTCAGAATACTACTACTAATACAACTACTACTAACACTACTAATACTATTACTACAACTACTACTACTGCAACTACTACAACTACTACTACTACTAATACTACTACTATAACTAATACTACTACTACAACTACTACTACTAATACTACTACTACTAATACTATTATTACTACTACTACAACTACCTACTAATACTATTACTACTACTACTGCTACTACTACATGCACACACCATTCTAAAATACAAAAAATCACCTTGAAAGATATCATAGTAAAGTTATATAGCTGATAACTAACTTCAGCTACCATGGTGCGTCCTTGGGCAAGGCGCTTTACTCCAACTGCCCCGGCACTAAATAACCTACTTGTGTTCCTATGCCATAAAGTACCAACCACAACCAACCAGAGAATGACAAATTACATGATTTATCTGGGAAAAACTATTATAAATATAATAATGCTTGAAACCTACTCGTTATTTTTTGGAGCTTGTTGTAAGCATTTTTTTTTATGACACCTCCTCGTTGCTGACAGAAATGTATAGTTTTGGCATATGTTAGATATGTTTATTTGATGCGAGAGAGATGAGAGAAGAGAGAGAGAGAGAGAGAGATAAATGAACTAAGACCACATACGAGAAATATAGCATACATGGGGTAGATTCCAAACAGGAAAAGAAGTTCCAGAGGAGATATCGCCATAGTGGCGATACCACTTTTACCCGCCACTGTGATGATATAAGGTTTTGTTTTTTTTTCTCACCGATACCTTCAGTGTCCCATTATGAAATATGTAACAAATCCTTATATTATCATATACAAAAATAAAAGATTCCCCATCATGCTATTCGATGCTGAAGTGTTGTGTACATGCACATGCAGAAGTTTAATTTGCAGCACAAACAAAAGTATTTTGTAAGCTAGAGCAATAAATAGAAAAGAATTACCTTTCAAGCATGTAAATTATTCCTTTCAAGCATGTAAATTATTTTTTGCAGAAGATATTTGATTTGCCATCGTTAGCTTCTCTACCGAAGATAAAATAAAATAAGATAAGATAAGATAAGATAAGATAAGATAAGATAGATAAGATAAGATAAGATAAGATAGTTAAGATAAGGTAAGAATTCTTTATTTCAGACTGCATGGTCCATACATCTAAATTAAAATATAAAATATAGAAGAATTTTAAGCATAAAAGTTCATAGGTGTCTTATGTACAAATATACAGACCCCCAGCTATAAACTACCAGAATGTTGTCCCCCATCATTGTTAAGAAACAAAATTTAAGAGTAATTTGTTCATCTATATATAATCCTGAGAATTTAAACGAATATCTTAGTTCCACAAAGATTTCCAAGATGCAATTCTTACTATTATTGTGTCATCATTGAAAACACATACTTTCTCATAAATTCTTCAAAATGAATACATTAATCAGTTTACAAACCCATGGTAGAGGCACTATTCCATCTTGGAGGCTTAATAGTAAACAAAGACTAGCTATTATAGCTACTAACTAGATTTTTCCTTCTTCATACAATTCACTAAAATTTGTCCACAGAGGAGCGAAGTACATTGTGCAGCAATAAGATATGAATAATCTAATCTCGATATTCAAGAACATTTTAATTTTACGTAAAAGCATGTTTGTTTGAGTACATATTATACTGCATTTCAATACTGTGAAACAGTAACATTCATACTTCTCCGGTGTGTTACCTCCCTTTGGTAGGATAAGCGAACTAGCATAATACTGTTAAATGTAGCACAGTGCTGACAATAATACTAGGTTGCACGCGGCATATGTCACAATATTCCAACGACGTCACAATGAAACACATTTGAGCCGCCATGCTTAGTCTTGGTACTTTCCCCCTCGTGTTTGGCTGGAATTCAACTCACTCATTTATTGAGAAGTAAGGTATGATCCAGTCAGCGTGCTTGTGTACTAATGGACTAAGGTTTTAAATGACACAGGGTCAAAACAACCTTACGTCCAGACAACTATATTATGCAAGAGTATGAACTGTGAAGCTGCACACGTGCAAGCCGCCAGGGAAAATCCGCTACGCTCTCTTTACATCTATGGCTTACCTGCGATAAGACCTTCCTCAGTTGATATGAATATGCATAAACAAAATACGTTATCAACGGGCCAATGAAATAAGCTATCATACGTTAAAGGAAGGTGACATATTATCGATCGGTAAGTGACAATTTTGGAAGGGAAAATCAGACTAGCACACTCAGTTAGCATGAAAGGTCATGTTGGGTCAAACTTCCTTGAAACTTTTTACTCGCTGCTCGTAATGATTGGTTAAGCAGGTTTATGCATGTTACGAGAAGAAACGAAGAAATCTTAACCACATTTCAGCCTATGGTCGAAAAAGAAGAGCATATTGGATTTTTGCACGAGGCTTGAGACGATGTGTGAAGCTTGAAAAACCGGTGTGTATTGCATCGCTGAATGAGACTTTCTTTAATGGTGGATAAGGTAAAATATTGTGTAAACTACAAGATGTCATTTACTGTAACATATTAGGTCATCCCAATGTTACAGTTTTCATATAAATCACTTATGAGCAGCCTCTGAATACAATTGCAACTGAGATAAAATTACAAAAGGGCATGTGTAGGCTCTATACTGAAGAATGAGTTTAATCTTCTAAACTTATCCGGGTACGGAGCCAAGAGTCCTGTAATGTAAATTAAATTTTCTTTCCCTGCGTAAATACTGGACATGTTTTATCCTTGTGGTACAAAAACACGTTATATTTTAATTCATGGTTTCGCCCATCGTTAAAATATACCTTTTTTTTTGTACCGAAATATACTTCGGTATTAATGTAGGAAAAGAAAATATCCTCTATTGATTGGCATCAATTGAAGTCTCATAAAAAACTGATGCTACTGTAATAAAAAAAAAAAAAAAAAAAAACAAAAACAAAAAAAACAAACAATTGACAAAAACAGTATCCTGGCCTGCATTTTATATTTAATGTAAGTTAAAAATTGATTCACAAAAGCTAACCTTTTGAGTTCAGACAACAGGATACCAATAATATATAAAATGCTGAAATACAATAGGGTTATACCACTGTTAACTAATCTGCGGTCCGACAGAAAAAGGTCCCAACATTTTCCGAACTCTTTGAGATCCTTTTCACACAATGATTAAAAAGGTTTTGGACCATGATTATGCCTAATGTATCAGTATCCTTTAACAATTCTGCCCCATTTCACAGTTTAAATGTTTCTTTCATTCGCCTCTCAATGCAATTTATCTGCACTTTGCAATTAAACTGAGTTTATTTATGTACATCTATTTCATGAACACCTCTCTAGATAAGCGGTTCCCAACCGTTGGTCGCAACCAAATCAGGGTCGCGGAGGGTCCTCAGTAGGGTCGCGAAGGAGTCATCGGAAGAATCATGTAAAAAGCCTGAGGATCGATGAGGTCTTGTTGCTGGCAATTTATGGTCGCTGCGAAAAAAGGTTGGGAAACACTGCTCTAGATTTTCCATCAGTTTGGATTCTATAGCATCACTATTTCGAACACCAACATCTTGTGTTGGGTCCAAATCGGCATATGTAGTAACTTCAGGTGTGTTCAAAACAAATTGGGAAATCATCCCATGTACAAGATGAAAAATAAAGGGCCCAAGAATTGAATCTAGTGATAACCCGACGTTTATTTCCATGTAATAAGATTATGTGCCCTTTCCAGATGACAGTTTGTCTAACCTAAGGCTACGATAAGAACATGATCACTGTAAGGAGAAACTGTGACACATCATAAGCAGATAAATTATGCTGTTTCACAAGAGTGTTGTGAGTAATAACCAGTCCCACAGAAGCAATTAGTTTATTTTCTAGTTAAAAATTCACACAATAAAACAAACACTTAATTCATCTCCAGAATTCAAAAGCAATGCAACCTTTTACCCTTTTCAATCATCTGCAATAATTGGTTCTGACTCAATCAAAATATAAATGCTTCTAATATACACACTATGGTAATATTTAAAGTTTCACCATTATTCTAACAAAACATGTTGGCCTCTGAGCTGGATATTTTTCTTTTTTTCTTTTCCTCAGTAATGTTTGGTATTTGAAAGGTCTCTCCATTAATCAATGATTTAAAATTTTGTCTATCAAGAATCAAAGTCCTTACATTATTCAACCAATACTGAAGATAAAACATATAAAGCATTATAAAAATCATAAATTAGATCAAATTGTCTTAAATCATATATAATAACAAAAGTCTTGGATATTACTGTGACGTTTGCTTAAGTTATTCTTTTTGTCATGGCCTGTAAATTCCAGCTTTTTGTTTTAGTGTATATAACAGTTAAAAAATCAAACTTTTGGCAAAAAAGCAAACATATTTTTTTATTCAGAGGAATAACTTTATAGTAAGAATGATAAGGTCGACAATCGCTGCGAGTAAGGTGTTTTTCTGGCGGGTAACTTTCTTTCATCCATTTATCCTCTCTCGCCTCGCCCCACCTAATATATAAAAATGTATCCATGTATGAGTCGCAAACCTCCATTGATGTCGAGCTCAAGTAGATATGTTTGAGAAACGTCAACTATTTACTAACAACAGCCTCTGGGAATATCTTATTCTTTTTGGCTTGTAAGAACATACTGTGAGCACGAATTAATGGAAAGGTTGATCTAACCGGCCCTCGGTTTAAAAATTAATATCAGCATGTTTTATTACACATAAACCATATTGCATTTTTCGCACTTCTTATATAGTTTCAGTCCTGAATGATGTATTTTAAGCTCAAGACAGCAAAATATATACAAAAC